>JASCQY010000002.1:6084064-6095205 GCA_030264315.1 Sardinella tawilis
CCCGGTGGTGGCCCCCCCCCCCCCCCCCCACCCCATCATCTCCACACAAGGACATGGAACCTCCTCCCCTGCTCCTCACCATCCCTTTGTCCTCCTTTGTCCTCCAACTCCTTCCTCAGATAATCACCTCTGGAGAAAGATCTTGGCTTCCTCCCCGCTCGCTCACGCCCGGCTGGGGTTGGTGGAGGACTTGCCCTCATAGCCATACAGGAAGGTGGCTACTATGACCAGCACTGCTCCCATGAAGAAGACGCTGGAAGGGGCAATGACAAGCAACAGTGTTAGGTTAGGCTCTGCTGAATAAGGAGCAAAGGTTTAATTTAGTGCTCTGTGTGTGTGTGTGTGTGTGTGTGTGTGTGTGTGTGTGTGTGTGTGTGGCACAAGGCACCTGGTGGGCACAAAGTCTTCAAGCCAGAAGTAGGAGATGAGCGTGGACAGGATGATGGAGAGTGATGTGGCGAAGCCCTTCAAGATGTTGTCCGCATATTTGATTACAGCGGCTATTACCAGTCCACCGAGTGCCTTAACATGGAGAGCAGTTGAGACATTCACACACGTGAGGAACAGAGCGCACACGAGCTAAGCTAAGCAGCTGAGTACTCCAGATAGCACTTAAATACTGTAGCTTAATGAACAAATATTATGATGACAGTAATCGAGTGATAGTGTCATTAAAACCTTTGTCTAGAAAGGAGTAATAGCAATTGGCCCATCATGGGGCTTTTTCCACTGGGCAGAAAATATGCGCTAGGGTGCTCTAATGCACGCTTGAAAAAACAGGAGAGTGAAGAGAGATGGGGATGGGGTGGGAGAGAGAGACGGGCAGAGGGACAGGGTAGCGACACTGGGTCATATTCTGTGATGCAGCCACTTCAGTCACTTGCGTCACAGCTCCCCCTGTGGAGCCATTCAGGCAATAATATTACGGTAGGCAGGCTTGGAATACTGCGTTCTGTTTGGTCGATTGAGGCACTCGGTGGTCTACAGTAACATTAAACGGTTTCTCATCCATCCCAATTTCAATCACACTTTGTTGAGGCTAGTGGGGTAAGAAAAAGAATAAAATGGACCAGCTGCTTGTTATTGCATAATAAATCCACAAAATGGCTCCCTGGACATGGTTATGGTTTGCTTTACCATAATTACTTACTATTAGGTTTCTATCCGAGTGTGCTTGAAACACTAGGACCTGACACTTAGGGAGACACACGGATGTGTGTATGACTCACCACCCTCTACGGAGAGAGCAAATCAGACTGCAAGATAGGCTATGTGCTGAGGCCCAATGCAGTAGCGAGAGCACTGGAGTAGAGTCTCAAATACGTTATCCAATGAGTAGGACTTTCAATGAGCACAACAGCTACAGGTGAACACACATATGGACAGCAGACGGTGCTTGACCTGATTGGCTGCTAGAGGCCAGATCTGCACTGAGGCCCTTCCCACAGTCAGGGCTGAAGCTCACAATCCCAGCACTCACTCGCACAGCATTACACTTGGTTACCATGGTTACAACCATTTCTTTCTTTTTTTCACCATTCAAGTCAGTTACTGAGGCAAACATCAAGTCAGTTACTGAGGCAAACATCAATGCAGCTCTTAAAAGCACAAAGCACATGCCTTTCATGACCTGCAGCTGAAGAACTGTAGAAAAGACAACCTGTTTACTGAATATTGAAGAATGGGATTGGAGTGTTGGGAGCGTTGGGAGCATTGTTTCCTACTGGTAAGGCGAGTTTTTTGCAAGTGACTTTCTTTGACATTAGCAAGGTAGCAAGATGTTGTCTCAAGATGTTGAGCAGAAAGACGTACCTGAAGAGCAACAACAACACAGGTGATAGTGTTGTAGCCCTGGAACATTCCGTGCTCCCTCACACGATCTCCATCATACGCCAACATGCCAATCATGCCGAACACCAGGCCAAACATCCCTACAGAGTGGGCAAAGTGCAGACTGGCATTTCAATGGCAGCAACTGATGACATAATTCAAGCGCTGAAAGCCTCTCCTGACAGGGTCTGTGAGTGGCAAATGAGTGGACGTGGACAGGGAGAGACTAAGGAAATGGAAGAAAATGGAAGGGTAAACGATACGAGGAGAATTGTTTCAAAAGCCAGGAACTCGGGGGAGAAATTCAAATAGCTGCAAAGTCAATATCGAGCGGCAAACACACAGAGCTCTCACTGCTTTCTCAATGAACATCTTACACACAGCGAGGAGGGGAGAGAGAGCGAGAGAGAGAGAGAGAGAGTGAGACCCAGCTCCAGTTCACACACGGAAATGAATCATGGCAGGATTATCACAGTTCACACGTTGGGGTTTAAAAATAAAGGCGAGATGAAGATCCATCCTGGCAAAAGGACGAGCGGGCGAGCGGAGCGCAGGCAGAGAGCGTTCTCTCCTCCTATAGCACTGCCTTCACACGCAGCACAGAGTCAGGGTGCCGACTCACTCACAAATGAGCTGTCAGACATACCATAATAACCCACCAGCGCCTGACCAATATGCCGCTATTATGGGATATTGAAGATGACTGACGAGTAGCTAAATGACAATGTCCAACAGGGCTTGACAAATGATGATTAGAACAGAAACTGACAGGCTGGCGAGGAACATTACTAGGTTGTTTCACGTACTGACATCACTGTGCCGTACGCACAAAAGGGAGAAGGAGTGTGTGAAAAGGGTGGGCGGGGGGTGGCGGGGCTGGGGTGGGTGCTAAACAAATAAAACATGGTTGCATTGAATCTTGTGCCTAGTATTAAAAAGCACAGGGCGTGTTGCTCAAGCAATTCAGAATGCCGCCTGCCAAGCGAGGAGAACGGTATACACTAGAAACACAGTTTAGACAGATGATGTCAATGGAATTATAAAGCAAAAAATGCTTACAATTTGAAACTACTGTAAGTAACAAGGGTGAGACATTCATGAATACATTAACATGATTACATTTGAATTGATTGGGAGTTGCCAATCATTTCCAATTAAAAATCTCATTTCTGCTCAGCCATACGACTTACGACCATTTTTGCTGAGCGCTGGCAGGAATGAAGAGAGATGCTACTGACCCAGCTGGATGTTCCTGACCCACACACTCTGCTTGCTCTCCTTGAGGATCTTCTCAAAGTAGACTCCGGCGAAGCCGCTGGAGCAGCAGGCCACCAGCACCGCCACCAGCCCCACCACCTGGGAGCCTGTGCTCAGCTGGTCCTTCTCCGGGGGCGAGGCTGCCTCGGTGGGCCACTGCAACCCCATGGAGACGGAGACCATCCACATTATACATCCAGAAACCAAAACATACACATGAACAAATGATGGCGATACAAACACACAGAAAACAATGGCGATCATGTATGCAAGCACACACACACACACATACTCATTCAATAATGGCATTTTGACAGACTTTCAAGCCTTCCTACACTCTTGTGCATGATAACCTTCCCACTGACAGACTTTAGCACAATAATGGAACTTAACACATGACTGCATGCTGTCCATAGGGGAAAAGTGACTGGGCGTGGCTGTGGCTCCGTCTCCCATAAGGTGAACTGACCTGCACAAGTGCAACCCCGGCCATGAGGATGAGCAGAGACAGCCACTGGTACACGCCCAGCTTCCTGCCCAGCATGGACACGGAGAACAGGGCCGTGGTGAGGATCTTCAGCTGGTACGTCACCTGAGCAGAGGGAAGAGGAGATTGTTCCAATGACCATGTCCTTGGCCCACTGGCCACTTCATGTTCCAGAAAATCATTGATTTCAATCTCATGGCAGGGACATTTTGCACATTGGACATTATGGTTTTTGTCACAGGAGAACAGAAATCAACTGAACTCTCAAGCTGTAAAACTTTGAAAATTAGGTTCATGTATTATTCTATACACCCCACACAAGACAAGTAAAAACAAAACTCGGGGCTTGTTTAAACGGATCTAGATATTTTCATAAACGGATATTTTTTTTATCCGTTAATTTTTCTTTATTGCATTTAGACGTATCCAGAGGAATGCAGAAAGTACAGCGCTTTGAAAAATGACTTGTACCAATTCACCCATGAGTAAATGCCAGTATTCCAAGACATAAACAATATATACGTTTACAAGGAGAAACAAGTCAGGGAAAACAAGTGCTATTCAGGTGCTACATAATGGAGACATTCTTGTCAGTATCCCACACCCACTCCCTTGGGCCTCCTCACACAATAGTGCCTGAGACTGGGGCAAATCACTGCTACAAACTACAGCTAACTCATTTGGTCTGATGGTGTAAGATTTTACCGCTTTCTCCAGGTGAGGAGAATGATCAGAGTTCTGTCCAATCTGCACTGATTTTAGTTCTGTACATTCACCTCCCTTTTAGACTGAAGTCTTGGGATACTTGGAGTAAGGCCACGCTGCCTCTTCACAACTAACTCCTTCACCTATATGATGGTTCAATTACGGGGCTTCTAAATGTCAGACGTTGGGTGAGTCTCACCTGGTAGGTGGCTGCGTCCAGGTTGGAGAGTGCGACGTACAGCAGATTGTTCTGCAAGGTGTAGATGCCCGAGGGAATGGCCAGCTTCAGCGTCTCCACAGGTTTGTGAGCGATCTCTTGCCGCAGCACGCTGTTCAGGGCACGGACACTGTAACCTGGCAGAGCGAGACCACATTCAGTGCGTGACTGACAGGAGGGCCCAGGCAGTGAAGGAAGATGATTAGGGTGTGCAGTATGTTGACACTAGTAAATGGCTGTTTGCTTATGTTAATATATGCTACACAGGAATGTCCGAGCGCTCCCATTCCAATAGTATTAAAAGTTTACTACTGACTGAATGCACTCATTGTATGAGCGTTTTTTTCACTCAGTAACCATGTGCATGTGACAATACAATTCCCTGTATCCTTGTATGTCTGTGATCCCAGCGCTACACCTCAGCACTGCCACACTGCACACTGTCTTCTTGTGCTCATCATCTCATCTCATAGGATAGCTGGGGAGATCTGTGTGTTTGTGACTAGACCACAAGTTGGCAATGTGTGCCAAATGAAGACGTCTAAAGTCATCACTACCACTCAAAACAAACGTACTATATGGGACACTCCTTCTATTGAGGATAAAAACCAGCACGTTAACTGTGCTATGCTTTCTCAAAACAGGACTCTGTCATCAGCACTGGACCTTCTCTGTGTTTCCAAAGACGCCGTAAAATACATTTGTATGTCAACTGTCGCTGATAGCCTTGCCGTATAAATCTAAAAAGTTAAACACTGCTGCCTCTTCTTATCTTGTACCCCCCCCCCCCTTAAAATGTCATCTCCCCCGTCTTAGAATAATCTGAAACATTAGCTCACTGCTAAGCCATCTGCTGCTTGGTCCTTTAACATTCACCTTGACTGTGTTTACTGTATCCGTGCTGTGGCGGAACTTGCAGCAGTTCTGACCTCATGGCCACCCACACCAAAGTCAACATGCTGAACCTTGTGCAGTGTCCAAATTCCTCCCCCCAGCAAACTGAATGAAACTTATCCTATGCTCTAATACCAAATGGCTGCTGTTTTACTGAGCGGTCTCGGTCCTCTAACGCTGATGATGCTTACGGTAACTTTTTGAGCAATGGAGCTGGGCGATGTTTCAAGCGATTATTGTTCTGGCAGAGCACCAGGGAACCGGTTGTGGTTGTGGTAGGCCTACAGTATTGCTCAATAAGCACAGCTCAGAAAGACTTCCTGTGTCATCATCACACAGGCTGTGTCCTCTCCACAACAATACATCTGAAATTCGGTGCCATTGGTCTCAATAAATATTACCACAGTATTCCAATCCTTAATGATATTTTTCACATCCACCACTGCCCTTGGTTCAACCCAAGTGACTGCCCGTTGCCTTGTCAAACAGCAAATCTGCTGTAATTTGCAATTTAATGCTGTAAACTTTCACACACTGCTGAATGCCCTCACTATAATCTTTGGAATATAATCTTTTCCATTCTCATCTCTAGATGAAAGCTTGGTTTCAGAGTTTACCAAGAGATCACAACCAAATAATTACATTTGAAACTTGAACTAATTCAAACAGACACATTTGGCCATACTGTTCATAACAGACTGCTCCATGCTCTAACTTGGATGGCATTCCTCAGGACTACACCCCCTGTTCCCCAAACAGAAAGTTCCATTGCTTTGCTGATAATGCAAACTGTCTTCAACTGTGTCTAAACAGACCATGTCTTAATCTTTTTACCCTTGACATGTAAGATTAGTCTTACTCATTCTTCCTTTCACCAAGAACTCTTGTTCAGTCTCAGATACTTTTGCACAAGTAGTTATTCACATATTCCTTCATGGACTGACTTTTCCCAAGCTTGAAAACCTCCTCAAACATAGTCTCAAAAAACTTATCTTGTGTTAAGCACTTGCAGTCCCAACATTTCAAACTCTCATCAATTGTCATCAACACTTAAACCGTGTGTGATGTAGACCAATTTTTAGACAGTTACAGCAGTGACAAAGTAGGATACTAAAAACTTACTGTGCTCTTTGAAGACTAGGATGATGCAAGCAATGATTTTTAACAGTTCAGCAGTCACCACAGCAGAGGAGGCCAGGTAACGTGGACCCTCTCCTTGCAGAGTACGGGAGTAGCGCATGGTCAGCACCAGGGATGTAGTCTGGAACACCAGTACACCTAGAGACAGGTACTTCAAGCGCGTGGAAGCCATGGCACCAGCTCACTGCTCTAACACTTGCAGTAGGCTGACTTTACAGGAGGGAGGATGAATTGCAGAAAAACAAAATAAAAAACGTTAAAAGGGTGTTCTCTTAACAAAATCATACATTGATTGCATCAAAAGGATACATTAACACTGAGTTACATGACATTTTATGGTTTTTGCTTCATCTCGAAAGGTTGAAAATAAAACGCTGACAAAATAATACTTTACAAAGAGCCATTGTGTTAGTGGTAACGTTAACGTTGCATACGTGTCTGCCATCTCATCTATGACAAAAGGCCAACAACTTACATTTGCTACGACTGTATCTTGACTTACTTAATGCCAAAACGTAAACTGCTCTGTTTAGGGCAATAACCATAGACAGAAAGAGGCAATAACGTGGGATTCGCAGGAATGACTAGAACTCACTTTACCTGCTCCCCTATTCGCCACGTCACGAGCCTTTTTTTAGTGAATCGTGATGGTCATTAACGTCGTTAACTTAGCTGTCAAGAGTCAACAGGTGGTGTCGATAACATCACAAACTTAACGTTACGTTTATTTTAAACATTTTAACGAGCAGACAATACAAGACACTAGCATAACTTACAGCCTACTGCTGTCAAAGAATAAGTTTCCAGCCATCGCGAATTTAAGCTCACAAACAATGATAACGTTAGTCTCCAAACCAATAATGTTAATATCCCCAGCTGTTGTTTCATGTCACATTTAGCATTTAATACCGATCAGATTACCCGAATATGACATTCTGGTTATGACTGTATGGCTGTACACCTGGCGCAATAACAATACCATAACTCACCAAGTCGATGAAAACTGGTACAAGGATCCGGAAGATGTGCCAACTGCAAAGTTGTCTCGAGGCAACAGCAGCTATCTTTTTCTCATAAATTCAGTCTTCCATTCATCCTCACAGCCCTTACAAATGCATTCTCCACGGCAGCTTGGTCTAGCTATACCTTTGCCAAATTGAAAACAGGTTTTGCAAGTGACTTGTCACCAGTTTTTCAGCTAGCGTTGTTAGAGCTAGGCAACTTAACGTTAGCTTGGGCCAGGCAGACAAATGAACACATGAAATCAATGCCCCCTCTTCATCGCAACCTTGTTACGGGTCTCAATAATTCTGAGGAAAATGTAGACAATGTAACAGCCATTTCTATGACTTTCACATGCAGTAATACATCCCTTACTGTAAATACGACGGAACTTCAGACAAATCTCCAACTGTGGCACTTCCTGATCACAAACCATCCCATTCAAAACGAATAAGTTGTACACTGATGTGCGACTACCGCCCACTACTGTCCTGGCGTTTACAAGGATCCCTGGCTAGTAAGACTGACCGACATAGTGCCCTTTGACATGTTGACTTTATAACACTAACATTGGCATCAGATATTTCCAACAGGATTTCAAAACATTCAATATGCAGCCTTTCATTTTAAAAGAAGAAGAAAAGAAAATTCCTTGGCATGGTAAGCAGCCACAAGCATGATTAGATGCAACCAGGTGACTTTTTACAACAATGGTGGCACCTTACAAGTTAGGATGTTCTAATCTTTCAAGAAAACCGAAAAGATTTTGAGTGTTTTTAGATCACATTTAGGCCTATGTAGCTGATGCCAAGGTCAATCTTATAAGGTTAACATGTCTTACTGTAGGCCTACTAGCCAGGGAACCCCAAGTGATTGCAAAATGTTTTGCGCTTCCATAATGAGGAAAAGAAGGGCACAAAAGCACACTTTATAAGAATATTAGGCGTAGAATGAGGGCAAAATACACTGATTTGGAACAGTCTTTCATATGGATAATCTTTTAAAAGGGATACTTCACCATATTCCAGGAAATTGTGTTCTATAGTCAACCCCTAGTAAAACATGAAAATACATATGATTTTTTTACTATGTGTTTGCAATGCCTAGTTTGACAATATCTAGCCATATACATAGCAATGGAAGTCTATGGTACCAAATAAAATATCATCAAATTTACTTATAAAGCACTATAAAATTAATGTAAAATTCAGTGTTAAACTGATAGGCTATTTAATTCCTTCAAGTGGACACTTGTGGCTTGATGCTAATGGTACCATTTACTTCCAGTGATTGTGCTAAGCTATGCTAATAATGTCAATCTAAGTACTGAACACACTGAGAATAAAATGATGTGCTTTCTTGAATACTTGGAAATAATGCAAATATGTGAATATTGGAAAAAAGGAGGTATGTTCCTTTAAGTGTAGCCTATTTTTGGTGCTCTGAAATTATTCTTTTTAATCAACCAGGCAGGAGCAGGAAGAGGGCATAGAACATCCTCAAAGACCCCACACACCCTGCACACACTCTCTTCAACCTCCTCCCCTCTGGCAGGTGCTACAGATCCATGTGCCCCAAAACTACCAGATACAAGAACAGCTTCTTCCCCACTGCCATCACTCTCCTGAACTGTGGATAAGTTGGTCACCACCATCTGATCACAATTAGTCCATGGGCCAGGACCTGAAAAATCACATATGGGTATCACCAAAGGTGGCAAAATCTATCAATGATTTTGGTAATCCTCTAGCTTAGTTGTATTGTTCCTGCCTTTTATACCTATACACAGTGCATCTCACAATACAAACCTATGCATAGATATACTGTAGATGCCTGCAAGTGTATGACGATGGGCAGAGCTGGGCACAAAAACATCGAAAACTATTTTGTTTCAAACTACAAATACTTGTTCATGAAATGTAACAAAATAAATTACAAAATACGAATATGAAAAATGTATTTTAAAATACAAGTAATTTGTAATTTAAAAATACAAAAATACGCACACCACGGTGGTAACACTTAAACTTAAAGAAGTAGTTCTGTGTAAATCAATCCATAGCCCTGTTGTTAGAGGTGACTGAATGCTGTCTATAGCAAAAAGAAGCAGAACATTTGATGCAAGCTAGACCGAGTAACAAACCAATAACTATTGTTAAGTGAATGGGGCATAGTGAAATTAAACTGAAAGTAAGACACTATGCCTCATTTACCCAGTGTAAGCTGGCGGTTCAGTATTCAGCCTATGTTGCATCAAAGTTTTTCGTTCTTTTCCCTATAGACAGCATTCAGTGACCTTGAACAACAGGGCTTTGGATTCATCCACACTGAACTTCTCCTTTAAAGGAATTATCCGGAGCCAATCAACATGTAGCCCTGTTGTTTCACATTGCTAAGTGCTATCTATAGGTATGAGAACGACAGATTTTCATGCACGGTAGACTGAATAGTGAAACGGCATAAGGGCATGTCTATTTAGTTTTCATATGCCCTAATCTGTTAGCGGTAGCAGCCAGTTCGCGAATTCTGTCTACGTTGTACCTACTGCTTCTGATACCTACCGACAACACTCGGCAGCCTCAGACAACAGGGCTTCGGTTTGATTCACTCCTGATGTGACATGAGTGACATTATACTGTCATAAACATGACATGACACATGTATCATGAACATGCAATGCCACTCAAAAATCTTTATGACTTTGCTATTATGTGTCATTTGGTTTTTGTCATGCCAGACCCTAAAACTGTGTCAACTTTACCTTTCTTTACCTAATTGAAACGTCAAAATGTCTCACAAAATGATGACACTCCATCACCAAGGTATTGCTACATTGTAGCATGTCTGTAGGGCCTAGTTTAGGGTTCAAAGGCAGCTACAGCTGAAATTGATGTTGAAATCTCATGTGTTAAATCCCAGATGTGCTTAATTGGATTCAGTGACACTATATGCTGGTGCAGTGGGCTCCTTCTGATGCATGATGACAGTGCCAGGACTCATGTGGCTGAAGAGTGTCAGCAGATGCTGCATGATGATGGCATTGATGCTTTGCGTTCTCCCAATGATTCACTGTTCTCTCTTTTTATATTCTGTGCACTTAAACTTTTATGTTTATTTGTTTTTAGTCTCTATTATCTACTGTACTTTGCTTTTATGTTTGTTCAGCACATTGAACTGCACTGTTCTGTCTATTCTGTAACTTTTACTTTTTATCTACTTTTTTATCTGATGGTAAACAGAATCTCTTAGGGGGGATAAGTGGATGTGGGTTATTTGACAGTAGCTAGTAACCCAACTGATGAAAAGATCCTCTGTGTGTTTCTCAGTAAAAACAAAAACTACCTGGTAGGTTATTTGATAGTGGTAACCTAACTGTTGAAGAGACCCCCAGAGAAGGTGATTCACAGTTAAAAGAAAAACTATCTGGTAGGTTATTTGATCGTAGTAACCCAGCTGTTGAAGAGACCCTCAGCGAAGGTCATCACAGTTAAATGAAAAACTATCTGGCAGGTTATTTGATAGCAGTAACCCACATGGGCGTAGTTTACGGTATGGACGGTAGGGACATGTCCATACCACTTTTCTCAAACTTAAAATTGTCCCCACCAC
>JASCQY010000002.1:6132407-6154469 GCA_030264315.1 Sardinella tawilis
ACACACACACACACACACACACACACACACACACACACACACACACACACACACACACACACACACACACCACACTCTCTTTCTCTTCCGGAGAGAAAAAAACAGGGAAGGAGAGATATCAAATATGTGTATGAGAGAAGGGAATAAAGAAAGAGAGTTTGTTTGTCTAATGCAGACAGAGAGAGAGAGAGAAAGAGAGGAAAAACAGAGGGAAGGGAGGGGGAAGAAAGAAACTGGGCAAGGGCAAGAGAGAACACAGAATTAATAAGTTTGCACGGCTGCGGCCTCAGAGCAGACAAAGAGATCTTGTTCATCTGAGGTGGTGGGGAAGGGGGGGGGGGGGGGGGTTGGTTCCTGTCTGGGAATCACTAAGCTCAGGTATTAACCCTCCTCATCTCCACGACCAAGTAGGAAG
Source organism: Sardinella tawilis (assembly GCA_030264315.1). Taxonomy (NCBI): domain Eukaryota; kingdom Metazoa; phylum Chordata; class Actinopteri; order Clupeiformes; family Clupeidae; genus Sardinella; species Sardinella tawilis. The sequence goes on from JASCQY010000002.1 coordinate 6,132,823, forward strand.
AGAGAGTCATGAAAAAAGGACGAGAGCAAACACTCTAAATGTTTTTCCCCAACTGAACTTTAACGCGCTGAGGGTAAAGCATAGCTATGTGCCGTCTTTTGCCTTCTGCGATGTCAAAAGGCCATCTTGACGTAAGCGTCCTGGCTGCCTTGGACATGGACTTGGCAACCGCTTCTTTTCTGGAACTCATTTAACCTGTTCACAGTCTGAGCATGCTGTAGGGTGTGTGTGTGTGTGTGTATGTGTGTGTGTGTGTGTTATGTGTGTGTGTGTGATGTGCATATTCAGCACATGTGCGACACACACGCATCCACGCACTCACAGGTGACACATACAAAGTTTCTCACACCCTGGCTTGAGGCTTGCTGTTCTACCGGTCTGTTTGCTTGAAAACACACCCATAAACCAACTCACACACATGGACAGATCTTCCTGTGAAATATCTCGGTGTCAAAAACCAAAATGGCAATACTGCAGGGACGAAAAGACAATAGGGAAGAAAACACACTATTGGTACTGAGAACAAAAAAAAAAAAAAGTATCGCCTACACAGAAAGTCTTACTAATTCTACCAGAGTTGCCCAGGGTTGGGGAAACTTCCATCATGAGTTCATAGCCCCCCCCCACACACACACACACATACACATACACACACACATACACACACACACACACACAAGCTGGCAGCCATTTTCAGCCCTGAACTCTCCAGGACTTCGGCACTCTCAGACAGCGTGTCAGCAACACACTGGCTGCCTTTATTAACTGACTGAGCTTTTGTGACCAAAGAGTATGTCCCTCTTTGTGTGTGCGTGTGCATATGTGTTTGTGTGCGTGTCTGCCTGTGTGACTAAGTGGGTTTGTGTGAGTGTGTGTGTGTGCACAGAGCACGTTCTGGGGGAGCTAGGGCCCTTAATTACACTAGGAAAGTGGGGTATTTGTGTTTCTTTCACCACTTGCCTTTAATATGATGAAACTCTAATAAACACGTAATGAGATTTTCTCACAATGACTCTTTTTTGTGTTGTGCGGGTTGTGGGTGTGGGGTGAGACCGAGGCAGTGTGGTGTGTGTATGTGTGCGCATGTTTGTGCGTGTGTAATGTCGGCATGTGTGTTCGTGTGTGCATGGGGTGGGGGGGTGGGGGGGAGTGCTGTTGCAACCGGCTGCTAAAGCTCAAACTCACAGATCGCTCAGTTCACGTCTTTCTTTCTACACCTACAAGCCAAGGTACAAAAAAAATCTGTTGTGTTCCATCACTACAATCACATCACAAATTGTAAAACACTACGGATTGGCTTCAAGCACAGAAATCTAGCCTTCCAATCAAATATCTAGCCAATGATGAAGCCAGTTGTCTGAAAGAAAAAAAATGCCACCAACTGCAAAAAAAAATTTTTGGTAAGAATGGTGAGATGCGGGACATCCGCTTGACTGGCAGAGGCGCTGATCAGCTTCTGAGATGCCAATGCTGGGAACAGGCTGCGCAAACGTTTCACAACCCATTAAATGCAACGTGATAGGTTCAACGCAAGGCCATTCATTTTGGTGATGTGTTCTGGGGAGTTGTCGGAGCACTTTTTAAGTTACGGCATAATTACAATCCAGAAACACGCTCCCCCCACCGAAAACAGCACAGGCATACATCATGCCTGACCAAAATAGCAGCGCACACAGACGCCTGATTACACACTCGATCTGACAGCAGAGGATAACCCTGCTCTGCCAGCCGTTGATACCAGGAAAATCTCTGGTCTGGATCGGATTCTGATTCGGACTGAATGAATAAAAATAAGCTCTATTCATACCACTGGATCTGGGCTCATATTACTGCAAAGAAGAAAAAAAAAATCTCCAAACACTTATTGCAAAGAAAAAAACAAAACAAAAACATAGTACAAAGAAAAATCTGATGCTATCTATAGGTAAAAAGCTGAAAAACAAGAAACACAGGCAACATCATTTGAGTAATGAGTTTTGATTTGCGTCAGCCTTTATGGATGGAAGAGACAGAGCGAACTTTTCCTTACCTGCAGGTTCCGGTGGCGTTGCTGAACCTGTGGCAGGTGGCATTGTTCACACATGGCCTTGTGTTGTCCACACACTGGAGTGCTGCAACACAACACAACACAACACACATAAACATCAACATCCCGCAATCAGACTCACAGAAACAGTAACAGCACACACGCTGGGAGCTGTGCCGCTGTTTTGTCTCGTAAATTCGAATCACGGAGACGCAATGTGGTGAGACAAACCAACTTCTCTCTCTCTCACACACAAACACACACACAAACAAACACACGCTGAGCCAAGTTGTGGCTCTTACCTCTCTTTGTTTAAAAATTGCAATTTTAAAGTCTGGAGGGAAAAACCCTGAGAGTCACATTTACACACTACTCAGAACAAAAAGAAAAACACAAGCCAAAAGAAAGCAGACATGCGAACTCGTAGAATTCAGCCAGTAAGGCCCACAAACAGAGACACAGACAAAACAGACAGACAGACAGACAAAAAAAAACAGACAGAATAAGTAAGGTAAGGCAGTGGAGGAAACCAGACAGACATGTCACACACTCAAAGGACTGATATTGAGGCTGTCTGAGCCAACGGGACCACAAAGCACTGCTTCGCTACATACAGCATGTCACTGCTATTTTAGCTGCTTTTGTTTATTGTTTGGCTAACATGCAACCCTGATGCTGGGGTGAAGATATTCTTCTGCGAGGCTAATGGTCAGCTGATCTGACACAACAAGAAAGGATATTGTATGTGAGGATGACTGCAACGACGCCAGGGAAACATGTTTGAATTAGATTAGGAAAAGTAGCTTCATAAATGCGTTGATTGTGCATAGCATAAGTTTATTTATGACTCCAAACCTCATATCCACATGCATGTAAATCAGTTATTAATTCCGTAGGCCATTATGTTGAGATGCATTGCAGGAATCCCAAACAGGGTCAGACTTCCTCCTCACATCTTCAACAATCCCCTCTGTTTCTTACACTTAAAAGAAAACAACACCCTGACAAGCATCCCCCCCCTCCGACACACACTCACTCACACACACACACACACATTCATTCACGTGTGCACATTTTAAAAGTAACACTACTCCTAGCAAACAGACAAGTGCTTGATTGGGTGAAGAGTTCAACCCTGGCAAACGGGGCTCCCACGGCGTGGCGCCTGAGGATAAGTCAGATGACTTCACAGCAGCACAGTGACACACACACACACGCACACACACACACGCACACACACACACACAGGAAGTGCACTCAACACTAATAGTAGCATTCTTCCTGTGTGCTGGCTGACCGTGACGTGCACTTGCCAGAGATAGACAGGAAATACCCCGAAAACTGCACCAGATCAGACAGACATGGGGCTGAGTTTGGGGTTTATCAAAAAAAAAAAAAAACGCAAACGACCAAAAACAGCTAATCTAGAAGCGTGACTTCTATTATGACTAAGCCTTTACCGATCTACTACAACACAGATGAGTAGGTCTTGATTCATTTGTTTTTGCAGAGCAGTATTTTCAAATCCTGTCGTGCAAACCCAACACAGTCATCTTTGCAAGAGTGAAAACGTATGACTGGTACAGGGGCTCTCCCAGTCCTGCACCATGTTTGCTACCTATGCTAAATCTAATACTTGCTCTATTGGCCATGAAGTCCACTCATATGCAACATGGATGGCTAACATCCCAGTATGATTTGACACACAGGCTAACTGTGATGATTTCCAGGCAATAAGACGACCAATTATGGTATATCTGCAGAGAGACATTAAAATACAAGGGCTCACCACTTCTCTAAATATGCAGATCATTTAATCATCTCATTGTCTGTTTATAATACTAGGCCTAGATGCTAAAAACAAATGCTAAACATGTTAATCTGATATTGTTGCAAAAAATAATAATTTTATGAGCAAGTATTGTGTAAGGATGTGGTTATAGCCAGCCTCTCTTCTTCCTGAACTTGAGGGGACTTGCATTTTTGGAGACAGGTCACCAGAGAGAGGCATGTCAAGTTCATAAGCATGGTGCAACCTTCTGTAATCTCCACCATCTTATCAGATAGCACTTTAGTGTCTTCTTAGTGCTGAGAGTGACTGTGGACTGGCAGTCTTTCATGCGAATACCATTCTTTTATCTGGAACGATTGCCAAAGCTGTCCCACAGAACCCCAGCAGAGATATTGCTGGCGAAAGAAACGCTTGTGGTTCAAAAATACTATCTTTGACTCAAGATATGGAATGCAACTTCCAACTCAAAAGACAGTGCTCTGACTTGATGGCTTTGAATTATATTTAGGCCCACAATGCAGTATTAAATAGCCCTACTCTATGTGCATTCTTTGGCATTTTAACAAAAAGTGCGGTGTGGTTCACTACAACCATATGCACCTTACCCTAATACTTAACATCTTCAACAACAAAAACATAATATTATCAATATAATGATAATAATGTTAAAAACATGGCTCTGGTTTCAGTGCTGGTATCAACAGGATCCAAACAATCAAAAGGTATTGCAATCATAGTCACAAGCAGACTGGAGCAGGAATACCGTCTGATAAAAAATATGTGGAATGGTAGCCTACATCTCGGAATAGTTAGGAGTAATGCACTGCACAGACTGAAATGTGACCAGGCCTAATTGAAAAATCTGCTCTCTCCGATAACAGCAGTTAGTGCAGTTAGTCTCTGACATGCCTGAATGCACTTTCATTCAAAGCGCTCGAGTCACTTTTTTTTTTTTTTTTGGTGGGGGGGGGGGGGGTGTTAAGCACACCCCAGCAACAATGCTGCCCTGCCTGAGAGAAAGTGAGGAGAAAAATGAAGTGCAGACAAGCCCAGAGTAGAAAGGCAGAGACCAAAAAAAAAAAAAAAAACTTGGGGAGCTGTGTGAGAAAGGGAAACGGAGGGAGGGTTGAGAAAGTTTATGGAGAGGGGAATGCCAAAGAAACAGACAGAGGCCAAGGGGGGAGAAAAAGAAGGGAGTTGAAAAGCCATTAAAGAAGCAGAAGGAGGGATGGTAGAGAGAGAGTGGGGGAGAGAGCTGGAAAGAGAGAGAGGGGTGCAGAGAGAGGGTAAAGGAACGAGAGAATGAAAGAGAGAGTGAGAGTCTGAAAGGGAGGGACAGAAAGAAAGAAAGAGACAGAGAGAGAGGGAGAGAAAGAGAGAGAGAGAGTGACACAGAGAGCAAGGGAGCGCTGGCTGGGCCCGGACTGGTCTGACGAGCTCCACATCCATACTGTCAGCGTGCCAGATGAGATGATCTCACAGGATTTGGGACGGGCTGCCACCAATTACTGTGCTTCCACCACAGAGTGGCCCACAAACAGTGGAGCCGGCCCTGCCTCACGGCTGCCAGTGGTCGGCCTGCTCTCCCCTCGGCTCCCCTGCCCTTCTCCTCCTCCTCCTCGTCTCCCTCCTCTCCTTCTTCTCCTTCCTTCCCTCTTCGCCTCTGTTCTGCTCTCCAGTGACATCCTCTAAACGCCACTCCACTCTACTATCCTCTCCAGGCTGTGGTTTCAGTGGCGGGTGGATAAGGTGTTTATTGTCGGCTTGCATCACCAGTAAACAAAAAGCACCACAACAAAGTCATCTCGCACATGAAACCCCAGTCAGTCCCCTATTCTGGAGGTGGGGAAGCCTAACAACTCTCACCCTAACCAGATTGAGAGAGAGAGAGAGAGAGAGAGGGCTAATTTCTAAATCTCACCGCAAGAAGAGTGGGTCCTCAGGCTCTCCAGCGCTGAGAGCAGTATGAGGGATTTGACTGTTGTTGACAGAGAGAGACAGCAAGAGAGAGAGAGAGAGAGACAGAGAGAGAGAGAGAGGGTTGGGGGGGCTGAGGAACTTTAGCCAAATAAAGGTCTGTGGGGCCAGCAGACAGTGTGATCACAAAAGACTCATTTAACACACCACAGACAAAACCCTGACCGATCCTTCTCACCCTCACACCCCCACTGTACACACACGGCACAGATTCTACAGGCCTGCCCAAGGTTCCCTGCCTTGGCCTTGTCTGCTCATCCTTTACTATGAAGGAGTGATGAACTGAGAGAGGGGGGGAGAGAGAGAGAGAGAGAGAGAGAGAGAGAGAAAGAAAGAGTGAGAGAGAGCGAGTGGGAGGGTAAGAATGAAGTGATGAGGGGAGGAGGGGAAAGGCTGAACGGATGAGATTTAGGGTGCCGGCATGGAAGCAGCCTCTGATCCCCGCTGATGAGAGCGTGAAGGTGTTTGGCACTAATGTGAAACAGAGGCGGCGGGGGAGCAGCAGCTCAATCCAAGCGCCTGAGCTCTTCCTCGTCATCGCCTTCTTTCTTTCAGACTCCCACACTCTCACTCCCTCTCCATATCCCACCCTCTCTCCCTCCCTCCATCACCATACCCCCCCCCCTCTCATTCTTTCTCTGTCCCACCCTCCCCTCTCAGTCTGTACCTCTCTTCTCTCTATACCTGACTACATGCCCCCCCCTCTCTTTTTTCTCTTCCCCATGTCCTATCCTGCTCTCTTTATCCTTCATCCACTCTTTCTATTCCCCAACCCTATTTACAATCTCTCTCTCTCTCTCCTTGTTCCTTCAAATCCCCCCTCTCTTTACCCAAGTCTCTTATAAAAATCATAGTATTCTATTTCTCCCTTTAATTCTTCTGTCTGTAGCTAACCCCCTCCCTCTCGCAGCACTTGAGTGTCCCTGGATTCTGGCTCGGTCTCCCACTCACACAGGCATGAGTGGGCAGAACCCAGGCAGCCGGCCCCTGCCCTGATGTGCCCAGATGTTAAGAGAGCAGACGTGTGTGTGGCTGTGCCGCGGGAGTGAGCTGGAGGAGGAGAACTTAACCACATTACAGAGACAGAGACTCATTCGGCGGGTCGCATGTTGTCCGACGCTGCTTATATCTGAGCTATTTTAATGTTCTGCGCTTAAATTACTGGTAAAAGAATGACTGGCTGTGTTTATAGACAAAAAAACTAAACAAAAAACAGTTAAGTAGCCAGCCGAAGGAGTTTAAACCAATAAAATGTGGCCATTTCTTGCATGCCTGCTGCAAATGTGCATTTCCAATAGTTAATTTTTTAAGCTAAATTAAAGTGAAATTTTATGTAGGCCTAGAGATTTCAATCTGGCACAGCCCTAGACTTCACCTTATGGCAAACTGAATATTATTTGAAAGGAAGAAAATTAAACGAGGAGATTCCAGAAGCAACAACCCAACAAAAATGGTCTGGACCTCCTTCGGACAAGCTGGTAAACACATGTTGGTTCCAATCAGAACAGACACACAGGCCTGAAAAATTGGCGCCATTCGGTGGTTAGCTCATTTGTAAATTGACACACATAATAGCGCATAATGGGCTGCACATTGAGCAGATTTCCAGGCAGCCTATGCCTAGCCGTCCATCCATCCGCCCCTGCTGGCTGACCAGAGCCAGAGCACCACAGAGTGTCGCTCGACCAAAACGGCACAGGCCGGGGCCTCTCCTCTCCTCTCCTCTATTCTGCTCTCCTCTCCTCTTCTGCTCCCAGACACGGTCCTTCAGCTCCTCTTCAACTACAGACAGCCGCTCCTCCCTGCCCTCATCACTGCCGAGGGCTTGAGGGGAGGGAAGGGAAGGGAAGGGAGGGGGGGCAGAAGCACACCCGAGGGACACTTCTGCTTCAGTCCATTTGTGTGTGTGTGTGTGTGTGTGTGTGTGTGTGTGTGTGTGTGTGTGTGGTGGGGACTGGGGAGGGAGCAGAGGGGGCATAAGAGAAGCATGCGAGTGACAGACGAGGATTCGCGAGGGGGGCTAATAGTCAGTGAGTGATATGGGGAAGTAATTAGGGGGCTCTCGGACAAACGGCGCGCACACGCTCTCCACAGTCCCTGGGCTCTGGCTACGATCCACACAGGACGGGAGAGGGGAAGTTGTTCGCGCCGAGTGGGGAAGTGACCTCGCTTCCTGGCACTGCTCGACTGCACCAAGCTGTTCACTCTAGCTCTTTTTTTTCTCTGCCCTTGCAACCTCGTTTCCATGGAAATGGGGCATTTTTTAACAACACAAATTCAACAATGACTGTAAAATTCTGTATCACTTTCCTCTTGATGATGACTGTGAATGAAAGGCCATGCCAAAGCCTTCTAACTAGAAAAGTCATCCTGAAGTCTAGTTATTTTCTTTATCATTAAAAATACACATCACCAAAAGAGTGTAGTAACAAGCCAATGCCCATTCAAGGAAGCTCCATTCTAACAAGACTGGCAAGCATGACAGTGAGGGAGACGGCCTCAGTGGTTCAGGCCTGGCTGGGTGATGAGGAGACATCCTCTTCCAGACTGGCACTGCAAGCCACCCCACTGCCCTCTCCGGTGCCAGGATTATTGTGCTGGGGCCAGGGGATCTGGGGAAGGAATGCTGGACATCTTAATTCCCTGTTAATTTGCTAACCTGTTCAACAGTGCAGACACAATGCTTATTTAATCCCTGCCAATGCTCACAGCTAAGCTCCCCGTTTCTCTTTCTCTCCCTCTCCCCTAACTCTCTCTTTCCCCCTCTCTCCATTTTCCTCACCTCAAGCGCTGCACTGTTTCCATGAGCTTAACCTGGCAACCTCACAGCACAAAATTAAGTCGGCACCGCAAATGCACATTATCTAACCAAAACAAGCTAAAGTTATGGCAAGTTCCACGAAAATGTTGCTTGAGTACTAAAACAATCTCCCTGATCGCTATCCACAAACACAAGGGAGACAGAGAGTGTGTTTGTCCCATCTCATCCCCGCAACCTCAGCCTCAAGCAGCCGTCCTCCCCCTTTACCAGTGGTGTGGACGGGGGGCTTTTATTGAAACCACATCTGGATCCTCCGTTCCCATGACGTTCCCATCCACATGTGTGATCCCACAGCCGCCCTCAGCCGCCTCCGCCTGCACGGCCATTATTTACAGCCTGCAGAAAAGCAGGCAACTAGAGCACACACACACACACACACGCACACACACACACATCACATGTGCTGCAAACAAGGAGGGTGGCCAAGAGTCAAGAATGTGTGTATGCGCGCGCACACACACACACACACAGGAGCAATAGAGTGAGGCGGCAGCAGCAGGGCAGGGCAGTCTTGTCATTGTCTGCCAAGCGTCTGCTGGCCAAGAGGAACAATGGCGAGGAAGACAGTGGTGGCGGCCGTGCGCTGTGCCATCAGTGGGAAGCAGCGTCAGCAGGCAGTAATGCAGGACCGTAGGCCGGGGGCCCGTCCGCAGACAGATGCCGCTCAGTGTGCCACAGCAGTGTGGTGGGAGCCGCGCTGCCCGATAAATCACGCTTCACACCAGGCAGCAGCGCCGGGCCCGGGCAACAAACAAGAGGATCACTCAGTCACACTTTTTTTGAGCACGCACGCACACACACACACACATCACAGCCTTCTGAACCGGGGAAATACATGCGGCTGGCGGTGACCCACGCAACAGAGGCCATGCAGAGTCGTGTGCCATGGAAAAAAAAGGTGGAGAAAAATAGATGAGCCCACAGGATGAAATTTAATACTCGCAAAACCAAAAAACAACATCATCTGCTTCACACAATAGGGGCAGTGCAGCGTGATGTTATTCTGAAACATTTCAGAGACTGTGTGTTGCACATGTATGTGAGTGTGTGTGTGTGTGTGTGTGTGTGTGTGTGTGTGTGTGTGTGCAAGAGAGTGTGAGAGACAGTGTGAGTGTGTGAGAGCAAGCCTGAGAAGGGCAGAAAAAGAGTGGAATGTGAAACACCAACAGCAGCATTCCACCCGCTTCTTCCACTGCCTGCAGCGAATCTACATTGTCTTGTTTTCCTTTGTGAGGTTCAGCAGTCACCAAGCTCGAGTAAAAAGTGCTTCACTTATGTCACATGAATCTTCATTGCATGGCACGACACATTCCAAGAGGGGTGCCTCCAAGTAAGTTTGTTTCGGTACATGACCGTGATTTTGCTTGCTGAAAGTGCATCTATTTATTGATACCAGGAGTAATTGATATACTGTAGTGCACTTTGTTCGACACTTTTAACGTCGTTTGATCTTGTTCAGTAAATGTTCCCAAAAGAGTAGCCAAGTACTAAAAAACATTACACCAAGCAATACTCCTTTGATTTTTTTTTTTTTTTAACTCAACAAGTTCAACAAGAAGGCGTTAAAACAGCAACGTCAAACCACAACACAAAAGTTCTGTTATTCACATTTCAGATGTAAAACAATTAGGACAAGAGTCCATTTTGAGACCTACTCCAATAACAGCCTGCGCTTGCTCTTTAGCTAACGTTCACATCTGGACAGCGGTGCTGACTTCGACCCGACTAGCAGCTCCTATAACTTTCTCGCCGCCACAATACTCGACATATTCTTCATAATAGAATAGATATAACAACTAACAAACATCCTTACAACTCATAATAATGTATAAAGGGACGTAAAAAGCTTCAGTTCTTCAACTCAATCCAGTGGAAACTTCGTTGACTTCAGGCAACCATGCAGTTGAGAAAGCTAGTTTGTTAGCCTCCACTGAATTCTTACTTATGAGAGAAATGATAACGCAAGTAACGCAAGTTCAGTATTTAGAGTTTCAAAGTAGATAAAGTCAGCTGAACATATCGCATGTAGATGTAAGGCCTGATAAAAGAACAATTAGTTGTAAGTCACACATAAGATTTTCAAATCAATTCTGCTCGCTGAGCGAATGAGAAGATGCTTAAGGGACTTCGCTGAGTTACTTCACGTTGACTTTCCAGATGCGAAGTTTTTAGCTCGACAAGTTAACTCGTGTTGCAAAGCACCACAATAAAGAAAAGAAAACACATGATATCATGAAAACACTTACCGAATGACAACTGGATGTAGCAAATTACAAGGAAAACAACTTTGCCCGAAGAGATACCGGGAAATTGGCCCATATTTTCTGTAAAATCCACATAGAGTCACCAGCGCGAGGCTGAGCTCCGTCTCAGGTTAGAGTAATTAAACTTCACTAACTTGTACCGATGCAGCACTTTACAACTAAGTCGTCTGCCAAAAAATAATACTCTTATGTATTTTAAACATTAGGTTTATACCCACGAAAACGCGTTATATCCTTTTTCTTTGGTAGCGTTACTTCTCTTAAAGGCGACGGTGAAACTTAGCTAATTTACCAAACTTCTCTCCTCCTGCCCAGTCGCAGAAGTCACTCAACGTATGCTTCCGCAGAAGTTAAGGGAGGATCTATCTAATGTGAAAGGAGTTGGTCTTCTATGTTGGTCTTCTATTCACTCTATAATTATCTGGGCCATTTTGTCCCACCTTCTCTCAGTCATATGAAAAAGATTGATTGTTTTCGATCCAATCCAAATGAAAATGTTTTGCAATTGTAATGTTCGTATTACTGCCTACACTGCACGTAAAAAAAAAAAAAAAAAAAAAAAAAAAAAACATTTTTCCTTCTCATGGCGGAGGAATTTTCACTTATTTTCAACTTCTCAAAGCCTCGGTTCGATGACTCAAATTTAACCCATTCGTGGATTTAGCCTACATGATGGCCTACATGATGAAAACCTACCATTTCTTTGAAATGTAAAACTGACGTACTTGACCTTCTTGTAATCACTATAAAAAGTTGGTGCAGTGTTTAATACATTAGAAAACTTTTCACTACTTCAGTAACCTACTTTATTATTTCTTCAAACAACTGAACACATGTAGCTTAAACTGTCGGCTAAAATATGGCCTTGATAATAATCAGCCTATTTGTTTCGGACAGGTCATGCGATTTTATTCCAAACGTGTAATTATTTGGCATTATCTGCATTAGGCTAGCCTATGGCAATATCCATTACATAACGCAGAATTTAAATATATTGCTGTTGTTGTTTGTTTGTTATTAGATTCATATTCCTTTATTTTAACTTAAAATAACCCTAAATAGAACTTAAAGTTTTTTGGTAAATATAATAATAATAATAATAATTATAAGAAAAAAGAAGAAGAAGAAGAAGAATTTCCTTTTCACAGTTGGAGCCCATGTGTATTCCAAAAATAAACTGATGGTTTGATTCTGCATTACTAAGTAGTTTATCTGGTGGCATGAACATTTGTTAGTCTGAGAGTGTGAAATCAAGATCTATAGGCCCCCCACAGAGAGCACAAGGTAAACAAACCAACCCCACTCCATTGTTCAGGACTTTGGGGTTTTCAGGAGACACATACTGCGCTGAATAAGGCTAATTAACAGCCCTCACGCTCAGTCCTACCCACACTGGTTGCTGTTTGTCTGCATATTCTCCCATTTGTTAGCATTCTCTGAAGTCATCTCTTCACTACATTCCCTTGAACCCTACTGAGGAACCACACAAACTCTCAGATTATATATATCTCAGATTATATATATATATAATAATTCTAACAATTATGCAAGCATTTAAATGCACAATGTTATGCACAATGTTATGCACAGGGAATAACAGCTTGTTTCCTGATTACACATAATTACATGGAGACCATCACTCCTTTTGTGGACATGAGCAGCATTCGTTTCATGTGGTGATGTGAAAATCATAAACCCAGGAGTTAAGATGCCATCTGTCCTACTGTATGCTTTTACCCTATTATTGCAAATTCTATGAGCCTGTGTTTTTATGGTTCAATCACCTTCTCACCAAGGCCTTGGAGTTTTTACCTTTACCTTCAAACTGAAACACCTCCAAATTATTCAGGAAGAATAAAAATTAAGTGTGTAGTGAGTTTATTCAGCTACAAAAGTAAGGTATGGAACTGGGAATGAGAGGGTCTGAGAAACTAAAAAAATGGAGTGCCTGAGCAACTAAAGTGCTAGAACAAAAACATGTGATAAGAAATGATTAGGGACTTGGCAAATTATTTAAAACAAACATTGGGGTGTAGTTCTGTGTTCTTTGATTAGGAAGAATCTGTGCCAAGACTGTCAGTGGCGAAAGCCGAGTCAGTTGTCAGCAGCACACCAGAGATTTAAAGCAATGGACATGTATGTCACAAGCTAGATAAAGGGATGATATAGTAGTCCCAGGGAGGCAAGGGAAGAGTGATTGCCGAAGCATTGGTTACCTGCCCCCCATCACCACCACCCCCTGTCCTCATTCCTCTGCCCCCACTCATCATGTTCTTTCCCTTGGTAAGCGTGGGAAACTTCACTTACCAAATCACTGCCCTGTCATCCAAGCAGGAAGTAAATAGCTTTGCTGATCAGGACAGGACAGCAAGACCTGGGTGTTTTGTGTGTGTGTGTGTGTGTGTGTGTGTGTGTGTGTGTGTGTGTGTGTGTGTGTGTGTGTGTGTGTGTGTGTCTGTATCTCAGTGTGGGTTGAGGTATTGATGTGAAGGTAAATGGTTAGTGGGAGAAAAAGAGAACTAGAAAGAGAGGGCAATGTTGAGGTTGACTGATGACTAGGCCTTACCTCTTTTTTTTTCGTTCCCTCAGCAGACCTGACCACATTCGTGTAAGCAACTAGCGCCCTTGCGACGGCTTTGACCAGTGGAATTCTCCAGATCATGGCGCATGGATTTGGGCCAGCAGGCTTTACATCTGTAAGAGCAGATACCCCTTCATCTGCCCTCTCAAGTAATGACACACTTGCATGCCATGCCGGAAGCAGCACCTATCTGTTGCCCCTTAAAGTGAAAGGGGAGAGGGCGACAGGAAGGAAGAGGGTATATTTAGGGCAGATTATCTCTTTACCTCTCTGACCTCCTCACACTTTTGCCGGAAACGCCGAGCGCATATCAGGCCAGGAAAAGCACAAGGGGCTTGTACAGTATGAGCATGAGGTCAGGGAGTCGGCGGACGTGATCTTGGCCTGACTGAAATATTTACAGAATGCTGAAACAACACAACACCACAATTACTTCATGGCGCTATATTGAGATAATCCGTCACTGAACAAAATCCTCTTTCGCTTTTCTTTCGGTGCAGTTGAGCATTGCAGCAACTCGCCACGATTAAAGAGAAATGGGAAACATATAGAGAGGGAAAAGTCTTCGCTGGCGCCAATGGATCTGTTCAAGTGTGGTGCAGATACAGTAACTGAAATGTGAGGCCAAAATAAGAAGCGAATCATAACAAATCATGTAGCATGAAACAGGAGCTGGCGCAAACACCAGTTCAAAGCGCTACAGGGCTGATTAAAAAAAGATTTATGTTACGTACGGTCTACTCTGTTGCATGGGGAGTTTACTCTTATCTACCGTAGTGCATGTACAGGCCCGAAGCTGATCTCTGATTGTTGCACACAGTGGTTCCTCGACTCGTAGTGGCATAAACGTTGGTGGGTGTTTTGTAAATAGGGAAGCAGAGGCCATGACCAGGAAGTCTGCAGCATGGGCAGACAGGGGGGCATTGCCTCCACAATCACTGACCCTAAATGTCCCTGGTAACCTGTTGTGCCCCACCACCAAACCTTCCCCTCACACACACGACAAACACACACATACTGTACACACACATTTAAAAAGCCTATCTTATCTTGCAGCATCATATTATGTCATGTCATGTCATGGCCGGCGAGGCCAGAGGGTTGTGGGTTTGAGTATTTTCAGCAACTCTGACTGTGGCTTCCTCAGAGGACAACGGCATTGCGGCCTGATAGCTGGTTTTATTCTTGAGTAATACTCACACTCACTGCTGCTGCACATGGCTCCACAGGACTTTGGCATGGCAAATGTGTTGTGTCATGGCGTTCCACTGTGGTCAGGGCCTGAGGGTTCAGTCGGATGAAGGCACATGGCATGAGAGCGATGCTTCAACATTGGCAAGCTGGGTTGCCCCATTAGAAGAGGAGATGCGGAGGACTTGGGGGTGTGTGTGTGTGAGTGTGTGTGTGTGTGTTTGGAGGGGGTGTGAGGGGGGTGTGAGGTTCTTCTTGGGGAGGGCAGGGGTTGTATGTCCTGACAGGTGACCTAGGGGGTTGGCAGAGACAGGTGGGAGGAATGTGCTGTTGTGTGTGGGATCCTGCCCTATCTGCCCCTGCTGCCACGCCACACGGGGGCTATTTATACTGCTCTGTGGGAAAAGAGCAGCGCCCCGGCAAGAGTGAGCCGGGGACCAACCAGCGGGGTTTATTTCCTCGGGCATATTTATGACCACGCAACCTGAAGACGTAAAGCAGGGGACCAGCCACGACCGGCAGGCCTAGATCACTGACTCCTGGGGGTCAAGGTCTGTTTGGAGTGTACGGAATTAATGTTGCCGGGACGAGCGAGTGAGCGACGAGCAACAGCGCGTGGAGCAGAGGAGGTCAGAAGCAGGGCCGTGTCAGAGCGCTCTGCAACAACATGTGTGTGTATCAGTCTGGCCGTATGGTATATCGCTTGGAGTTGAAGTTCACCGTGACCTTTCCTCCTCCATGCTCCAGCTGAATCTCACAGCGTCCTGTCCCTTTGGCCCCTAACAGTCTACCAGGGTCAAACTAATTTACCATGCTCTGTGACCTCCAACCACAAGTCCCTAACTGGGAAGGAAGGGAGGGTGGGGAGGACAAATGCTTAGGGGGAATAAACGAACAAGGGCATCTAAACGAACAAGGGAAACTTCTTTTGTTATTCAAAATGAATCCAGACTATGGGTGACTGATTTCAGTACACCTAGCTTATCGTTAATGTGTAACTTCATCCCTGTTGTTTGTACGTGTTGAGTTGACATGTACATTGAGTGCTTGTGGTGCTACATAAGTGTGTGTGCCTAAATGGGCTGTGTGTTAACTTTGAGACAGAGGGAAAGTGTAAAGTGAGGGTGCATGGCATTTCTCCAGCACGGGGGTTAATTGTGTCATAAATTCACGAGCTGCTAGAGGATAGGCATGACTGGTATTCACACCTCACAGCTCCCGCTCTCTCTCTCTCTCTCTCACACACACACACACACATACACACACACATGGTCATATGAAGGAGTACACCTCTTCAGATAAGACACTATTAATAAAACTGAGGAAGCAGCACCATCTCACCTGATAGCCTATGGTCCCACTGTAAGGCCCAGGTGAATCCCCTGAAGTCTCAAAGTAGCAGCACCTCTCATGGTGTGACTGCAAGGTATGAGCTTTTTCAGGCCTGCCTGGGAGGAGTTTTGCATAGTGACCCTGAAACATGCTGTGGAGAGAGCGGTGCAAACAGCCTCTACACCCAACAGTATATTACAAGCATGAGATTAACAAGCATGAGATGAACTTGTCTTCCTCTTCTCAGAAAATGACACGGGTGACAGTGTCAGGCTGTGTAGGCTACGGGCGACCTTTGTGCGAGGCAACTTATGGTGAGTGTCATCCTCACTACTTTACACCTCTAGTGAAGATACCAACCGCATCCATCTCCCAGGCTTGGTCCAGTGTGCCCTGTGTGAGAAGAGGACAGTTCCCAGGCCCTGATGTGTGCGCTGGGGGGCAATAACTCACAACCCCCCCCCCAAACTTCCTCTTTCAGACCCCTGCTCTTTTACAACCTCTGTCCACTGCCATACAGCTGCCACCTCTCTCTGTTTAGGAGATGGGATGGGTGAGAGATGAGGAACAAGGGGCTGCCGAGGAGGGGCATTGGAAAAGCTGTGAGATGATAAAAGATCATCATCCCTGGCACGGCACCTCCGCTCATCGCCAAGTGGAACAGGAGGGAAAGGGGAAGGCCATTTAACAAAGCACTGTAACGCTGGAAGTGTCGATGGCTGTTTAAATATGTGGATGACTGAATAAATATTTAAATAACAGCCTGAAAGGGATTTAAATGCTGTGAAGAGTGGGCTGAATTGTTATTGCTTCTGAGATGACCGAGGGGCTCGCAATTTACTCTAGCCCTAAACTCAGCTTAAGATCACATCAGGCATAGAGTAAATCATGACAACAGGTTACGGAGCAGAAACGCAGAATAGCTGTTCTCCCAGTGCTGATGTAAATTACTTTCTGTCCTTTCAATGATCTGTTTTGAGGAGGAGAGGAAAAACAACTTCTGTGCAGTTGAACCGTTTCTCTATTGTGTCTTTAGTAAAACACATTGCAAATTAACACACCACACAGACACAAACATTTACAGATCTGTAAGGATATAAATACATATACATCTCTGCACATAGGGTATAATTCTGACCACAAAGTTTGTCTCTTTCGGTTAGGAACACATAATTTGTAGTGAGTCAGAATCTGCTCTGTGTTCAAGCACAATGGTGGAACGGCGGACTAAAATAAAAGAGTCTGTTGGCCGGGTCTGGTCCACATGCAGTGCCAGTTCATTATGATTCAGGCTGAACACATGGCTTCTAATCCCCAGTGTATACCAGTCCCTGTGCCGTATGCCAGGGAGTACTGTCTGACTTGACTCAATGTAGTCCACATCGTCTGCTCCAATGCTCGGTCCACATCTCATCCTTTCAGGCCACCACTACGGTGCATGTTATTTTGAGCAAGCTCTGGAACAGCCAGCAAGATAAGAGTGACTGTGTGTGTGACTATGTGTCATTATGTGGAGACAGACTACCGTATGCTATATTTGTTAGTTATTACTTGTGTCCCCTGCAATGTGTGAGGTCTGCATTGCACATAGTTCTGTACGTGTGTGTGAGTGTGTCTGTCTACGTGTATGTATAATCAGTTTATGGTGTGTTTAGTGTGTGTGTGCGGTATCCCTGACCCCTGATCACACAAAGTATTTTAATCCAATCAGCTTCCTTTTCACATGACTGTCACGCACCCCCTGCTGCCATGGAAACTCAGTGGGGAAAGAGAAAAAGCTAGCAAGCTATAGCCTACCTCTTTCTGTCTTTTAAGCACTTCATATCAAAATGAGCACTGTAGTAGGCCCACACATTTTTTTAACCAAAGTGCCTTCCCCCTTTCTCTTTTGAGTGGTGTGTGTCTAACTTCATCGCAAGAGAACCGCCCTCTCTTCCTCTTTTTCGGCTGCAGACATGTTTGCAACACTCATATAAACATGCCATAAACAGCCCGTCACACACACGCACACACACTGATTCTTTTCCCCTTAGTAATGGGCCTAGTTTTTACAGGTTAATGTCTTTTGTGTGGTTAGAAGAGAAAAGACAGAAGAAGCACTTACTGGAGAGGGAAAAGTAGTTTAAATAGGAAGAAAAGTAGGAAGAAAAAAATAAAAGTTTAGCAGAAATTTAAAGTAGACTACAGATACAGACTAGATATGGGTGTCCACTTGAGCACCAACCCCTAATAGTTTTAAAAGGACAGTGAACAATGAATTGATTCAGGTAATCTTTTTTTTAGAATGTAAAAGGCCCTTGTTGTTTA
The DNA here is from genome assembly GCA_030264315.1 of Sardinella tawilis. Taxonomy (NCBI): domain Eukaryota; kingdom Metazoa; phylum Chordata; class Actinopteri; order Clupeiformes; family Clupeidae; genus Sardinella; species Sardinella tawilis. The sequence continues at coordinate 6,151,114 of JASCQY010000002.1, forward strand.
TTCATACAGAGTGCTGAGTACATTTGTGGGTGAAAGTGATATGTGTGTCTTACTTTCCATGCCACTAAGCTTTCCAGAAGGCATGTTAACGTAACAAGGAACAAGGGTAAGCAAAAGTAGAAGACTTGAGGATGTAGAAGATAAATCACAATGTGCTTTTGTTGTTGGCCTCAGTAAAACAGCCCTGTTTAATAGGCTACTCAAGACATTTATTTTCGTCTTCAAATATAAGCTTGGTGCTCTTTCTGCATCAATATGGCTTCCGACAAAGCAGGTTTAGAACTACTGGCCCTTTCTGCACCAGGTCAGGGTGCACAGACTTCCTTTGAAGCCAGATGATATCGAGAGGTGAAAAGTTGAGCCTGCTCTGTGCCCTGTGGTTAGCTTCGCACGCTACCGCCGGCTGCTTCTCGTTTCTGCTGTGCCACTTCCTGTACAAATTCAACGAAAACTAGTGTAATAAGAGGACCACAAAGCCTTATTTTCAGTGTTCGTCTTTCTCTCTTCAAAGAAGACCTCTATCAATCCGCAACGCTGTGATTACCATATCATTACAAATTAGATAACCTCACATCGCCGTCTCTGCAGTCGCCTACATCGAGCGGAGTCGTCCTTCTGAAGCGCAGTCAGCTATGAAAGAGCAGAACACATTAATGGTTAAAGAGCTCCCTCTGCAGGCCATATGCTCTCACATCCACCCTCACTGTTCAAATTGATCTTTGTGTTGTTGCTGAGAACGTGTAGCATAGCTTCTTATTTTGTGGAGAGTGAATGGTATACAATTTTGTGAAAAAGACAGTATATTCACTGATGTCCCCTCTTAAACCTCTGAAGGTTTCACCAGCAACAACCAGTACACACAATCCACACTTGTGTTTCGCTTTTTGTTCTCATGACAAGGATTATTGTGACCTTTCACTTAGTTTGAAGTCCACAGAAAGGCACACAATGGTGTGCATTGCAGGGTTAAGCAAATCAGATATACCATTTCTCCAAGTAGACGACAACAACAAAAAAAATACCCCTTTTTGTATCTTTCAATGGAAAACAGCAGACATTTGGGCAGACAGACAACTTTATTTCAGCTGGTCTTATTTAGTAAGTACTTCCACAGCCTCAAACCTAAACAGGTGATGTGCAAATCCTGGGCCAGATCTGTACTTTGTACATGGAGTTTTCACTTGTGTAAACAGCAATCTGATTGAACAACCCTACACAGGAATCCGGGGTACAATCCGCTGATGATCTCAACCATAACCCAATGATGTGACGGAGTGACCTTTAAACTGCATTAGTCAATATGTTCATTTAAGCCATTCTTGTGTAGTCTGCCAACTGGGGCAGAACAGGACAATATGAATAGAATTAGGAGTCAACTATTTCCTCAGGTCATTTAAGGGCAAATCTGGTTAGGAGTTAGGAGATGTGGTCATACAGTACAACTTCTTCAACATACTGTTGTATAGGAAAAGCACAGCGTGTTTCTTCTGCCGCAAACTCTGTCCTCCAATGCAAACACATAAACATACACACAAGTGCACAGACGTGCACATTCTCTCTCTCTCTCTCTCTCAAACACACACAAACACATCAGGCAAGAACATAGGGTACTTCTGCATTGTTAATAAAACTCTATAACCATAATGATTACATTACAAAAATGTATATCGCACAGTAAAGGATAGTGTGTGAATCAGTCTCTTTTCTTCTTCTTCTATTTCAGAAAGAGGGGGGGCTTTCTATTCACACAGCCTGGATGGATATGGTCACTGCTTTCTCATCCTGTTGAGTCATCCTGCTTGTGAATGCTCCTCTCCTTTGGCTTCTCCCCTCTTCAAAGCCACCAGAAACGGACGTAGACGATGAGCATGATGAAGAAAACACCCCCGGCAGCAAGCTTGGCGTAAGTGGAACGTGTGTTCAGGTACTTGGCATCGCTGCGGTACTTCTTTGACAAGCTGGACAAGTTGCTGGCCTTCGAATCTAAAGCTGAAGTGTGTGGGGGGAAAAAAGTTGTGATTACAGTAGGTGTTTCACAATGTGTGGAATAAAGACATATAATCTCGTAAAACAAGTTCTTTTACAAATTCATGCTACTTTTAACAAGACTAATTATCTTTTCTCTGTAAAGACCATAAACTCGGAACTGCGAGAGAGCATTCATTACATCACTAGCCTGAAAAATGAAATGGCAAATTCTCACAACCTGACCTGCCAACCTTGGAAAATATTTATGAGTACTAATCCTCACGCAAACCCGGTTGAAAATAAAGCGCTCTGATTGGTCGAAAGCACTCTATGCACAGATCTTGACATCCACTGACAACTGAAATTGGTGTTCTGCTTCGCAAAAATGTGAGATATGCATATTTTAGAACACTGAATCATACAAGCGTAAAAGGAGGTCAAAATGCGCGTCCGCTACGCAAAATGCGTACATGTTGGCAGGTCTGTTCTCATGGTCAAGTCAAAACCAAATGGATGAACACGGGACAGGAGATGGACAATCACTGGAAATTTGATATGGAGTAGCCTAGTGGACACACATACTGATCTGCAATGCAGAGTCTGCATTCCCAGAGGCAGGATCAATGGCCACAGATCGAAATGCATGGACAGACCTAAAACCAATCAGTCCAATGACTGCAGAGGGGAGACAGAGCGGGATCAATCGGGTGTCAATTCGAAACAAACCCACTCCCCATCCCTAAATGTTAACCCGCCCCCATAGCATTAGGGTAAAAGCCCATTTTTGACTGGTCTCCTATCTCCGGCAAATGGAAAGGAAGTTGAGATAGCAGCTCGGTATGTGTGAACCTGGCTAACTAAAGTGGTCACTGTATGGTGATCGCAGCCAGTTTTGTTGAGTTGTAAGACTACTCTTATTTATGTGCACACACTATATATTACTAATGTATTACCAACTGATTACCATTGCAATTAATTGCAGACTCATGACTTATTGCAAAAGTTATCATATTTCAGCATTCTCTCATTTTATTGTTCTTAATACAACTTTGGTATTACTTTCATAAATACTTTTGTGGTCTTGTGGTCGCACGTTGTGTAAGTGTGAGGTGTTATGATGATACGCTGCATTATGACATCTAAATCCTGAAATGCAGAGAATTGTGGGATAGAAGCCCAGCACTGGGGCCGGTTTTCCAAAACCTTCTTATGGCATTTGCTATACCTTAAAGCAACACTCCACCATTTGTGGAAATATGTTCATTCTCCATCTCCCCTAGAATTAATTAACTGAGCCATACCTTTCTCCTGTTCATCCAGTCCTTCTCTGACTCTGGCTATACCAATTTTAGCTCCAAATTAGCATTCATCATTGAATCGGATTGGAC
>JASCQY010000002.1:6180219-6196827 GCA_030264315.1 Sardinella tawilis
CGGTTTGATTGACAAATCTCCCGAGTTCAAATTCTATTCTGTCCCTGTACCCCCCCCCCCCAACCTCTCCCTCCCCCTTCTCCCTGTCTCTCCCCCACTCCCTGCAACAGGGTAGCAATGACATCATGCTGAAATGAAATCTTGGCCCAGTCTCCCCCATATGCTGCCTGAGCCATCTGCTCACAGCAGATCAGCACAGGGCCCTGTGCACACAGGGAAGGGAGCAACACACACTGAAGATGGTGTATAATAGCAAGTTTCACCTAGGTTTCCATTTTTGGTTCTTATATTAAAACATGTTTGTGTGTTTTTACGAGCCAACTATTCTATTAACATGCTCTGATCCACGCTTGTACCAGTCGTGCTGACATAGCCCATGTACAGACCTTAATCATGGCTATTTTTGTGCTTTATTCAAGGCTTTGATGATGGATAGTGACAACACTGAGGGTTCATTCAATTCTTAGAAGGCAGTACTCACTCACTCTCTCACACTCTCTCTCTCTCTCTTTATGTGTGTGTGTGTTTAATGTGCTGTCAGCACTGTGTAAGGGAGTGGATCTATGCACACATGGGTGTGGGTAGAGCTTGTTGACTGTGTCTGCAGTCTACTCGGAGAAAAACAAATCCCAGGTTGCCATTGGCGACCGATTCTGGGCGAGGAAGACAAGGATATAATTAGCGGTGTGAGATGCTGCAGACACACACACACACAAACAAGATGCTGCAGAGACAGGCACAGGCACACAAACACACACACACACACACACACACACACGCACGCACGCTCTCACAGAGTCTGAGGGTGGGCAAAGGTGGTCCTCTATCTCTATCCGAGTCTGAGATACCACAGCTGATGAGGGCCATTAATGGTGCCTCGCACATGAATCAATACTGAAACACCCAACCCCACACAAACACCATTTCGCTCAGCCTCAACAAAAATCACTAAGTGACGACTGCACCACTAAATACCTAATTGCCCATGCGACCTCCAGCGTGAAACTTTTCTATACATTTTTTTCTACCACACACATACACACACACACACACACACACACACACACACACAGAGATCAGATGCAGGAAGAGGCAGCAGCAGCAAGCCCACAGCTACTGGGCTAATGGAGGTGAAATCTAATCATGTGCCTTGATCTGTCAGTGTGGCACTGATTGATCGGATGGAGAGAGGGAGGGAGAGAGAGAGAGAGAGAGAGAGAGAGAGAGAGAGAGAGAGAGAGAGAGAGGGAGGGACAGAGAGAGAAAGAGAGAGCACAGCAAAGCAAAGCGAAGAGCCGGGCCGGTCCGGGAAGCTGGGCCTCGGTAACTGAGGACATCCGATACCCCAGGTCACCCTGTGCCTGCGTGGCTCCAAAAAAAGACAGCATGACAAAGAAGAGGGATGAGGGGGAAAAAAAGAAAAAGAAAAGAAGAGAGGAATCAATCAGCGGAGAGAGAGAGGTGGAGGGAGGGGAGAGGAAGACCACAGTGAGGGAGGGAGACGACAGCGGTGGCTTCTGGAATAATCTGACAGGGACTCAACCTGACATGGCTCATGTCTGACGCTCTCGGAACCTACAGTCAGAGCTAAAAATATGAACCTGCGGGAGGGGTCGGGGTGGGGGTGGTTGGGGCATGAAGCACTGGATGTCTCCTTTGAGCTTATTTGCTTTGTCTAATATCATCTTTTTTCCTCGTTACTGTCAGCGAGGTCGTTGCTATGGGCCCGTTCTTGGAAACGGTCCTGAATCCGTGTCATGGCGGTGAGCAGCGTCTCCCAGCCGCTCCCATCAGAAACATATTTATTCCTTTGCCATCAGCTTTCCCCAAACAGACCCGATGAGTAATACGTGTTAGATCCATCAGTAAACTAGGCTTTCACTGTGACTCATGGCCTTCTTCTACAACGCTTTCCAGGAAATCAAACAGAGTCTTTTACGAATTACCTGCAAAATAATATCACATTTTTTCATCTAGGCCTATTTATTACCACATTAAAGCACTACTTTTTCCAATTGTGTTTTCCATCTATGATATCGGCCCAAGACATGGCTGAAAAAGCTCCTTGGTTTAATTTCTTCCACATCACACTTCAATGTCCTTCATTTGCCAGGACACAAGAGATCATTTCCTGCGCATTCCACCTTCATTTTGAGTTTGCCCAGCTCTCGCTCCTCTTTCCACACCAATGGCTGTTCTGGGATCAGACAGGGTTGGAGGCAGCAGACAGCAAAGAGCAGTGGGCTGGGCTGGGCTGGACTGGCTGCTGGTGTCGGTGTTGTCAGGACCGGAGATTTACGTCTGACCACTGCCTCTGCTCCCTACCACTCCTGCTGCTGCTGCTGCTGCCTTGTCCACTCATGCAGAACTAGCGCTGAGCCGTACCGGCACAGCCTGGCCACCGCATCCATCCACTAGCTCGCCTAGCCCTAGCCCTAGACACCACACCACACCGTACAATCCACAATACAGCCCTGAGCTGCTCACTGACAGAGAGAGAGAGAGAGAGAGAGAGAGAGAGAGAGAGATGGGGAAGAGAGAGTCACACGCAGGCACACACAAGCACAGATACAGAGAAACACAAAGGGCATTGTGCATCTGGAGCAACAGACACAGACCACCCAGCACTGAAGGAGAGGAGCTGGGAGCTGGGGAGGGGAGCTGGGGAGAGGGGGCGAGCTGGAGGTAGGATGGCACCAAGAGGGTGGGAGTGGATGAGAGAGTGACAGACAAAGAGAAAGACAAAGAGAGAGAGGGAGTGTTGGAAAGAGGGAGGATGGAGAGAAAGAGATAGAGGGAGAGAGGACAGTGACTGGCACAGTCATGCAAGGATGATTTCAGCTGGCACCTGATCTCCTATCCTTAAATAACACTGTATCCAACCCAACACCCTCCACCAATCTGGCCCTGGCATTGTTTTCGCAAGAAAAAAAAAGTAAAAAAAACAAACAAACAAAAAAAAAAAAACCCTCAGAGTTCCATCTCTAGCAAGAGTCACCATTCGCTCCAGCAATCTCACAGCATCCTCAGAGGACAGACACTCGAGGATGACTAACTGGTAGAGAGGGAGGGAGGGAAGGGCGGGTGGGGTGGGGGGTGTTGGGGGCTTGGCAGGAAAGTCTCGTAAAAAAAAAAACAACAACCAAAAAACAAAAAAAAAAAACAGGTTTGGCTATCTCACTCTTGCCTCCCTCTTGCTCCGGTGGGAGCCTTCGTCCAGGGCCAGAGCACATTCTAGAACGGAGGAAGGAGAGCTCAGCTCAGCTGACCCTGGGTGAGGAGGAAGATGGATGAAGCAGTGGCAGAGCAGGGATGAGGATGAGGAGGATGAAGAGAGAAAGGAGAGAGCATTGACCTAGAGAACAGGCTGACCCAAGGAGCGATCTGGGGCAGAGGACGGACAGAACATAACGCACTTTGAGGAGAGGAGAGGAGAGGAGGGGAGAAGAGATGAGGAGAGGAGGAGAAAGAGAGAGACAGAGAGAGAGAGAGAGAGAGAGAGAGAGAGAGAGAGAGAGAAAGAAAACAAGCACAAGAGCCCTTGACAACAGAGTAAGAGTGTGTGAGGAGGACGGTGGTGTTTCGGCTGTACCATAACGGCGTGTTGGAGACATGATGAAATGGAGTGTGACAGCCGCGTACACATTATGCTGACAGCGAGGGCTTCGTGAACATAATATCCCATACACACTTCTGCCAAGCGCACTGACTGTGGCGTGTTTGATTTGGTTTCTTTTTGTTCTGTGTCAGGTTTTTTCCACCCCAAAATCCCTCTCTCTCTCTCTCTCTCTCTCTCTGATCTGTGCCTCCCACCTCACCCTGGCTTCTTCTTCTCATGCCTGTCGCCTCTGTTCTTTCAAGAAAGACCATTTCCTCCCTCTCTCCCATCTAATTTTCTTCATTCCTGGCTCCTCTCTCTCTCTCTCTCTCTCTCTTTGGCTCCATGAAATCAGAATCATGACTATCACATCATACAAAGTCACGTGTGCGTGTGTGTGTGTGTGTGCGCTACTGTCAAAAGCAATCACTCAATAGCTCTACCTTATTCACCGTTTCAGAGCCCTTTCTTCCCTCTTCTGCTTCCTTCATCTCTCTCTCTCTCGCTCTCCCTCTCTCTCTCCCCCTCCCTCTCATCCTCTCATCCACCCTTACCCCCCCCCCACCCCCCCCCCAAAGCTAATGCACTGCCTCTTCTCCAATCTCTCCCGCTATCACACTGACTCTGCACCTCACCCGCACCACCTCAACAGTCACCCACACAGACACTCTGCCCACCCCACCCCTGCTGCTGCTCTTCTCAGACAGTCAGACTCAATGGAGCAGCAACAGGACACACACACACACACACACGGTATGAAAGTGACAGACACTCCTTTTCATCTGCCACAGCGATGCACAAAGTAAACAACACGTGAGAGAACACACACCAACACCAGGCAGCGCCACTAACAGCAGCTTGCAACAGCTCCGGTACAACAGACCCGATGTTCAAATGGCAGACTAGAAATGGGTGCTGTGCAGGTTCATAATGAATCTCATAAAATAAAAGACAAATACAGTGTTCCAGTTTCAACCAACTCAGTCTGCTTGCTAATTGCGAAATGGTAGGGGCTTTGGGAGGCACCGTGGTTCAGTTGGCTAAGGCGCCATGCCATGATTGTGGGGAGCCGGGTTAGAGTCCGACCCATGGTCATTTCCCGATCCCACCCCATCTCTCTCTCCCTCCCATTCGTTTCCTGCCACTCTCTCACTGTCCTGTCAAATTAAAGGCATAAAACGTCCAAAAAATATCTTTAAAAAAAAAGACAAAGAAAAAGAAATGGTAGGGGCTTTAAAAGCGAGCACAGAAGTAACCTGGCAATGCCATCCCATGGGAGTGGGGTGACGGAGATGAGAGGAGAAGAGAAGAGTGAGGGAGGACAGAGAGCCATCTGAGATCATATTAAAGGAAAGGGGGGCAGTGAGTGCTCACTAAAACATTCATTCAGCAAGTGGTGGTGGTGAGAGGATAAGAAATGTGAAAAAAAAAACAACAACAAAAAAACCAAAGGCAGTATGCTATGCCGACACTAGTGGTCTTTGTCTGCGTGTAGGCTAGGTCTGACACATCCTTTCACACCTGTCCACCTCTGGCTACAGGCTCCACGAGTGGATGAGCTAATAGGCTTGCCTCAGTCACACCACTGCAGAGGCAAGACCCACCTCATCACAGATCTCCCTTTCTCTGTCTCCACACACACACACACACACACACACACACACACACAATCACAGCTACCTTAACCACGCTCCACCAAGTGACTCACAGTGGACGCATAACATCTTCCAAACAGTTTACAAAAAACACAAGATACTTGTGCATGTAACGTTAGAAAGAGGACATTCGCTGTGTTCATGTCTGACTGTATCCACTGGTTTATGTTCATGATTCTATGCATCAGTCACAAGTGCCGGATAACAATCAGCTTTTCATTCAACATCTCTTAGTATATACAGCAGCCAACACTGCTGACACATTTTATGAAGTCTGGTGCGCTGACAATTTAATGGTAACATTAGTCGACGCAGTTTGTTGCTGATATACAATTTCATAGTTATAGTCATAGTTTCATAAAAAACAATGGCACGAGAATCATTCATTAGAATAACACAGAACAGTAAAAACAGTGCATGATAAATATTTACGTACAAACAAAGTTATTAAATATTAACGATGTACAAGAAAATTCTGGACCAAACTGACGCTAACGTCACATGTTTTAGTTTGACAACCACTCGGTAACAAATCTATTGCAATCAGCAGCTCTGACAGAACTAAACCATCTAAACATTCTGAAGAATTTCGGGGACGTCTGTCAGGTTTCGCTGGCCAACCAATGCACACAAAATCTCAGCAGTAATATATCGACTTCGTCGTGTTATCAAAAAGGACTAAAGAGATTAGATTGGTAAACTGATGAATTATGTTAAATGATACATGCACGCTCTGTAACATCAAAGAAGAGCTTGACATTTTTTATCATTTCACAACATGATCTTTTATTATCTGTGAGTTAAACCCTAACGTTACCTTTTCCACGTTCTCCACGGTGAAGTCCAAAGCATCCGGAGTCTGTGCTATCCTACCCGGTGTCTCCATGGTGTTGTGTTGTAACAGTTGCTGTCAATGACGGACTACAATGCGTTGTAAACGCAATTTACTTGGGCTGTGCGGCACGTACTCTTTATATCTAAAATAACTGCAAATTACTCAAAGTTTCTTTAGGAGTTTGAGAATTTAAGAAACTGAAGAAAATATCTTATTTAGGTGTCTCGACCGTTTACCTATCCTGCCAGCTAAAGAGAGGCAACGACGTGTCTTTGCTAGCTAGTAGGCTAGCATCTTCCTCTGTACCTCATTATTGACAACACATTTTGCGATCTTTACTTACACTGTTGGTGATGCTAGCCTTTTCAAATATTCTACCAACGAAGACTGGTGTTCGATTTCATTGCCATGTGCTGCTATAAGGGATGATATGCATAATTCTTACGCTGATTCAGTGATGGTTAAGATTGCTGTTTCACTGCCCGGCTACAACGTTTTGCCTCCCATCTGTCACTGCATTGATAACCTGCTTGAGGCGCGACTACACTGCTAGTTTGGTGTCCAATCCGTGCCTGACTGAAATATCCAGTAGGCTAAAACGTCAACCATCCAAGTAACTCCTACAAAATGTATCTTACCCTTTCCTATGAGCGTTTCTTTTGCCCAAAAAAGATAAACATAGTCTATGTAATGATATTCTAACTGTTAACAATATTACATTTCTAGAGGGCTCAAATGTTAACGTTAGAATGGGAAAAAAGCTTGCGAATGCATCCCTGTGTGACATTTTCAACTGCTTTTATATCAGACTTACGTAATTAGCAATGTATGCTATTTCCTATTAGTTTTGTTTTACATGTATTTACCTAGCAGTATATTTGTCACGACATTTCAATTACATGAATATTAAATGTATAAAGACAGGCAGCTTTACGACAACCCATGGTCCATGTGCGTTGCATTGTGGGATATGAAGTTTCACTAAGTGAGCAAACAAGCGTTATGTGACTGCCACCCTGTGGCTTTTTAGAAAATTGTTTTTGGTTGGTACCTGGCAAGCACTTTTTCAGTCGATTTAACTGACAGTATGTACTATGATGACTGTCTTATATTATATGATTCTGAGCAAAAACATGTTTCAGGCCAACAAAAAGCCTATTCAACTCACAATGGAAAACAGGCCAGGTAGAACAGGTAGGGTGGTTATATGGGGGAAATAGGAATGCGTGTTATGCAGCCCCTGTTCATCCCTTTATTTTCACGTTTTAACCAGGGAATAAGAATCTAACCAGTGTAGGCTACAGTAGGCTAATCTCATCTGAACCAGCTGTGTGAACCAGCTGTGGCAGAAAATCTGTCAGTTTCATTTTGTGTGTGTTTTTTTTCGTATTCATGTTAGATAGCCTACATCATTATATCGGCCCATTTGCTGATAAAAAAACTTATTTAATGGTTTGTTTCTTCATTCATTAATTTGTTCGTTAATTCGTTCATTAATTCATACTGGTGATTAATTAATTCCGTTGGTTTTATTGTAGCCTTCAATTGTGCTAAATTAACATTTGTCTTGGTTGACATTTGTAAAATGGAAATGAATGCAAACGTATAACATAATTTGGCTCATGACTAACGAAATCGAAAACGTGGGCGTGTGTTTCTAATGAATCCGGTCAACTCCATAGGTTGTCTTTTTATTGGACTGCCTATATAAAACAGTGGTAAATGTACAGTGCCTAGTTTGAAGGCGTGTCTGCCAGTGTGCCGCCTCCCTCTCTTTCCCTGCCCAGAACATATTACGCACGAAGGTAACAGCAGTCAGTTGCCGAGGTATGGTAATGGCAAGTTGCTCTCTTCGTCTTCTCCAAGTGGGTACTATGCGAATAGTTATTTAGTAAAAAAAAATTTTTTTTATCTCAAACAAAGGCACAACAGTTTCAACCAATCACAGGCAGTTGTCATAATAGGGTACAGTTGCAGGCACCGGGTGAAACACGTGGCATTTTGTATTCTCTGGAAAACCAACGAGGTTAGTTAGTCCTAACAGAACATCGTCGTGCGAAGTCTCGCCCCCTCTAGGGAGACTTAACCCATTTATTCATAGTGCCCGACTGCCTACCAAACACCTTCAACATCAACTCTCCAGGGACCAAAGAGGACTTGAAAAAGAACAGAGTATTCCATCGCCGAATTCTTTCCTAAAATGAAGTCAGTGGCGACATACGCGCTTTGCGCACTGTTGTGCCTTGGCTACTGCTCGCGCACTAGAGGTAAGCGAAGGTTTTGAAATGTTGTTTGATAACTTGATTGCTGTATTGTAAAGCACAGCTGTTGGTGGTTCTTCGTTGGTCTACTCCTGCGCTTTAAAATAATTGTTTACGTTAAATTCATTGCATAACGTGAAAGCGTGGGTGTAACGTTATAGTTTCACAGCACTTTAAGGTATTGTTCGGCAACGGTACACTGCGTACAACTTTTTGTGTAAGGAACATTAACGTTTAAGGGGTCACCTTAATGGATGGATAGTTTGTAGAAAGCTGTCTTAAATTCTCATACGCAGTGTTTTGCCAGTTACTTGGATTATTTCTTTTCACACGCACAGTCTTCTCGACAGCAGGAAAACTGTTGAATATCAACTTCAAGCTGGCATACCCTGTACAATTAGAGCTTGTCCTTCATTTATTATTTTAATCACAGTGAGGGCTTTTCTGTAAGCAACAACGCTCCTCTGTCTCACCACTCAATCCCCGGCGCCAAAGGAGTTAAATGCGCTTCCTTGTGGCGCAGACCCATGCGCGGCTCATGAGAAATGGCCGGGCCGTTGAGTTTACGTATGAGCGGGTCTGTGGTTATCTCCACATGAGAGACATAAACACACGGAACTCTTGCCATAGCTGGACCTGGCATCCGCATTTGGAAAGGAAAGTGAACATGATCACTGGACTGTTCAATTAAGCTGTCAGCCATTGAAAAGAGTCTTGGCCTATGTTACTTGTCTAATTAAAGCCCAGCGCACAAACCACACGTCTGCAACTATCAAAAAAGATTTAATCAAGTAGGGCTTTTAGACTAATATTGACCATTCAAGAATGCCAACATATAGCCAAATCGTCATGGCGGATTAGTGCTACAAGTCCTAGCCGGATGATTGCTTGGCAAAAGTCTCAGAACTTATTTGCTATGCTCCCGCACACTGTTCTTTAGATCTACTGTAGGCTAACAGTCGCATTAAGACCAGGAACACAGCCATCACAGAACCGAAGATCCATGACCTGATTTCCCAGTTGAACTGTGGGCAGGCAGCTGGGCTGCGCTCTGACGTGCTCACCAATCACAAGCACTTGTGTGTTACCGACAGTGTGTCAACCAAACCCCCGGCAGTCTGGGCCGGTGACCCTCGCGATCAGTGCCGCTCATTGATCTAACCATAACACACACTCATCTTCATGATTGCCTCTGGAGGCCTCATTGGCTTATTTTCCAGCCCTGGGGAATTGCTTTAAAAATATTTCATTCAGTGGGTCAGCTGTCAGTTTCAGCTGACCTGTGAGTGGTCAGTAATGACCTGTTCAGGGGTGCAGGCTATTGCAGCAACAGCAGCGGCTGTGGTGGTGAACACCAACGGGCTAAGTGCCCCAGCCCCCGCCAATGCGTAGGCTCCTCGGTGGATGCTAGGGAAACCGGCTGATGGTAATTGGGCAGAACCTTTTGCTTTGTCCAGGAGGCAGAGGGCCAGTATTGAGTGGTGTCTCAGCTCACTTGCCGTGACTCAGAGCTCTCTTTCTTGATCCGTTCTCATTTTCTGCCGTCCCACACATATACACACACACACATACACACACATGGATCTACAAAGAGGCACATAGACTCTCTCTCTCTCTCACACACACACACACACACACATACATTTGTGTACATACAGACCGGCACACACACACTTTTTTTTGTACAGAAACACACTCTCGCTCACACACACACGCACACACAGACATTCATGTACCTACAGAGTGGCACACACACACGTACAGAAATACACACTCTCTCTCTCACAGACACACACACATTCATGTATATACAGTACAGGCTGACACACACACACACGTTCATGTACAGAAATACACACACACACACACACACACTCTTTCTCTCCCCAAGAGCCTGCAGCAGGGCAAATTGGTGTCTCTGTCACACCACCCACATTGGGAGTGCTCAGGGCGTGTTCAGACCACATCGCTTGGCTTGTCGGAGGCATTTAGATATTTTCATGTCAGTGTTGGTCATTATTTTTCACGCAGGCATGCATCGGAACATTACATTCACACTGTCTTCAATTAAGTTGGATTCAGCATTCATTTGGATCCTAAGTTTGAACAGCATGCATGTGGGAGAGAGTGTGACTGCTTGGGAACAAAGACCTTTATTTTTAGCACCTAACCATCCATTGTAGCACAACAGCTCTTCGCTGGCTGCTCGTCGTGTGTGTGTGTGTGTGTGTGTGTGAGTGTGTGTGTGTCTCCCTCCAGTCTTTTGCAGGCTTTCTTTTGTGTCACTGTCACCTGAAACTCTTGCCGGAGAATCTTCCGGAAACTTTTGGTCCTTAAGTTTTTTGTTTTCCTTTCTCTTTCGTTAGAGCAAAAGGGCAAAAATAATTTCCACTGCTAAATTTGCTAGCAGACAAGGTTTGTACCTTTGTTTGGCGTTAGAACAAAAAAGACAAAAAAATAAGGGCAGATGGTGCATTATAAATACATCTCTCTTGACTTTGTGAATCCCCCCATAGAGCACTAAGCTAACCTTGCGAATGGAAGCAGGGATCTTAAATGTCACTGCTGACAGCTTACTGGAGTCCATGTAGGCAGGGACACACTCTCGGCAGTCTTGCAGGCAGCTTAATTGGCTGTGTGTCCAGAGCTGGGCTGTGCTGTGCTGTGCTGTACTGGTGGACTTGTTTATCAGAACTGAGCAGGAGACAGACACACAGTGACTGCCTCCATTTCCAATATCATATTTCCTGGGTGAGGATAAGAGTTGCTAAGCAGATTATTATCTGGAAGACCTAATTATATCATCTGTTTTTTTTTTTGTTTGTTTTTGTTGTTGTTGATCACACTGGAACCTGTTCCGTGTCTATGAAAAGCAGGCCAGTGTTAGATTTGCCTACAGGATGACTTCATCTAGCGTACCTGTCAGTAGTTCATAGTTGTGAGTTGAGGTGAGTTCTTTTGCATAATATACTGTAGCTCCCAGAGCTATATTCTAGAGTGGCACAAGGGCCAGGTTGGACCAGAGAGAGGATGTGTGTTTACTGCTGTGGGTGTAAGAAGGCCTGGTTGGAGATTGTTTTGAGCACAAATAAGAGAGGATATTAAGGCCTGAATGAAACTCAGTTTGTGTTCAATTTGTTAAGTGAGTTCTGAATTTTTTTTTGTGCTGTTTGTGAAGCAGGTTTGACTGTGCCTGAAAATGAGCATAAAACTGTACATTTGAGGTGATCTGAAGATCAGAAGCCTTTTACTTTTGTAACAGACACACCCTTATAGTGGCTCTGCACTCAAGGATAGTCTGGCACTTTTGACCCTACGGGATATCCGGCATGTTGCCATCGCAATGCCCCCTTTGAGTTGTGAGTGTAAATAATTTAATGCCTCTTTCAAAGAGTGTGTGTGTGCGTACGCACTTGCAGGCTTTCATGAGTGTAATGATGTTGCCTCTTTGCCTGGACTTGATTGATGTGATGGAGCAATATTAATCTGGAGTTTACAATGGCCTCATACAACATCGCTGGTCTCCACCCAGACCTGAGCTTGATGGCTGAGACTTGCAGAAACGGCATCAGCTCAGTCTGTGCCCAACTAGCATACACAAAGCTGCAGTGTTGCAGCCTCAATCTATCTGGTCACCCTATACTCCACTGAATGAATGGGAGACACAGCCCTGCTTTCCTGCAAAAACAACATTGGTTTTGGAGCTTCTGTGGTGCACCAAAAGTGATGATAAATCTTGTTAGAAAATCATTTACAAATCTATTAGATTACTTGACTGCAAAGTTTTATATACATATAGGCTATATAATATATATATATATATAATATATATACACACACACACACACATACTCTATTTGTATTAGTGAAAATAAAAGAACGAAGAAAGGTTGCAGGTCTATGTCCTGTTTACAGAGCAGACATCAACTGTAAATCTAATTGGCCTTCAGCGTGGCCGTGACCCAACAAGAAACTTGATTAGTGAGATTTTGATTGAACATTAGCTTGCTGATAGGAGCAAATTTTCCATAATAACTGCAGAGCTGACGGGGCTACTGTAAATATGTTAAAGCTGTCACTGTCACAGTTGGCATGCAGGTATAGCCACAAACACTACCGGTGGTTGCATAATAGTGTTTGGGTGTGATTTCCAAGCAAAGTTATTTGATCTTTGGGAAGAGGAACTTTAATTGTTACACCATAAATTGTTGTTTAAACAGATGATGAACTAACATGGTAGTTGTGTATTGCATGACAATTTCTAAAAAAAGAAAAAAAAAAACAATTAAGCTTAGCAATGAAGGTAGCATACACCATCTTGTGCTCTTTCTCTCCTCTCCTCCTCCTCTCAGGTGAGTGGCAGTGGGAGCATGAGTTGAGTGTGTCCGTTGAAGCACTAATAAGCTGATTCAGGTCTTTGAATGCTTGCTCATCACTAAACCTCCCCTAGAGATCGCCTCCAGGTGTGTGTGTGTGTGTGTGTGTCTGCTTCGGTCTCCAGGTGTGGGCCCACAGAATTCTGGACAGTGATCCGTCATTTGTTTGGTTCCTTTGTCAGAGTCATTGTTCTTTGTCATTAGTCTGCCGTTGGAGCTTTTTTGATGGCATCAGCCAGCAGCTGCCGTGCTCCACCTAGCCCGCCTTTGTCCGCCTTTCCCTTTCACGGTCACCTGTCTTTATCCTTCATCCACCCCTTAATCTTCCCTCCGTTCAGCACTTCCATCACTTGAAGGCTTGCCTGTGTGTGTGTGTGTGTGTGTGTGTGTGTGTGTGACTGAGTTTTTTTTCCCCTTTCTCACATCTCTCTTCCCAACACTTGACTCATCTCACTTCTACATTCACATTCACACACGCAGTTGCTTGCTCTTTCTTGTTCACTTTCTTTTTCTCTCTCTCTTACTCCCACACTCGCGCTCCCCCTGCTAAGCCTGGGGCCTTAGGAGAAGCTGGGGAGTAGGGGGAGGGTAGGAGGGAGCGGGAAGAGGGACTCTTCGCTCTTCAAAGGAAATATGCCCCACAACAGCTGTTGCATAAACTTGGGAGAAGACTCGCTGTCCTGTGCTCACCAGTCACAAGTTACAAGTCACAAGTGGAAAGGGCAGACGACCAGTTAAGTTGCTCGTGAGAAGCCTTGTCCAATGACTTCTTCGCTCATTAGTGGCACAATGGCAGGAGTTTTCCCTCAGGCCACTGTGTTCAACTGTGCCTTGTTTAGTGGAGGCCTCCAGACGCCCAGTTTGGAAAGTCCTTCATGGTTAAAATGAATGAACTTTTCTCGTAAATTATGTCAGTGAAAAGTTTTCTAGAAGTTTCCCTTTGTGTTTTGTTTTCCTCAGAAAAACATTTTACACCAACCCACTTACACACACGCACTTACTCACACACACACACACACACATACACACACATACATAGGCATGACGGACACACACACACTAGTGTGCGAATTTTCGTAAATGTGAGCGATATGACTGCGAGATAGATCTCCTCCTGTGCGGAGGCCATGGGTGGAAGAGGGAGGAGAGGAGGGCGACGGCAGTGGAGAGCGAGGGCCAAAGAGAGAACAGGAGAGGGAGCGGAAATCTGAGCTGCCGGAGGATGAAAAGGGCAGGGCAGGGGCGGGGCGGGAGGGAGAGGGGGCTGGAGTGCAGTCTTTACCTTTTCACTTCTCATCAGGTGATGGGCTGCATCTCGGCCCCCCTCGGGCACAGAGGAACCAGGAGCTTCGTAGGGTGCAGAGGAGGAACTATGAGGAACCAATAGGGAACACTGTGGGATTTCGGAAGGTGGGGAAAAAAAGAGAACTGTCTGTTCGATTACCTTTACATGTTCCTTTTTTTAAGACACTTCATACATTACACACACACACACACTGACATCTACGCAGACACACATACACACGCATGCACTTACTCTATACACGCACACACGCACATGCAAGCTCCCAGACGCTAACATAGCTTAATGAAATGTTCTATTGTTCTTGTTCCTGCAGCTGTTGTCATTCCTGTTGTGTTGTGTCTCATGGTCCATACTGCAGGAAGGTGAATAGAGACGGTGTCCACACACGCAGTGGTGTTGTGGCAGGTTGGTGTGAACAGTGCTAACCCCCCCCACCCACCCCCCCCCCCCCGACTGACAGGACCAAGTCTGAGACCTTCCTTACCTGAGACGGCCCCTATAGCACTCTGGTGCAGGCCCAGGGAACAGGGCCATCATTGTACACAGCCAGAAGTCAAGGGTGCGGTTACTAAGGCCACAAACCTCACAGAATGCACTGACCTAGATGGGCTTGTGTGTGTGTGTGTGTGTGTGTGTGTTTTGAAGAGATATGCAAGTCGGTTATAGCAGTTATTATTGTGACTACAAGATAAAAGAGGTACAAGATGCTGTATTGGTGTGTGTGTGTGTGTGTGTGTGTGTGTGTGTGTGTGTGCGCGTGTGCGTGCATGGGTGGTATAATGGCACAGCGGTGACAGCCATCTGTGCCTCTGGCCTGTAATAATGTTAACACGGGGCTCTGGTTTGCATCAGGCTTGGCCAGGGTGAGAGAGTTGGTGAGGGAGGTACATTTCGGAAAGAGAGACATTTGCACGAGTGAGGAAGATGTGTGAGAGGAAGAGAACAAGACTGTGCAAGAGTGTGTGTGTGTGCGTGAGTGTTAGAGAAAAGAGAGAAAACTAAATGAGACGCCTGAAAGAACGAGTGAACTTAAGCAGAAGGTGGAAGGCAGGCGGAGGGAATGTGACACATGGCGTCGCGTGGCTGCATAATTATCCAAGTATGCAATTACCGCCAATCCTGCCGGATCAATTAGAGATGGAACAGGCAGCGGAAAACCACCTCTCTTCCTCCTCGTCTTTCTGTACATTTCTCTCCTTCCGCTTCATCTGTGTCTCCATGTTTTCCCTCACAGCTCGGCAAACTGCACAATTTCTCTTTCTGTTAATAAACAACTTCCGGAAAATTCCTTCTGTAAGTGTAAAGATGTTTGTGACTGAGTCTTAACACAGTTGGATAGTGTTCAAGTTCGCTCTTCTCGTTAAATCTCCCGTGTACATTTACCGTACGTTTCCCTGGTGAATGAGAGTTGTGGGAGTATGGAGTGAGTATGAATATATCAGGGGATGTTTGGGTATTGTTTATTAAGTCAGAGGTTCTCAATCTGAAATTCTGTGTTGCGCAGGTGATCACCACACAAGTGTTACTCCCGCCGCGCTTCCCCCCGCCACCACCCCCGTCAGAGGAGATGGAGAAGGCGCCCCAAAGTCCACGGATGCTCCCCCACAGAAGCCCTCTCCGAGCGCCAGCAGCTCCATGGCCGATGCCCCCCACTCCACGCCAGCCGGTGCCAAGAGGACAGATGAGCCTGTGGCCAACGCCAGCACCGGTGCCAGTGCCAGTGCCAACGGGAACACTGACGCCGCCCCCTCAGCGGCCCCACCGCCTACCAGCCAGTCGGCCACTGCGGCACCTGCTCTGGTGGCAGTGAATGGCACAGGTACGGTACACTCCGCCAGAGGAGGCCTGTTTTACTGTAGTAATGAGGGTTGAGTGCTTCTTTTTGTTTCTACATGTCGTTGGCATTGTACAGCATGTTACAGTGGGCTGCTATTCTCTTTCCTCATCTTAAAAACTGGCGAATGAATGCAGTAGATTTACGCTGAGCTGTAGGAGTCTTCAGTACTATAGTACAGTAGGTGTGTAGGCCTGTTGTATGAATTTGGAGTCCAAGTAGTGCCACTGTATGCTGTGTGTTGTGTGTTTGGCTTGTGGAGTGTAACCAGGCAAAAAATGGCATCTCACTTCCTGTTGCTTAGAAGAAGTAGAACATGTCAAACCTCAGGCTCGGCATTGTTATGCCTGCATATTTTCTTTGCTTGAACCTTTGCGTGGTGGTGTGGTGTGGTGGTGGTGGGGGGTGACAGACAGAAAGAGAGAGATGGAGCGAGAGAGAGAGAATAGCTGTTTCTGGTGCAACAGGAGGAAGTGTAGTTCAACAGGGTGCATCCCCATTTAAATAAAACCTGTGTGTGTGTGAGAGAGAGAGAGAGAGCGCGAGAGAGAGAGAGAGAGAGAGGGGGAGAGAAGAGGAGAATCAGAATGTCTCTGTCTTGGTGGTGGGTTCAACTGACTGCCTCGATGGATGAGTCATCCCCTCATATTTGGAGAGCAGTGAACTGTGCCAAGTGTGTGTGTGTGTGTGTGTGTGTGTGTGTGTGTGTGTGTGTGTGTGTGTGTGTGTGTGTGTGTGTGTGT
>JASCQY010000002.1:6209825-6222329 GCA_030264315.1 Sardinella tawilis
GTGTGTGTGTGTGTGTGTGTGTGTGTGTGTGTGTGTGTGTGTGTGTGTGTGTGTGTGTGTGTGTATGTGTGTGAGAACATAAGGGTGACACCAAAGTCTATTCAAGAGTGTTTTGTGTTAAGCCCTCTCCCTGTCGTCACAGATGCGCTCACAGAGAGGTGACCAGCGTGTAGAGATATGGCCACACTTGCCCTCAAACTGTGATGGGATTTAATTTATGATACCTAAAATATTACACTGACGTAGCTTAGCCCACATTTGCATTGAAAGAGCTTTTCCTCCCTTCGTGGATTCAATATATATTCAAGTTGCCATTTGTTTCCCCACACTGTCTGGAAAAGTAAGTGGCCCATCTCTGGGTGAGAACAAAGGACTCACCTTCAAACTAGAGCTTAATTGTAATGATAGGTTATGAAATGTGAATGTATTCATGTTTGGTATCATTTTAATGGTCTCAGTACAAGGATTGTAATGACCTAAGTGTAGTAATGCTATAAGTAATAGTTCTTGATCTGCATGTACTGTATGTGTGCCACATGAAGTCCACAGCCTAATGTTAATCTCGACAGGTGTGAAATAAGTGCGTCACTGATAGAATGCTAGGTGAAGAGCCAATCACATCCATTTTGAATCTCCCGCCATGGTTTCTTTGTTTGAGAAAGATTTAAGGAGGAAAATGTCCTTTGTTCATTAGATTTCGTGTTGCAGGCCTTAGGGTCTCTGCATGAGTCTCCGAGGCCACCAGGCCTGGCCATTTTAATCCATCACATTTCTCTCATTTCATCTAATTTTCTCTGTTACTTCTAGATAAACCTTGATTTCCAGTTGCCAGCATTTGACCAAGTCTACGATTTATACAAGTAGATTTCTACGCTATTAACTGCTTTTGCCAACGACTTCTTTTCTCTCAATCTTTTCCGTTTCCCTCACTTATTTCCCTGCCTCCTTCCTCACTCCCGCCATCTCTGAATCTTTCGGCTGAGACGCCACATCAAAGTCCGACTTGCATCGCGAGCACATCTGCGCTCTGTCTGGTCTTGGAGCGTGTGTTGGAAGAAAAAGTGGAGCAGGACGGAGGACAGAAAGCGACTGTCTTAGTGGGATTTCTGTGCGAGCGTGTGGTGATTGTGGGGCATGGGAGTGAGTGCAAAAAGAGCATCTGTTGAGGCCAGACTTTTTCCAGTGAAATTGTTTTGATGTTTGTTTGTTTTTTCAGGGAGGAAGTGGACAAGGAGTGAAAACTTTGCCATCAAAAGAAAGTCAAAGAACAATTCCAGGAACATTCAGCCTAGATAATAATACTGGTCAAGGAAGTTAGGTGACTCACTGAATAAGATCAAAACTATGGCTTTGTGAGTGAAAGCTTTTATTTCTTCTAACTAAATCGGATGACGTTAATTCCGAGCAAGGTCAGTGAGTGTAACCTGCCTCTTCCCGACATAACTGAGAAAAATTGAGAACAAACCGTGCACATTTCACATCACTGTCTGTGCTAGGTAACATGTATGAAAGAAAGAGAAAGAAAGAAAGAGAGAGAGGGAGAAAGTGAGAGAGAGAAAGCCTGCCATAGTGGGATTTCTGTGCGAGCGTGTGGTGATTGTGGGGCATGGCAGTGAGTTCAAATAGAGCATCTGTTGAGGACAGACTTTTGCCAGAGAAATTCTTTTGGTGTTTGTTTGCTTTTTCAGGGAGGAAGTGGACAAGGAGTGAAAACTTTGCCATTGAAAAGAAGTTTAAAGAACAATTCCAAAGACATTCAGCCTAGATAATAATACTGGTCAAGGAAGTTAGGTGACTCACTGAATAAGATCAAAACTATGGCTTTGTGAGTGAAAGCTTTTATTTCTTCTAACTAAATCGGATGACGTTAATTCCGAGCAAGGTCAGTGAGTGTAACCTGCCTCTTCCCGACATAACTGAGAAAAATTGAGAACAAACCGTGCACATTTCACATCACTGTCTGTGCTAGGTAACATGTATGAAAGAAAGAGAAAGAAAGAGAGAGAGAGAGGGAGAAAGTGAGAGAGAGAAAGTCTGCCATAGTGGGCAAGCTGTCTTACAACGAGGTACAGGTGTTCATAAACAGTAAGCTAGGCTAGTCAAGCTTATACATTTTGAAATAGTGTATTTTTGTATCATGCTATCAAACATAAGCCCATCATTTTCATATAGTTGACGTAGGTGTTCTAGCCTAAATTAGAACTGTTTTATCTTTTTAGCTGTTGAAAACTTAGGCTAATCGGAGATGAGTGTGTGTGAGAGTGGGATTGATCAGCATAGAATAGCATAGATAGATCATTTGTGCAGCAGCACCTGTAAATGTCTGCATCTGCTCAAATGCGAGTGGTCAGAGCAGGTGGCGTGTCTTCTGATGCAGTGACCTCTTGCTCTCCCCACCACAGGGGGAGTGAGGAACCCAATTTCAATTCCTTTGTACAGTACGTCTTGTACTGACAAATAAAGCTACAACTATAAGAGAAGTTGGAATGGATTTTGTTACTGTACTGTACAATTCGGTACATTGCAAGACTCTCATGAGACTTGGTTGTGGCCCGCCTCGTGCCGAACGACTCACCTTAGCCGTGGTAAAAGGGGCATAACTCATGGTGTCTCGGGGGTTGTTGTTTACATAGGGCCTCTTTAACAAGTGGGTTCTTTAAGTTATAACTTTCAGTAGAGAATGAGGCTAATAAATATCCCTGTCAGTGTGATACTGGTAAACTGAATGAAAGCAAATAATAGGCTGCTCACTTTGTGTATGTATATACTGTGTGTGTGTGTGTGTGTGTGTGTGTGTGTGTGTACACACTCACTGGGCTTGTGTTCAGAAGGCCAGGACAAGTCCAAGTCGTCTGAGCTCACATCCCCCAGGCTTGGGGTTGGGCTGAAATCGTCGTCAGAGTCCAGGCCCCCCACCAACGCAGACGCTGCCGCCGTCATCGCTGCCGCTGTCGTCTTCGCGCCTGCCGCCGCCTGCCTCCGGGGGCCGGTTTCCACGGCTACGGCTGAGGCAGGCGCTGCGCACACACACGCACACAGAGAGATAATGACATCATAAATCTACCTTGTATGATAATGGCGACAGGTTCCCTTGACACCTGCCAGTGTGTTTTCCAGGCTTATTATCCCACACAAATTCACCATCACACACATTTCAGTCAACTCAGATGACAATCTGTAATGGCATCTGACTATGGCTACATGTGAGTGTGTGTCTGCTGTGTGACTATATGAGTCCATGTTGGAGAGAAAAACAGATGGGGGGGGGGGGGGGGCAGAGAGATTGAGGGAGATAAAGTAGAGAGAGTGAGAGAGCGAGAATGAGAGACAGAGAGACAAATGGATAAAGAGAGAAATAGACAGAGAGACAGAGAAACAGATGGACAGAGAGAGAGAGAGAGAGAGAGAGAGAGAGAGAGAGAGAGAGAGAGAGAGAGAGAACCCACCTGGTTTCTGAGGTGCTGTTGCAGGTGTCAGAAACCTGTCATGTAGAATCAGTCCTCTCACCTCATCCTTCACCTCTGATACAGTCACCCTGCAGCGACAAAGTCAAGGTGTGAGATAGCAGAGTCTGGAACTTAAGTTTGAAAAATAAACAACGTTAGAAGCTGCTTGCCTGATCTAAGCTGTTGCATGGACACTTGGAGTCACAAAATTAGTCTTGCATGCTGTATGCTGTATTTAGTGGCGCATAAGTGTATATTACTGTGTGTGTATGTATGTACGCATGTACAATGTGTGTGTGTGCGTGTGTGTGTGTGTGTGTGTGTGTGCCCCTTACCTGATGTCGCGCACTTCCTGTTGTGTGTTCTGGTACTGGGAGATGGTCCTGGCCAGGTCAAAGCTGTGTGTGCGGTAACCATCAGTCAGACTCTCCAGCATCTGCACACAGAAAGGGGGAGAGTTCAGTGGCAGCAGCACAGAACAATGAGGACACAGAATAAGGTGCACAGACATCTGTGAACAGCATGGACACAATTACTGCTGGAATGCCAAAGTCAAGCAGCCAAATTTGTTGTGAAAATTGCAAAAATCAGACAAGTCTGCGTGTGAAAACACAGGCAACTAAAGTCTACACTAAAGTCTATACTTTTATACAGTATGTGTATCCGTACGTGTGTGTGTGTGTGTGTGTGTGTGTGTGTGTGTGCCTGTGCCCACGTGTATGACCTTGCAGCTGCGTTCATATTGTCTTCTTGTTTCTCTAGCCTCTGACTGTTGCTGGAACATATCCTCCTCCTGTCTCACTGTTCTCACACACACACACACACACACACACACACACACACACATTAAAGAGGGGAAAAAAGAGAGAAAACACATTTACATGAATATTTCTATCTCTCAGACAGACACAGACCCAATCCGCCCTCAAGCCGAGACTTGTGAGAGGCAGCGCGGGCAGGGTGCAGACCACGGTGTGTGCGCCTGCATGTGAACGAGTCCAACCAAGAGAGAACACTGTGACGTTTCCAAGCTTAGCTTGGCAGAGGTCTATTTTTGTTGGCAAAGAGATTCGGTATCAACTCAAGCAAATGCGGTGAGCCTGGAGAACTTTCCAGAACCTCCAAACATATACTATATATTTATCACTCCCCCTACACATGCACACACACACACACACACACACACACACACACACACACACACACACACACACGCAGCGTTTTTGTATGCGTGTGTAATGACAGACAACTCTAGGCAACCTTTATGATACAAACAGTCACCATAAGGGACAGGACTGTCATAAAACAATGAAACATGAGACTCAATCAAACAAGCTACCATAGCTTTCCCTCTTGTGTGAAAACAGCATTCACTTTGAAGTGTGTGTGTGTGTGTGTGTGTGTGTGTGTGTGTGTGTCGTGGTCAGAAACTCACTCAGTTTGGTCTTGAGCTGGTCAACCTCCCTCCTCAGTTGATCCACCTCCTCCCTGCGCAGTTTGGAGCTAAAACTGTGTGCAACAAACAAAAACAACTCACTGCACTGCATGCATACCAAACGTATAGGCAACAACAACTTTTTATGCAGCAACAAAATCAGAATTAGCCCCACCCACAGGTCCCGCCACTGGCTTATCTGTACTTCTGTTTGTGGCAGAGACCTGCCACTGTACCTATACTCACTGCACTGCATGCATACTACTGGTACACGTACAGGCACTGGGCCGCATGCACAGTGTGTGCACTGGATGAGCACTGCACTGTATATACAGACACTGGATGCTTGTATTGTCTAGCTGAGGCAACAGCTTACTGCATTCAGATATTTATTCATTTATTCATTCATTCATTGGCGATACTTGTTTTGCATAGAATGTCATGCATATCTACGAGACAAGCATATCGAACGACACCAGGAAGGTGTTGCGCTATTCCGCTGCCAGCTGAAATGACAAAAACGAATGTGACTGCACTTCTGGGCCACACCTCTCCTCCAGGTTGCCTAGTGACGTGGTTCTGTTGACATGACCCCGAAGGCTGCTGAGCTCGCGGGTCACCTCCCTCTTCCATTCCTCCATCCTCCGCTCCACACCGGGACTCGCTCCCCTCTTCTCACCCTCCCTCTCCCTCTCCCTCTCCCTCTCATCCGACTTCTCCCGCAGGCGACGCACCTCCTCTGGAAGGACAAGGAGCTTTTAGGAGGTTTAAGATTTGTGGATTTCAAAATAAAGGGTCATTGAAGAGGTCACAATAATGTATGCATGTGTAATAAACATTCTGTAAACATCCTCCCCACTCCCAAATGCAAACATCTCCTGAAATGCAAACTGCTTGATTTCTGTGTAAGACACTGGAACGTTTCTGATGACTTTGTATTACAAAGAGATGTGATCATCTTGTAGTCAAAATTACCTTGCAGTGTCTGAATTTGCCGCTGCTGTGCAACTCGATCTCTCTCCATGGATCGCAAGTTTTGAGAAAGTGACTCCATCATCTTAATTAGGAGAAGTGTGAAGTTAGAAACAGACACCTAGTATTTCTATCAGATGTGTGAAGAATTGTGTGAAAGAGACAGAAAAATCCAAAGGTGTTAACAATGATCAAAAGCATTCAGGCAGAGTGCTGTATGCAGAATGCATACAGACATAGCGAAGCACACAAAGCCAGACATAGCTATATAGCCACACAAACACGCACAAACTCTACAGCATGTGCATTCAATTACATTCACTACAGCATGTAAAATCGCGCACTTTGAGCACCGAGACAGAGAACAAGAAACTTTCTTTTTCTCTCTGTCTGTCTGTCACTCACTCACTCACTCACTCACTCATTCACTCATGTCTACCTGACTTTGGCTCTGCAGCTGTGCCTGGAGGCCTGCGAGGTCATTCCACTGGACGGCAGGGCTTAGAGCACCAGAGGGCTGGGACAGTGGAGGAGGTGGAAGGGGCGAAGGATTCAAGTCTGGCCCACGCGACAGCTCCCTGACTGGGTATAGGTCTGAGAAGAACAGTGTGAGGAATTAGAATATGCTTCAAAAGCACTGTCTGGAAGTGCACAAGTCACCATGTATGCAATTATTCTGTTACAAATTGACTCCTGACTGAAGCACTTGACACTGAACTGACTTAGTTGGGAGTCTTTAAAGGTCATTTCAGATATTTAGTGCTCAAAATGCGATGCAAGGTGAGAGTATTGTGACTTACCTTCTCTTGCTTTGGAATACCTTCCTTGTGTGCCAAGACGCTCCTTAAATAACATAGGAAGAATCACGTAAGGCAAGTCAAATCAGTGTTTTTAAAAAGAAGAGAATAAAGAAAAAAATATTTAAAAAATCTTCGTACATTCCCACAAGGCCTTAAGGTGCTCTGAAAATGAGACGCAAAATGATTTTTCACACTTATGAGGTCTGCTGTTCAGAACCTGATGGAATTTCTTTCCTATTAACTGCATTTTGTGAGAGTGTTTCTACTTAGGGAAAAAAAAATCAAGAGCCTATATGGAGTATAATCATGTCTTCTGAAGGTCTCAACAGAGCCCAGCCAAAAACGGCAATACAAGTTTGATCAACTTAGAGGGACAGCTGTGGCCATGCTAGATCATCCAGACCAAATATGACGATTTAGCTACATACTATTCCTATTTATGTACCAGCATGCAATATTTGAGCCTCCTACACAGATTTCTTTGAGACCTAAGTGCCTGGGCTCTGGTTGAATTGACGTGGAATGACCCTTGAAATATTTCAGTCTTGCCAATTTATTAAGTATGATGAATGGTCTATTCTTCACTAACGTTAAATCAGGACAGGAGTGGCAAATTCACCATTTTTTCTTACCCGCATTTTTGCAACACTGCCATCTGCTGCAGAAAGTATAGAACTCAGGTGATTGTCCCAGCTCATTTTGGTGAATACTGAAAAGACAGAATGCGGCGAAGGCTCATCAGGGAAATATGTCCGAGTAAAGTTAATTTTAGGTTATTACATACAAATGTCTTTGGGCAAAGGTAAAGCCGATTTCAGAACTTCATTGCTGGGTTATTGTCGTGTTCCGTGTTAACGTTAGTACTGTTTTGTTTTGAAGAATTAACACCTCTCTGGATCGGCGCCCCTGGTCTTTCAAGACAGATAAAGTTACAAGAGGTGTGTCTGTGATGTGACAGATCCGTGTTGTGTTAAAGCAGAAGGTCATCAAATACGGTGTTTGGGTCGGCAAGATATCCAATTCAGTGAATTTCTATCAGTACCAACAAACAATCCCCAGTGTAGAACAGTGTCTAATTATACATCGTGATAAGATGCTTATGGAAGTCTCGTCTGCTGATGAATGAAGTTATTGATTTACTGACTGAACATGTTTTAGCACTAGCCCTGCTAAATAGCTAGACTTAAGTGGGTTAACGTTACATTAGCTTAGCCAGCTAGTAAACGAATTTACGCTGAAAACAACATTTGACAAAGAGTAAAAAGCCTCTGAGGCATGGCAGTTTACCATAAATATCCAAGGCTGCTGTCTTTTGTCCAGATCAGGATTTAAAATCATCCGGATTGCACATCACTTCTGTCAGGCAGCCAGCTTGTTGAAAAATACCGCACCATTTTTTAAATCCAGGAGCCATATCAGTACGTCATTACGTAGAAGAATGTGTAGCACTAGAATTGTGGGTATTTGAGTACTATATAAATGTGACCGTCTTGAAATTGCCAGAACATGACAGTGCAGATCAAAGAAAAAAGAGTACTTTTTCATACTGTAGTTTATTTACTTAGCAGCATATGGATTCGACATTAAAACGATAGATTTTAAGTTTGAAACTTATCTAACAATTTGACTCTGCATACAATACCCAGACATCTCTGTCTGAAATCATTTCAACATGGCGGATTCTATAGTTCATGTGGAGGATGTCATTCGTAGCCTTGAAGAATGTCTGCTGCCTCTTGGCTTTGAAGTTTATCCTCTTAAGGTTGTTTGGATTTATAGTGTTGTGGGGGCTACTAAGAACTTCTCAGTAAGAAGTTTCTAAAGCGTGCCAAGACGGCTCAGTGGCACTAATGTTAGCTTACGTTAACCTGGTGCTAATCAGTCACCCCTGTCGGTCTGCTGTTGTGTTCATTAAATCTTTACTAACGTCAGGTCTCTTTTTATACAGTAGGTTTAATATAATTAATTGTGTATCTTATTGTCTGTCTGTCTGCATAACATATGAGAGACATCATCAGTCGCAATGTGATGATATTTTACAAGATGGGTTGTTAACCTGACTTTATTTGTGGTTATGTGTTTTGGGGGGCAGATTGGATGGTACAATGCGGTCGTGTCTCCATCATTTCACCTCCCTTACCCCGAGGACACTCTCGCTGCGGTGGTCCTGAGCGCACCTGGCATGTTTGAGAAGGCATTCATACCTTTCTTACAAAACCACTCTGATGGGGGACTTCAAGATTACATAGACCAGTGTACTGCACACTGCATCAAATCCAGTGTTACAAAGGTGAGAATGTAATAGCTTACTATGCAACTATAGCATTTGCCTTTGAGTATTGTGTTGCCTTGAGCACAGTATTGACGCGTTTGATATAATTTGATAATGCTGAAAATATTATCAAATATTATTAATTCCTTTCCTTTCAGTGCTTCCCTGACCAGAAGGTAGACATCAGTTATGACTATGAGATGCATTTTAACAGAAAGCCCAAGTTTCTGGCTCAAACTGCTGCCCACATAGCTGGAGCTGCCTACTACTACCAGCAGGCAGATGTTCCTGACCAGCCCTGGGGCACAAAGGTAAAATAGCTGCAAGTGATTCTGGGTGTTGTCACATTGTTTCTAATACATTTAAACCAAGCAACCAACAAAGCTTCCCGAAGAAGTCTCAATGTCAAGCCACATTTATTGTTAAGTGTGAGTTTTTTGGTGTTGTCGTCTTACACTACTGACATATTTTCTTTGCATGAACATCCTCCTTTTTTGTATTCCCATGCAGAAGATGTTCGGTGTATGTATCCACCCCAGGCTGGGGGGCTGGTTTGCCATCAGAGCACTGCTGGTCTTCAGGCATGTGCTAGCAGGACCCGAGCTGAAGCGCCCGGTCCCCGTGGACAGCGTTAAATCCCGAGAGGAGCGGATTGAACTGCTGGAGGGGTTTAACCTGCGGTGGCAGGATGGCACATACAGAGACATCGTCCCCACTGAGGAGCAATATTCTCAGCAGCAGAGGGAGTACTTCTGGACAGCACCAGGAGAGCGTGTTGCCCTGCTCAGGAAGTGGGGCTACTTATCAGCAGAGAAGGAGACAGGCACACAGAGCACAGAGCTCAGCTAAGGCTAAAGAACCCAAAGACTTTAGTGTGTCTGTATGTGCCCATTTATTATTGTCGGTATGATGATCACTGTCAATAACTTTTTCATAAATATACTGTATTAATAACAGATTTAAAAGCTTTTACACAACACCTGATCAAAGAGGAACACTATACTATGCACATTATCCATGTCATATGTACTTGAATTGGAAGTCATGTATTTGTTTAGGACACTTTATTATTGTAATTCAAGAAAGTGGGACTTAAAAGTCTAAAGGAAGTTTTAGTAATGATAATGGAAGAATGCTGTACTATGCCATTATAATGATGTTTGTATCCTAAGTTGCCTTGCTTTTCCTCAGGGTCAGGTTCAGGAAAGTATACTGGACAATCTGAAGTGCTTTTTGACGGCTAGATGCTGAATAGCAGTCATAATCTCTTAATGGGTTTACCTTTTTACCATCCAGAGGCAACTATAGGAACATTTTTAACCTGGATTCAGGTTTGAAAAACACAGTGTACGACTTACACCTGAATAAGCGTGAATTCTGTTTCAGTTTGTTTCAGAGTTCTCTTCAGAGAGTCTTAAAATGCTGCTAAGTGGTTTTGCTAAAATAAACAGAGCTTTGTTTACTTTCATGTGTTATAGCCCTTTGGAAATTGTGTGTAATGCTGGTGTATTGTGTGTGTGATGGTTGTGTAGCAGTGCCATCAGTATAGGGTTGACTTGTCTTCTGACACCCTTCTGACACCAATGGAGTTGTCTCCTGGTGATCAGAAAATAGAGATGCTCACTTAGAAATGACTCATGACTAAGAACTCTGCTCTGAAAAGTGCTGTTCACTGCTACATATGAATTTATGCTGCTGGTAAGTAGGCTGTTATCAGTATTATGCTATGTGAGTTTGTATAATGGTAGTATTTCATTCACTGAAATTCTGTTTCACATTCTTTGCACAGAAAATGTGCAAGTCGGGGTCTCCTCCCAACTCCTGCATAACACCTACAGAGACCTCATCCTGGCCAGTCCCAGCAGAAGATGGATTATCTCTCCAGGTCACTGAGACATCTGACTCACTCTGTAGGTATTTCACAACAAACCATGAAGCAGAGACTCAGATTACACTCTGAAGCCGGCTAGATCAGGGAAGAGTAAACTTGTCGTGTCATTTTATTGTGTTTTTTCTCTTCGTCTCTTCGTCACTTTAGTTGCTATTTCTGTATTGGTGAGGAGACTAGTCCTGCATTAGCATGCTTTGTCAGCGGAAGAATGATGTAATACTGAATGGGCAGGGACTCTAGGGTGCCATGCTATTTAAAATGCCTCCCTGTGGCCAGATAATGAATAGCAATTAGAACAATGGTTACACACATAAAACACATCATTTGTAGACACCATATCTATCTATTTTTTGCAAATTTTTTAAAAAGTGATTTTTGTGGTAGTCTTCTCTGATATAGAGTTCACGAAACTTGAGTTTTTTTTTTTTTTAAATCTTCTGATACTTGACACATCAAGAATGGTAGGCTTAACATGTCAAGGATCCAACCCAGCAATCGTAGGAGGTTGCAGTCAAGTACATATCTCACAGTTATTAGAGTGAGCAAAAAGAAATGCAATGGATAGCGTGGTGTATTCACCTGAGCTGCTCCCAGTACACCACCACATAAATCATTTTCGGGGGCCATTAGGTTAATCTCTGATCTAATCATGATTGGTTGTGCAAAGGTGAAATTCCCCAGGTTTAGGTGTATTGTCATTCTTGAGTCATACATCCATTGCCCAACCCTTTAAGATGGCTGGCATTCTCAGCAACAAAGACTAGGCTGGGACTGGGTAAACATGGTTTTCAAAACATGTGAGTGAGCATGAAGTTGTGAATACTAGACCAGCACACTTTTTCCAAACTGAATTATTTATTTCAATTAAAATGTTGGAAATACAAAATAATTTCCCAAGGCATTCCATTAACAGTGCAACACTATAGTAACATAATTGAACAAATTTAAGTCAATTCTCGTTTTACACCTGCATAACAAAACGTTGAGGGAAGAATGGTCTTCTCCAGCCTAACATAACATTCCCCGTGTTCAGTGTGCAGATGAACAGCCCAAAGAGGGCCACATCCCCAAGGCTCCCCCTCTTCTGTATTGCAGGGTCTGTCAGTAGCAGAAGAGGGCACAAAACTGAATATAATGCTGCTCTGAGAGTCCATTTAAATGACTTTTTATCATACTGTTTAAACTGTACCATATCAGTGAATTACGAAAGTAACTTCCACGTCTAACTGCAAAGTAACAATAGACTGCCGAAACAAGACCTTATGGCATAGCTTTCTGAGCATAATACACATCTGAACACATCATGGAAGACAACATGGGTCCAGCTTACCTTCACTACAACATGCATGTGCAGACACCACTCTGCTAACTATCCAAAACATTCCCAAAGCACTGGCCAGGTGCTAAAACGCACACACACACGCACAAAGTATTTACATTTATTTAAAATTATATAAAAGGATATAGGTAACTAGGTCTCTACATTGACTTTTCTGATCTTACTGGATGTTGAAGTCCTCCAATCGACAACTCAAAGAGGAATGGTACAAGTGCATCTTTACTGGAAGTGGGAAGAAATCATATTTTTGGCTTGTAATTATTTATGCATAATGATGATATCTTTACAATATCAATTCAAACTCACCTGTACACTTACACATTCTCCCTAATTACACTACTTAAATATA
>JASCQY010000002.1:6260950-6273254 GCA_030264315.1 Sardinella tawilis
GGAAAGCCTTCCCCCTGAGTGAGTGGGAATAAGAAGAGAGTGAGATAGAGCGAGAGAAAGCCCCCCTCTTCTTTCAGAGCGAGGGAACAGTCTGACTGTTTTGTTGCTCCTTTGCCCCCCCCCCCCCTTTGTCTTCTTCATAACCTGTCAGCCTCTCTCTGTTTTTATTCCCCTGCTTTTTGTTAGTCTGTCATTCTCCTCTCTCTATTGCTGTTCTTTATTGCCTTTCTTTTTCTCTTTTCACACTCCCTTTTACTCATTCTCTCTCTCTCTCTCTCCCTCTCTTTTTCTCTCTCTTTCTTTCTCCACCTCTCATCTTGTTCCCTGCCTCCTGTTCCCCTTTGTTTTCTTAAGCGAGTGGCAGAGAGTGTGTTTGTAGATAATGGCTTGTACCCTTGAGGGACTTGCTCCAGTGTGTATGTGTACGTGTGTGTGTGTGTGTGTGTGTTTGAGATGGAGAATGACACCTCTCTTAGCACGTATGCACTCAAATCTGCAACCGCATGTAGGCAGGTCAGGGACTGCTCCTCTCCTCTCAGGATTGTTCTGGAAAGGTCACCACAGTTGAACACACACACACACACACACACACACACACACACACAGAGGTAGAAATCATGACATTGCAATGACACATGTGGGTGTACAAGTGTGTCATTGGGGAATACCCCCAACAATAGGCCCCAGTTGTGCTTTGTCAACAGTCTGCCCACATAGAGTGAGTCTGTCCCAGTCCCACAGACAGAGTGAGTATCACAGACAAACAGATAGAGTGAGTGTGTACCACAGACAGAGTATCACAGACAGACAGATAGAGTGAGTGTGTATCACAGACAGACAGATAGAGTGAGTGAGTGTGTACTACACAGATAGAGTGTGCACCACAGACAGAGTGAGTGAGTGTGTGTAACAGACAGACAGAGTGAGTGAGTGTGTATCACAGACAGAGTGAGTGAGTGTGTATCACAGACAGAGTGAGTGAGTGTATCACAGACAGAGTGAGTGAGTGTGTATCACAGATAGAGTGAGTGAGTGTGTATCACAGATAGAGTGAGTGAGTGTGTACCACAGACGGATAGAGTGTGAGTGTGTATCACAGACAGATAGAGTGAGTGAGTGTGTACCACAGACAGATAGAGTGAGTGAGTGTGTATCACAGACAGATAGAGTGTGGCCGCTTCCGAAACGGGAAGGTAGTGACTTCCAGCCTCGCAGGCTTCACTGTCTCAAAAGTTTCCGGCTGTAGGCACCGGCTAAAAATGTTGTTTCGGACGACCTAGCAAGACAGCTAATTAGAATGCCGTCTTTTTGTTTATTTAATTGTTCAGGCACCATTGCCAAGATACCGACAGCTGACTATGGAACGTTGGACGTTGAAATCCGCATGAAAGATACATCTGTGTAGACTTTAAAATTTGCCCGAGCGAAGGTGTCTTAGAAGGCAGGATTATTAATTCGGACAAGCCTCGATGCCTCACAGCCTCCGACTATCGACTTAGAAGGCTGCAATTGTCCCGTTTTGGACACGACCTGAGTGTGTTCCACAAACAGACAGATAGAGTGAGTGTGTACTGCACACAGACAGATAGACAGAGTGAATGTGTAGCACAGACAGACAGTGAGTGTGTGCCACGGGGTGTGTGCAGCCTGGCCTCTATAGGTCAGATTTCTGTGGAATGGTAAACAGAACAGAACTCCCCAGATTGAGTGACAAGCAGACAGTTGGACAGGCTGGAGGTGACAAAGAGGGACTGGTGAGGTGTCAGGTTTGGGTAGTGAATGGAGGTCAGGTCACACACACATGCACACACACATGAACAAACACATACGTGCACGCACTCTCAACAATTCCTCGTCAGAGGAGCAGTTGGCCTGTTTTGTGGGATAGCAGGACGTACCCATGCCCCTTGACACCTTTTATTTGACAAGCAAGTTATTTGCGTACTGGGGGGAGTTAGTGTGAGTGTGATAGTATGTGAGGTATGTATGTACCGTATTTGTGTGTGAGAGAGGGATAGAAGAGGCAGAGAGTGTGTGTGTGTGTGTGTGTGTGTGTGTGTGTGTGTGTGTGGCCCCCAAATCCCCCTCCATGCCAGAGCGGCCACATTCGGCCCACTCTTGAGCCCCCCCCAGCCTCAGGTCTGAAACAGGATAGCGGCTTAGAGCAGGAAGTCCAGGCCTAGAGAGCCGACAGCCTACAGCCGACACAGCTAGACCCAACCAAACATAAAAGCTCACAATCACACACACACACAGAGTGTGTGTAGATTCCATCTCCTGCACACATTTAAACTGATGCCCATGCATGCAGTGTGTGTGTGTGTGTGTGTGTGTGCTTATCACATACACTGGCTTCAGCACTTAGCTGACCAATACCAGCCCTACCATCCTGCCCAACAAAGAGAAGCTGCTAATCCACCCCTCCAACCTTCTCTCTCCAACCCTCTGATCCTCCCTTTTCCCCCCTCTCTCCTCTCCTCTCCCTCTCTCTTTCCCTCCATCACTCATCACCCTGGGCCCAGTGCAGGGAAGAGCAGAGGCTCTGAGGCCCTGTGTGCTCCAGCCTACTGGACTGGAGGTTCCCCCACCACACTAGCCCCCCTCTCACTCAGCTACAGTGCAGTGCATGACACTGCAACTCCTGGGACAAAGCAGAGCCAGATACCCTACATGTGGATAGTATAGAATCCATACAGTGACATGGAGACGGAGTACAGAGTATTGTGATTTCAGCACATAAATGTATTGATTGTAGTTGAAACATCTATACTCAACGGTACCTTAAAGACCATAACGCCAATGGTATACATGCGTACAGAGTATTGTGATGTCAGCACTTAACCAGTATAGACCATTTCAGGTTCTAATTCCATAGCTGGACAAAACAATGCTTGAACATTCTGTCTTGGTGCCCAACTACTTCCTGTTACATTAACATAACATAAGGAATGTTAAACAGGAAGTTCTGGGGGACCAGCTTTGGAACTAGAACCTGAAACGGTCAATAGACTGTAGTAACATCTATACTCAACAGTAACTTAAAGGCAATAATGACAATGGTATACATGCGTACATTATAGGCTACTGTGATGTCAGTGCTCCACAGTATAGACTGTTGGAACATCTATACTCAACAAGACTTTAATGGCATTGGTATATTATTAATATTATTATTGTTGACGTTATGAGTATTGTGATGTCATGTCCATACTTGTCAGTATAGACTGTGGAAACATCTGTACTCAAGCGTAAACATAAAGACTTTTGTGATAGCAGTGTTAGGGATTTAGTACTGATGCTATGGGTTAGCTGACGTGTAAGGCCTTCTGACCCACAGACAGAATCTTATAGCCCGGCTGCAGAGCAAGTGACAGAATTTCATTCATGTTTTACTTCTGTATGTGTGTCAGCTGGTAGTTATCAGCAGAAGAATACTGATAATGTAACAATGTTGGGGTGTCTTTGGATTTGTGTGTGTGTGTTTGTATGTGTGTGTGTGTGTGTGTGTTCATTTGTTTACTGTTTTTTTTGCATTCCTCCACTGATGGCTGATTCAGCGTGAGGATCAAGCACAGAGACACTCAAATGCAATAAGTTAATACCGTGGTCTGTCAGTGAGTGCACAACACACACACACACACACACACACATGCACACAGGAGACTTGCTGTTAAAAGTGTGACACACTCGCTGCTCTTCCTAAACCACGAGCTGTGAAGCTTTAGGCAGTGGTGCCCTCTAATACAGTGACTCAGCGAGCGGACTCGAGAGAGAGGGGAACAGAGAAAGGGTGATGAGCACAAAATCTGAAAGAGAGAGAGAGTGAGAGAGAATGAAAGAAAGTGGCCTCAGAAGGAGAAGTGACATTTAAGTGCAAAAAGCTCTGGACTTCTCTTTAGCCTTGTTGCTTTTGTGTCCCTCACTTTCTGCACAGAGTGCGAGTTCAATTTCAGCACAATTTTTTTTTTACAGTATTACAAAAAATGGGTAGGCCTAAATAATAAATCAAACAACCTACGTCAGTCAGGATCTATCATTGCATTGGAGGAGCTAACTAGCCCTCTTTCTCCCTCCCTCTTTCTCTCTTTCACTCACTCACTCTCTCTCGCTTTCCACCAGTGCTGTGCGTTTGCCCTTGAAATGTGGGCATTCAGTGATTTTCACCCCCCTCAGTTTATATTTATTTATTTCATTTTATTTATTTATTTTTTATTTGGTGAGAGGGACTGACTGCTGGGTGGGGATGGATGTGTGTGCGTGTGTGTGTGTGCGCTCGTAGGGCTGAGACAGCTGTCTTCTCATTATGTAAGGGGTGACACAGTGGCCTGTGGGGCCCCTGGCCTAGTTATAAAGGGCCCCTGTGTGTGCAGTGCTGCTCGGCTCGTCACAGATACAGGGAAGGCCCCCCTCACGCATCCCTGTGTCATGACAACACAGACTGACAGACACACACACACACACACACACAAGCACACACAAACAAACACACAGTCACACATGTTCTTGGTGATTTCCGGGGCGGATGATAATGGGTGCAAATAATATGCTTCACACCTTCCGGACTTTTCTTTTTTTAAACAACAGAACAGCAAACCCAAGCTGGAGGGGAAGAACCCCTCACAAAGAGACAACCCTCACACAGAGCTGGCTGGAGAGGCACTGGACAGTTGTGGCTGTTTAAAACCGATGACAGTAACTTATATTAAGTATTATATCTTTTACTAAAAACATAGACTCTGAATTATGAACTGTTTTCATTTCTTTTGTTTCTTTCTTTGCTTCAATGTTTTTTTTTTTTTTTTTTTTTTTACTCTGATGTGCAACTGCATCTCTGTCAGCACAATTGGGCCGAGGAGGAGAGACGTGGTGCGGGTGTGACTTAGCTGTCCTGTGTGAACCACAGAGGCCCTGACAACCCTAGGATGCACAGTGAACGGGTGCATGAGTGAGTGAGCGAGCCAGGGAGAGTGAATGACTGAGTGAGCACGGCTAAAGTAAGTGTGTGTGTGTGTGTGTGTGCTCACTTGTCCATATACCTTGCAGTGGTGTGGCTGCCAACTTTGTACTCATTCCCAACAATAAAAGTCATCAGAGTGAGCTTGTGTCCTCTGCGTGTTCCTGCTCTCTGCACCTCTCCTCACTAGGAGCTTTTCTCACTGCTTACATGGCACTCTGTTATCCCTCTCTTTCTCTCTCTCTCTCTCTATTCCTCTTTTGTCTCTCCATTTCCCACTCTCATTCTCTCTCCCTCTGTAGCTCTCACTTGCTTTCTTTCTCACCTTCTTTATTGCCTCTGTCCTCCCCCTCTGTGAGTGTGTGTGTGTGGCTGAGAGAGAGAGAGATTGTGTGTGTGTTTGAGAGAGAGAGAGAGAGTGTGTGTGTGTGTGTGTGTGTTTGAGAGAGAGAGAGTGTGTGTGTGTGTTTGAGAGAGAGAGTGTGTGTGTGTGTGTGTTTGAGAGAGAGAAAGAGTGTGTGTGTGTGTGTGTGTGTGTTTCCCCCTCTCCCCTGTGCGTCGCTGGCACACACCACTCTTCTTTTATTATGCATTACCAGTGCCAGTGCTGGGTCAAACGCCGCATTGTGGTGGCCACCATCCTCCCTTCCTCACACACTCTCTCCCTCCTTCTCTCCCCCCATCTGTGTGTGTGTGTGTCCATTCTCTCTTCTTTCCAATATCCCTTAGCTGGACACCACACACACATACACACACACACACACACACACATACGCACACACATATTCAAAGCCTTCCATGAAATGAATAAATGAATCCTCCACTAAAGAGAAGTTCTTGAAACCCAAACCTGTGAGTGTGTGTGTGTGTGTGTTTGATTGATTAGTGCCAGCCACTGCTGCCAGACGGCCAATGGTGTGGCGGGGGTCCAGTGAGAGGTCCTCAGAAGAATGATGTGTCACCATGAGGGTGTTTGAGGGGAACAAACCCATTACCAGGACACACACACAGACACACACTCTCTCTCTGAACAAGCATAGACACTTTGTATCTATTATGTTTGTGCATGTGTGTATTTGTGTCTGTATTTGTCTTTGTGTGTGTGTGTGTGTGTGTGTGTGTGTGTGTGTGTGTGTGTGTGTGTTAGTGTGTTTCAGCTGGCAGGAAACAGGATCACAGCTGACAGCTTTGTGTGTCATCAGGACAATGCAGGGCCGGGGCAGGAAAGTGTAAACATCAGAGCCATTAAGCACACCGAGGAGCCAGTGATGGACTCCCACACTGACCTACACACAAGGGTAGATGGCGCTGGATAGGGACACAGTTACAGCACCACAACATCGCTACAGACACTTCTCTAGCGACAGATACAATGTTTGAACGCTGTGTGCCAGCCGAAACCACACACACACACAGACACAATGAACCACAACACAACTCAAATAACATATGGTGATACTCTGTTGCTATGCTGTTGTCAATTGTTTGCAGAGGTCTAATGCAAGTTACAGTAAGTGAGGGCCAGAGCGCATTCAGGGATTGTTAGTCTTTTGTTTTGTTTTGTATTGTTTAACTACAGTGTGTCTGGCCAATATTATTTGAGTTTGCCGATGGAGGAAAAGCACAGAGGTTGGAGTCTATCCAAAGGGAGTTGGCCACCATCAAGGAGGATCATATTTACTCATGAGGCCCTAATTTCATTTGCAGACAAAGTGCAACAAGCAACAATCAAAATGTCTACTGAAAAATCTTAAGCTAACTGCGGCAATTGGGACCACTGGACAAACAAATTCATGTTTTTGTTCAGGATCTTGCGCATGGTATTGAATTAACAAATGGATTTTATGTAAAATTAGCATAATTTAAACTTTGTGCAACTAAATGAGGGCCCACAAACAAACTCCTGAACCCCATAAATTAAAATATATTCACTTCTCTTGGCCTACATGGCACTAGCAGTTTGACCCCAGCCTCTTCTGCAGGTGGAGTGCCTCAGCCTGAACACTAGGTAAGTTTCAAATGAGATTTTGAGTTGAGTCATTTCTATATGAGAAGCTACCTCAGGCTTATCCCTACCTACTTAAATGGAGGGACCGATTTCACCGTGCAGTCATTGTTAAAAGAGGCAGCAGTATGTGAAAGCCCATGCTCATTCTAGAAGCTTCTTACTAGAGCTTCTTCTTTTCCACTTCTCCCCGTTTCCCCACTTCTCCTCTTCCTCCTCCTCCTCCTCCTCCTCCCTTGTTCTTTTCTCTTTCATTTTCTTATCCAGTCCTTTTTATAGCAATCTGTGTGCTTTAATAGCAAAGCGCTCCTCCGGGGACTAGCAGGCTCATTACTGGAGAGACTCCTCCTGGGTCTGGGGCTTCAATTGGAATCCTCATCCGGTGGCGCCAGCTCCTGACGACAACCTTTCCTGATTTGGACGGCTTCGAGCAGAATTCCCCACCTCAATCATCCGCTGTTTCCCAACTTATCCCTTCTCCTGGGAGCGGGAGAGCAAGGATCCTTGAAGCCTTGCCCCAGCCCCGGTGCAGCTGCCCGTTTAATGAGGTCCTCTAATGTGGAGAACGTGCCTGCATCGCTCCCTGGCCTCTCTTGTTCTGTCATCTCCTCTCTCGCTCCCTCGCTCCCTCGCTCTCTGTCGCCTCTCCTCTCGTTCCCTCGCTCCCTTGCTCTCCACTTCTCAGCCACTCTTGCTCAGTGAGTGGAGTAATGTAGCGCTCATTCTGATTCTGTGTGGCAGAAGGTGTCACTCTCTCTCTCTCTCTCTCTCTCTCTCTCTCTCTCTGAGTGTCTTAGCCTTTTGTTCATTCATTTGCAGAGCCTTGTTTCAAGACCTCCCTATAGCAGGAGTTTAACAGATAATAAGAGGTAAGTGAAAAAAGAAAAAGAAAAACACTTTTTAAAGCACACAACAGAGAGAGGGAGAGAGAGTTGCACACACACACACACACACACACACACACACACACACACACAGCTCAATCACACAAGCCTAAAATAGCTGCAGGACTTATCATTGTTATGTTCAGCATTCCCCTGGCTCTGGTTTTATGGGCGACCCATAAACTGTGCTAAACTTCATTTCACTTAGATCATGCACTCACACAAGCACAAACACACACTCCTACACACACACACACACACATAGGCAGAGACAGTGAACAAAATTTACGATTTTTTATGACAGAGTGCAGGTCATAGTATGTGTTAGTTAGCATGGATCATACAGTATATTTTATGTTATGAGTTTTATAGATATTATATATATACATAGGCCTATGTATGTAACTGATCTTTCACCTTTGTATGTGTACTGTACATGGAGCTGGTTGACAGTGGAGAGATTAAAAAAAAACATTCCATTTGTGCCACAGAAGGTAATTTCTTCAGTACATAAATGCATTGTATTTGTGATGTAGGTTGTGTATGTGTGTGTTTATGTCTGCGTGTGTGTGTGTGTGTGTGTGTATGTGTGTGTGTGTGTGTGTGTGTGCGTGCTAGTTCAGTCATTGCACTCTCCCTCTCCCTCTCTCTATTTTTGCCACCCTCATTGTTTTGAGTGACACCAAGGATTTATATCATTATCAGTTAACAATTACATTCTAAAAATAACT
Source organism: Sardinella tawilis (assembly GCA_030264315.1). Classification (NCBI taxonomy): domain Eukaryota; kingdom Metazoa; phylum Chordata; class Actinopteri; order Clupeiformes; family Clupeidae; genus Sardinella; species Sardinella tawilis. Next base: position 6,269,525 of record JASCQY010000002.1, read on the forward strand.
GGCTCACCCCTCCCTACGCATCTTCAATCTCGTCCCAGTCACACACACACACACACACACACACACACACACGCACACACACTCACACACACACAGCTTCATGCCTCTAAAGCGCTTTGGAACAGGCTAGGGAGATGGATGTGGCCTGTGGCCCCCATTTGTCACTGGTGGGGAGAGTAGTGTGTGTGTGTGTGTGTGTGTGTGTGTGTTATTTAACAGAGGGCGCAGTGGCACTGGCGTTCGGGCGGGCAGAGGGAGGAAGTGCGGCGCTGGCTGCAGAGGCACGGCTCTGGCCACGGGGGCCTCAAATCAAACCCGTAATGTGCTTTACATTCACGGCACTCGCTCCCCGCTGGGCCCAGACACAGGCCGCCTGCCACAGCACAGGGAGAAATGTGCTCTTAATTTCATATCTTTCTCCCGCTCCCGTCGCATCAACACCCAGGACATGTGGAGAGGGAGGGAGAGAGAGAGAGAGAGAGAGATAGAGAGAGAAAGAGAGGGAGAGAGAGAGAAGGGTGCAAGAGGAAGCAAGATAGATAGAGCGAGAGATGAGAGCCATTAAAAAGCTAAGGTAGGGTCAAGGAGATGTTGACAAATGTTATTCCGTCCGTCTCCCAAATCAATTTCGTCCCTCTTGAAGTCGTTTATCAGCTGCTGGAGACGGAGCCGTGCTCAGCAGCACAGGGAGCCCCTGAGGAAGAGGCGTAAGTATTCATTAAGACACAATAAGCTCCGCAAGCCTGAGTCTCCTCATTACACACAGTGGGTTTCTAATGATTGTCCGAATGAAACAGCTGCTGCATTTTGTTTACCAACTGGGACATTCCTGAGCTGAACATATGGCTCTGGAGAATTGATGCAAAGTAATGGAACAAAGTCATTCTAAATCTGCCTCTGAAAAACACTAATTAGCTTGCCTCTGTAGGCTACCATGTACTGTAGGTCTCAGCTTTAAAAAAAAACATAAAAAAAACAACAACCTTGGATCAGTCTTCTGCTCCGTTACCCATTTCTCATGCCACTTGGCTGTGCCACCTTCACTGATTCTGGGTCAGTGTTCCAATGATCTCTCCTACAGGAGTTACCTTGCTCTGTATTCAATGCAGACTTCAGGTCAATATGCCTCTTTTGGTGTCAGAGTGTTTAAACTAGGACTTGAGCAGCGCGCTGTTTAAACCCAGATGGCATTGGCCGTGATTGATAGGTCCTTGGAACAGGGCCAGCATTCTGTGCTGCAGTACAGTACCGTAGGTGCATAGAGTTTGTGAAAGCCTCTCTCTCTCTGTGTGTGTGTGTGTGTGTGTGTGTGTGTGCCTGCGGGCAATGCATGTATATCCATGGGTGTCTTTTTGCATGATGTGTGTGTGTGTGTGTGTGTGTGTGTGCATATCTATTAGGCGAGGCAGGCTGAGAGAGGGATAAAGATAGTTTTGCTTGCATAGGTGGGAGTTGTATATGCTGTATACAGCATATGCTGCAGTGGTAATGTACGCATGTGCACAAGCACATAGGGAGCACAGTCATACAGCATGTGTGCCTATTTGAGGTGGGTTAGCCCAGGCCAGGCCAGCATATATCTACTGTATGTACAGTATGAGCATCACATCCCACCTTATGCCCTCTGTATCTACTGTGTGTATGTACCTACAGTTGGTGAGCAGCTTACTGGATGCATTGCACAGTATATACAGTAATCGACTGTGTGCTCTGTACAGGGGAGCATCTTATGCATTGTATACAGTACAGTACAGAACATCCCTCTGGTCTCCTGCGCGTGTCACTGCCGCCAATGCTGACTCAGCAGAAGGGGAACGCTGGGAAAGAGATGCAGACCCCTGTCCCACTTTTCTCTTATTTCCTCTCCTCATCCACTCCTCTGTCTTCCTCATATGCCCCCGCGTCCCCACACCACCTCTCTTCCTTGCCCTCCCCCTTTCAATTTCTCTCTTTCTTCTGCTCTCCTTCTCTCTCTCTCTCTCTCTCTCTCTCTCTCTGTCTCTGTCTCCAGTGCTCTCTTCATCTCTCTTTTCCTCTCTCTTTGTGAGACACGCTGCTGTTTGGTTGTTCCCTGTGTTGCCTTTGTTCTGCACCTCCTCCTGGGAGGGAGCAGAGCTGAGCGGCTTCTAAAAGGCTCTGCTTGCGTAGTCGGCCGTCCGCTCCAGCCCCAGTTAAGCTGTGGGCCCATCAGGACACGGCTGCCTGCTGCAGCGGAGCCATGCGGCGAGGGACGCAGGAGCGGCGGGTTCAGATGCCTGCATCTCTGCGCTCCCAGCAAGAGGCCGGCAACAACAGCAACACGCAGCAAACTGATTCTCTCTGTTGCCATGTGCTGGTTTGATGTTTGTTTTGTTGTTTGCACACACCTGTTATGTGTAGGTGCACGCACGCACACACACACACACACACACACACAAACACACACACACACACACACAGACACACACACACATACACACAGAGCAAGGTCAGTTGAGGTTTGATAACACAGAGGGGGATATAAGTGATAAAGCGGAAGCCTTTGAAGCCTCTCAGTATCAGGTCTAAGCAGCACAACAAACACATCTACAATATTTACTCACATACATTCACACCCAGCGCTTTTACAGCACAGAACACAGACCCAGCACTCTCAGATAGTGGAGGTATTGTAATGACATAGAGACAGGGAGAGAGAGAGAGAGAGGGGGAGAGAGAGAGAGAGAGAGAGAGAGAGAGGGAGGGAGGGAGAGGGAGAAGTAGTCTTATGAGGGAGATGGAAACAGCTAAACTGAGTAGTGCAGCACTATAAATAGCATAAAACAAAACAACACAGATTGCTGATCTCTTTTCAGCAGCATTTTCCCATCAGGAGACGAGTGTGTGTGTGTGTGTGTGTGAGCCAGAGCCATCCCATGACCTGCTGGAGCTAGAGCTGTGTTGGAGGAGAGCAGAAAGAGAGAGGGATAGAGAGAAAGAGAGAGAGAGGGAGAGAGGGTTAGTGGCTCACCCACTGCTGCTGGCATACAGCTTAAACAAGCCTAGTCAGATCAATACCAGCACAAAACAAGATAAAAGTCCCCCCTTCCCTAGCAAAAAAAGGGAGAAGGGAGATGAAGATGGTAGCGCATTTCCTGCAGATACATTTGGCATTCCATTCCACTGGGATTGTTCTATTGATTCTGTTTCAGATTTTTTTTAAAGGGTGTTTGCGTGTGAGTATGGTGTGTGTGTGTGTGTGTGTGTGTGTGTGTGTGTGTGTGTGTGTGAATCTCCATATGTGCATATTATTTGATATGTTCTCACCACATCTTTACGGGTTCTTACAAATACATTACAGTAAATTCGCTTGTTCCAAACGTACGGTACATCTTAGTAGCATAAACCACTTGCTTCATCTGCCCTGGGGTGAGTTTCGCCTTCAGCGGGTTACAATCGGTGCGCTGAACTTCCCTCTCTAATGCAGACTGATCTCACTGCAGACTTGGCATGTGGTCACAGGCTCCCTCATGCAGTGCTGAGACGCCATAAATCACGGAGCTGCAGCTCTCCTTTTCACCAGAGGCCCGACGGGACCACCCATTCGCCATTACAATCCTGACCTAAATTGGTCAGATCCTATTAGAAATTGGCCTGGGGCTGCGGCAAATTTGACTTGTGTTGGGTGGGGGGGGGGGTTGGGAGATGGCAGTGGGTGTGGGTGTGTGTGTGTGGGTGTGTGTGGGGTGGGGATTTAGCTGATGGCATGTTA
>JASCQY010000002.1:6273354-6283354 GCA_030264315.1 Sardinella tawilis
GGATGGAATGCCAAGTCCTGGAGTCTGAGGTGCTCACCTGACAGTTACTCAGTCTGGCACAATTATAAGGAGACTGCAATACCCGCCCCCTCCTCCAGCTCCAGCAGAGTAGGAGTGTACCTGGACTGGCCAGCAGGCACTCTGACCTTCTACAGTGTTTCCTTGGACACACTTACCCACCTGCATACATTCCACTCCACATTCACAGAGCCCCTCTATCCTGGGTTTTATGTCTGGTATGACTCCTCAGTATATCTTTGTCAGATCACTTGACCTCCTTATCCTGCAGGAATAACATACTGTACACTGTGCTTTGATATTAAATAACAACAACAGCATCAGCATGTTGACAGATGTTAAAGGCAAATTATACTGTTTAGGCCTACTACTATCAAAGCTGATCTGTTATGTGTACACTGGTGAATAAATCAGGTAAATACATTTGGTTGTGTATGTGAGTGTGTGTCTTTGAGTGTGAATAAGCACACACACATTCCTGCCACTCTGGTCACTTTTTTTCTAGTATTATCAATAAAAACAAACAATGCACATGTGCAATTTGCATTTGAAAGACTACCAACTCCCTCTTAATTAGGACCTGAACTGAATGTGTCTTTTCTCAAATTGAAAAAAATGTGTAAGACTGTGTGTGAACTGCGTACTTGTAAAACATGTAGCTGAAGCAGGCACATACAGATGTGAAACAAACAAACCTTCCTGTGCCACCTGAGAGCTGGCAGCGGCAGCTTGACCACAGCCTTCCTGTTGTTGTAAGAGATTTTCCGCCCTCTTTATGTGTCTGTACATTCTGTAGTGTTGTCACACAGTATAGACATATAGACATATACTGTAGATTTGCTCTGTTCTCTGGGGCAGCAGAGGAACCTACATTGTGGCTGAGGGATTACTTCTTTGGACACTGAGGTAAGGTGAATCGCAGCCTTGAGGTTTTGCATTGGAGGAAATGCACTACTGGGACTAATTTGCCATCAATCATACATGCTCTTGTTGCCATTTACAATGGCAACATTTGACCTGAGCTAATGTGGATTCATGTTGCAGCAGAGAGATTGAGGCTACTGCACTGGACATGGATAGGGATGAATGGGAACTGTAACAAAACACTGAGACCTCTGAGATACTGGGGCAAAAATTGTATAGCAATGGGGGCAAGTTTCTAACGTAAAAGTTACATAAACTACTTGCCCACATTACTAACTGCTATAATTACATTCAAGTTGCATAGTTTGATTCCTTCCTTTGGCAGCTCGTTGAAGTCGAAAAACCAAAACGTCTGTTATTTTTACCCTCCTGCTAGAAAGTAATGAAAAAGAATAACAGTGGATTTAACGAGTGCGATCTACCTCCTCCTTCAGTACATTTGACAAGAGACAAGCATGGTGTTGAAAGCTTTCTAAGCTCATTGTAGTCGACCACTAGCCTGACAAGCCAAACTATACATTAATTGTGTAGTCTGGGATTACACAATTCACAGTGCTGAAGCGTGTGGGTGTGGGATCAACAGTTGTTCAAACTACACTGCACGTAATAGGCCAGGGCTACTGACTAATCAGCGCTAACAAGGCGACATTTTCAAAGGAAAGCAGGTGTTGCAGTCCACAGCCCTGGTGTCATCGTGCTAAGCCCGCCCCAACGACTCGCTACATACATAGAACAGTCTGAATGGTTGCTGTACACCAAGGGAGCCACCTAGCATGCAAGCTGGCTCCCTTGGTTTACAGCAACTGCTCTAAGCTAAAGCTAAAAATCACTGCTCCCAAAGCAGGACAACGTCTGGATGGATTTTAACCTTTTTTTTTTCACAGTTTTAAGTCTTGGAGTGACTGAGACTGACTTAATTTCATGTTTGGGTGGAATATTCTTTTAACGGTGAATTTACCCTAATGAAAACAAAACAGGCAATTCCAGGCTTCAAGTACTTTAAAGCAACACTCCACCAATTTTGGAAATATGTTCATTTTCCATCTCCCCATGAGTTACTTCATTGAACCATACCTTTCTCCTGTTCATCCAGTCCTTCTCTGAGTCTGGCGATATCTATTTAAGCTCCAAGCTAGCATTCATCATTGAAGCGGATTAGACCAGGCGAGATGCTAATGGTCCAATCCGATTCAATAATAAATGCTAATTTTGAGCTGAAATTGGTATTGCCAGACTCAGAGAAGGACTGGATGAGCAGGAGAAAGGTATGGCTCAGTTAATTAACTCCAGGGGAGATTGAAAATGAACATATTTCCACAAATGGTGAAATGTTGCTTTAATGGGACAGATAAGAATCATGGGTGCGTTTCTCAAAAACAACAGTTGATTAAGTTAGCTACTTTGTTGGTTTCAATTACCTGTTGCCAACCAACTTTGTCGCTAACTTGTTACCATCTATGGTTTTGGGAAATGGACCCAATTGTTTTCAACTGGATCTGTCCTGATGGAACCAGGTTAACTCAGCCATCACAGTCCAGTCCAGTGTCACTCTAACTACGCACTAGCTGACACCAGCTTAAAACAGCTTAAACAGCAGAGTACTGCCCAGGTGAAGAAAATAATAATAGGTGAAAATAATAATAATAAATAAATGAAAATTTGTGAAAAAAATGTATATATAATTTGTTTATTTTGTTTATTTATTTTTCAAGGCATGGTGGGAAATGTGCTGTTGTGTCGTTCTCCCACTGGAAAGCTTTTAGTGGCTCTGTCTCATTACGTGACTCAGAAGATGGGGATGATTGTTTCCTGCCCACCCATTTCATTACTGGCAGCCCGTGGATAAATTAGCTCTCTCAGATGTTCAGAAATTTAGTTTTCTTTCTTTTTTTTTTTTACATAAGAAACACGGGGGTCCTTCAGCAGTTGTGAAACAGCCACAGCGCTTACTCTGACTCTGACTGAGTCGTGAATAGTAGGGGCTTTTGTGTGCTTAAATATTTTACAGCGCATTACCAGGAAGGCCAACAGTGAGGTGGCACCTTTTAAAACCTGCTTTATGCACATACTGTAGTCCTATCAAAATGCAGTGAAACAAAATGGTTGAATAGAGAGGCAGAAAGAGAGAGAGAGAGAAAAGAAACTGTTAATCTTTTTTATTTTTTTTAAGAACTCTGAGTCTAACAGATCTCATACAATACATTAAAAAAAAACATGAAACTGAGAAAAAAAATAATAATAAAGAAATAAATAAATGGAAGGAAAAGGGTTGATAGAATGTGCCAGTGCATATATCCCTGGGTCTGGGGTGCTTTAATTAACTGGCAAAATCTGCAGGCTCAAAAGCTTAGTGATTTTTGAACACATCGCTCAGCCGGCTAACACCCTGTTAGCTCTCTGCTCCCCGTGGCAGACTCGGCTGGGTGTGATGGATATAGGTCTGGGCTGTCGGGGAGGAAGGAGGGATGAGGGAGGGAAAGAGGATGAGGAAGAGAGAGAGAGAGAGAGAGGTAGAGGGAGAGATTGAGAGAGAAAGAGGGCAGAAAGAAAGAGGTTAGGTGAAAGGGAGAGAGAGCCAGCAAGACTGAGAGCGAGAGAGAGAGAGCTAGAGAGTGAGAAAGGCAGAGGGAGGGAGGGATGAATGGAGAGAGAGAGAGAGAGAAAGGGGGCAAATGGGAGATGGAGATACAGACAGAGAGAGGGAGTGAGAAGAGTGAGAGACATTAATATGGGAAAAGGGAATAAGGGAGGGAGGGAGAAAGAGAGAGAGAGAGAGAGAGAGAGAGAGAGATGCATAATGAACAGAGTGAGAACAAGTGAGTGAGAATGGTGTGCCGCACCACCTCTGCTGGCAGCTAGGGTATGTGTGTGTGTGTGTGTGTGTGTGTGTGTGGTTTGCAGACAGCCTCTGTTGTGCTGACTGGCAGCCACATCGTGAGTGTGTGTGTGTGTGTGTGTGTGTGTGTGTGAGTGAGTGAGTGAGTGAGAGTGAGAGTGGGAGTGGGAGTGTGAGCGTCGGATGCTCCTGCTCTGCTCTGCTCCAGAGCTCCAGGGCTCCTCTCTGGCCGCCCCTGTTCCACCCAGGCACCCCGGCCCCAGTCACACACGGGCAATCCTTCAGCCTGCCGTGGCTAGAAAGGCTCCATCATACTGAGCTTCTGCAGGGGAGAGATGTGTGTGTGTGTGTGTGTGTGGTGGGGATTTAGCTGATGGCATTTTATGTCAAACCCGAAGATGACACCACTGGGGGAATCCCTTCAAAGGCTGATGATGGGCAGGGTTGTCACGGTGACACAGGCACTCAAGCCTGCATGAGGTCGATGCGATGGCAACGCGGCTCGAGTCGAGCATCAATCAAGCACAGATGTGCTGCATGTGTAGCAACTTAGCAAGCAAGCAGGCAGCTAGAGTCTGACACCACCAGCATCTTCTACTTCTTCTTTTTGTATTCAACAGTGCCCCATTCACTTTGATGTGAGCCAATGACGTATCAGAGGCAAGTGAGTGAGGGCCAGTGAGAGAGGGCCAGTGAGAGAGGGCCAGTGAGAGAGGGCCAGTGAGAGAGGGCCAGTGAGAGAGGGCCAGTGAGAGAGGGACAGTGAGAGAGGGACAGTGAGGGCCAGTGAGGGCCAGTGAGAGAGGGGCAGTGAGAGAGGGACAGTGAGAGAGGGACAGTGAGAGAGGGCCAGAGAGGGCCAGTGAGGGCCAGTGAGAGAGGGACAGTGAGAGAGGGACAGTGAGAGAGGGCCAGAGGGGGCCAGTGAGAGAGGGACAGTGAGAGAGGGACACTGAGGGCCAGTGAGGGCCAGTGAGAGAGGGCCAGTGAGGGCCAGTGAGAGAGGGCCAGTGAGGGCGAGTGAGAGAGGGGCAGTGAGAGAGGGCCAGAGAGGGCCAGAGAGGGCCAGTGAGAGAGGGCCAGTGGAAGCCAGCTCACCCGCACCAGAGCCCCAGGACACGAGGGAGCTGCCGCAGTCCCGTGATGCAGCCACAGCTCAGTGGGCGTCAATCACCCTCAGCTGAGTGGACCGCTGGAGGCACACAAGACCTTTTGGAGGAGCTCCATCCCTCTCTCCCACTCTAGCTCTCTCTCTCTTCCCCTCCTCCCTCTCTCTCTCACTCTCTTTCTCCCTCCCTCTGTAACTGTTGCTCTGCTTCTTTTTCTCTCTCCCTCCCTCCATCTCTCTCTGCCTTCTTCTCTCTCTCCCACTCTAACTCTCTCCCCCTCTTTCTCTCTCTCTTTCTCTTCCTCCCTCTCTCTCTCCCACTCTAATTCTCTCTCCCTCTCTCTCTCTCCCTCCCTCCTCTTTCTCTCTCCTTCTTTATTTGTCAGCATGGCAGTGTGTTAGGAGCACTGTGTGTTTGTGGCCTTGCTCATTATGCCCCACTGGACCAGACCAAAGCTGGTCTCTGCGAGGCGCTGTGACAGACAAGGCCAGCAGGGATGACACCCCTCATACTCACAGCTCCAGCAGCATTTCTAAGAACACGGGGGTCAAGCACAGGTCAGACAGACAATCCAGACAGAGGGGGCGGATCAAAGGGATTCAAAAAACAAGCCAAGAAACAATATCGGAAACCTGACCGGAATTTGATGGAATGTCGTGTGTTAAATGTCCAGCTAGCATGAATACAATGCTTCATTTGTGCTTGGGCTAGGAGCTGTGACTCCCATCAGGATGAATAGCGCTGAAGGTTAGACTGTGGGTTGGCAGGGCTATTTATCTCCAGAATGTTATCACATATGTCATGGATATTACATGGCCCATAGGGACGGGGCCATAAAAAGCGACTGTTGGAGTGCCAGGCTATAAAGATGACATGGGCCCATATTCTTATTACGAATTATACTTACATAACAGATATGGCTTTCCAGCCACGCTTGGCTCTAAGGTCATTTTTCATGTCACTTTCTCAGCTGCTGTCATCTGTTTTGTCATGTGAGTGAATGGATTTGAACAACATGCATGTTTGATGCTTTTGTAGTGGCTGTGTTTTCACAGCTTGCTCAGGGCCTCTGCTTAACCTTCCGAGGGTACAGAGAGTTGTGTCAGATGTGCTATAAAGTGGATGGATCTGACTTAGATCGGGCACACATGTGCGCTCAATGAGAGAGTAATGAGTGTGCAAACCTCTGCTGGACAGCCTCTGTGTGTGTGTGTGTGTGTGTGAGAGTGTATGGTTGTGTATTTGTGAACTCGCATGGGACTGTTCCCACAGCTGGGCGCAGTTAGCGAGCCAGTCCGGTAGCCATGGCGATTCTGTGAGTGTCATTGCTTTCATTGCTCAGCATAGACCCCTGGTTACCCGTGGTTACCTCCTGGGTGGTGCGGTGTTTAGCCTGCCCTGCTCGCTGACTCCACGACCCGTAGGAGCTCTGCCGGGAAATGACTAGGGTGGGATCTAAGGAGAGGTCTGTTGTGGTTTGAGCCACACACACCGGGGCTTGGCATTCAGGAGACGAAAATTGGATCTCAATTCAACACTCACCAGGTGGACTTGTGGAGACACACAATCAAAACAAGTTCAGCAGCTTTTTAAAACTTGCTCCACTTGAAGAAAGGTGGTTGTTTGACCTAAAGAATGCACAGTGAGGGTTGACTGGAGCGACATTCTAATTGGAAACAGCACCATCTTGTTGAAGGTAAGTTAAAAATTACCTCAGAGTCTAACTTATTTACATTTTCAAAAGCGTTTGAAGTGTGACCTACACCTTGCAGTTATTTGGCAGTTATATAATGTACAAGCCACGATGGGAATGTTTGGTGAGGGGTTTAAATGGAGCGTGTTGTAGTAGAAGAAAGGCCCTTGCTACTTTGGAGCTTTATTCTGGCGTGTGGTTTTTCAAGTGAGTGTGGAGTGGCTCTTCAGCAGTATTCAGAAACGGCTTTCTGACAGAAATCCAGATTGATGTGTGGGAGTCACACACAGTGTCTGTGTCGATGTGAAACCCTGGCCCACTGCATGGATGAAGCTGATCTTAAAATAACTAGATGGAAAGATGGGAAAGGCAAAGCAATTATCACCTTGGATTGGGCAATAATTTCTACTCTCAAACATCACTTCAATTTCGCAGATTTGGCTGCTGGGATTTTTTCCTTTGAAATTAGAGGGGGCTACATAATGTTGACACAATATTCCATTATACTGTAGGCCTCCATCATGTGTGCATGGTACAGTGATACGAACAGCTGTTTACTCACAAGCAAGCAAAGTTCATGTATATTTGACTACTGTAAGTAGCCTTTATTCTTTAGAACTAGAAGCTTCTGCCCAAACATCTAAATGTCTCACATATAATGGAAATGAATATGCATAAACTACAGAGGCTGGAGCTAGGTTGGTAGTCAGTCTACTGCAGTGCTAGATAGCCATTGGCCATTCAGGCTGCGGTGTGTGAGTGATGCCCCAGTATAAAGGGAGACGAGGGGAGAGTGGGCGTACGGAGATGGATGGGTTTCACCGCTGTAATGGAAACATCGGTCTTCCAGTCGAGACCTCTGAATCAGTCAGTGACCGATAGAGTGAGGGGGTGGTGTGTGTGTGTGTATGTGTGTGTGTGTTTGGGGTGGGGGGGGGGGGTCGCATATAGGGAGATGAGATGATGCCATGAGGAGGTAGTGGTTGTGGTACTGCACAACAGAACTCTCACTGAAACTAAATAAGGTTACTATGGAAAACCAGCCACTGCAGTGAAGGCATTTAAAGCTCGGAGAACTCGTAAAAGCTTTGGGTCTCAAATGGGAGCTTCTAACCTCTCATCTCTGACAGTGCGGTTGCCAGATTTTTTTTTTAGTTTAAACTTTAACAAAAAACTGTAGAGGAACAATGGATATTATAAGTGACAAACAGGCCCACTTACACCTGGCAACCCAAAGCAGTGGCTGATTTGGTGTGGCACAGTTTCAAGAGGGCTGGAATGGAATGCTGTGCTTGTTGTGGTCGGCTGGGGACCAACACTGAAGTCTCTCCTCAACATCACAGAAGCATGAGCACTGCGTACCATCTGAAACATGAGACTGCGTACAGCGTAAGGTAACGGCTACTGGAATTTAATATGATGAAAGATGTGCCATTGTTGGCCACACACAAATACACACACACACACACACTCACACAATTTCCCATATGGGAGAGGAGAGGGAGTTTGCTTTAGATCTCGAAGCAGGCGAAATCTAATGGCCTTGCGACGGACGATCGAACGCTCCCAGTTTGTATTTAATGGACAACAAGCTAATAAGGCTGATGCAATGTGGAGATTTACAGTGTATCGGCAGAGCTGACATTTTGCTTTATGCAGCCCGCATAACTCAGCCGTCTTGTGCAGCAGCAGGACTGGGCCTCCCCACAGAGGACTGATGGAACCAGTGGAATTGTCATCATTCAGTGAGCGGGAATCCATTGTGCTCTCACCAAGCCTCGCGAACTTCCAGTAAAAGACTTTTATTGTGTTTTCCTTCCTCTTCAATTCAATTGACCTGATTTAGGGAGCCAAGAGAGAAGATGACAGACCCTTACAAACCAGTTACATCATAATAAATATAGAAATCTATGAATACGTATGCAGTACAGTCTACCTTTTTGCACAGTATGATTAAATATGGATTTTAGTACTCGTGGTTTACAGATGTTACAGGATTTAATAAGTGACTAGAGGTGCCCAATAGCCAGGTATGACCTTTTCGTTTGTATTTAGTGTTTTAAAATGAGAACATCACTGGATGAAAATGGGGATTTTTTTTCCCCCTTCTTAGTCATCCTGGTCTCCTGTCTGTGCCCTTGGGTCAACCATGTGTGACTGGTGCAAAACCGTTATCAGGGCCCAGTGTCCTCTGCAAAGGACAATATTTAAATAGACTTTAATTGGGCTTTCACAAAAAGGCTTATGAAAGCCATTCTATTGTAAAAAATGAGATGAGATCAGATGAGAAACTATATCCAAATAGTAAACTATTAATAATTTAGAATAAAACTTTGACCTTTGTTGGTAAAGAATTCCAACAGAAAAAGCATTAATTTCCCTCAAAGTCCTTCGTCCAAACATAAGACATCATATTAAAGGTCCTGATTTATGGCCCCTCCAGAATTGTTATCCAATAACGAATGGGTTCATAGATAGAAGCACGGACCTGGTGCCCTCTGCAAAGGACAAAATAGATTGGCTGGGCGGGAGCACCAATCAGTGTGGGGGAGCGAAGACGGATTTTAGCCCAGGTCTGGGAGGTAGAGTATTGCTCCCTCAAACATGGATGGAGATGAAGGCTTGGCATCAGACTGGCCGTTTGACGATAAGCTAGTGGTGGCACTGGCAGGGGACTCTGGCCTCTCTGTGCCCGGCAGGGTGCCAGCATTTCTGAAGGTGCCACCCTCTCTGTGTGCTTACACTCCAGATCCTGGCATGGTGGCGCGTCACTGTATCTACAAGCAAGCAGTCAAACTTAATCAAGGACATCTGTTATTCTTTTGTTCATTATTTAATTCACCTGTTTTGGCTGAGGGAATCGGTTGCCAAAACAAATGATTGTGTTTCTAGCGCACGGGTCACATGTTTTTTTGGCTTATTATCCAGGACCCCTGATTGAACTGTACTAGTTCTTGTTTTGTGTGTGAGCAGCATAGCAGGGAAGGAGGTTCTTTGGTGGCTACAGGGGGTCTGGTTTTATACACCACAGAGATAGCCTCCTTGACAACCTCTCCAAATCTTCAATGACCTTGCAAGCTTAAACGCTTGGATGAAATATGAGGCTATATTTCTGCCTCAGAATCCAAGATGAGAGCAATGCCAGTTCCATGTTTGCTGCATTACAAAAAGGTTATGGAAAGGGTCATGTACACAAAGCCTCCTACGATTAACACCATGCATTTTACTGAGTAGTAGTAGTAGAGTAAGTAACTGCCATTAGTATGGACAAACATGGAGATGTGTGTGTGTAGACATTTTACTTTTGTGCTTTAATGTTTTTGCCCACACAAAGAGCACCAGAATACTCTCCTAACCTGACTCTCGCCACGTGAATTTCATTCCACCGAGCTCCACTCATCCATGTGGAATCGTTCCCGA
>JASCQY010000002.1:6288354-6291884 GCA_030264315.1 Sardinella tawilis
GAGCCGGGATGTTCCCTGAATGGTCGGCTGCGTGCGATTACAGAGGGCGGGCTAAATGGATGAGCGGGACTGTGAAAAGAGGATCAGGCCCTCGCGGGAGATTGATGGCATCAGCCAGACACTTTGTCATAACGGCCATTACAGCAGCGGCGAGCCGCCCCGTCGCCACGGAGATGGAGGCTGGGCCAGGCCAGTGTTCCCCCCGCACCTTCATCGAATGATTACCGTCATTATTATTGATTGATCTCTTCAGCCCGAGCATTTTCTTCCTGACGCCATTTCACTTGTGATGCACGCTGCTCGTGTGACTGTAATGTGTTTCTGTGGAGTTTTGGTTCCATGCACACCTGAGCATATGTTGTTATTTACATTTAAGACGGGGCACTGTGCACTTCACATGGTGAGAAATAGATTGCGGTTGTGGGAAGGGTTGTTTACTTTGGCAGAAAATGAAACAGATGTTGTGCAACTGAAAATGTCAGAATGAATATAATGCATATGAAATCTGTATCAACACTGCCAGGAGTCTTTTCAGTATTACATGGTCTTTGATTTGTTCCCTCAGTTTGTTCCCTCTCTCTCTCTCTCTCTCTCTCTCTCTCTCTCCCTCACCCCCTCTGTCTCTCTCTCTCTCAGGCCCTTGAAGCCCCAGTCTGGTTATTCTCTACAGGCACGAGTTCAAGAGTTCATCGGCAATGGAGACAGTAAAGCAGACAGCTCCACAGCGCCGCTCTGTCTGCCAGACCTCAAACTGCAGCCTGGAGCAGCAATCAGCAGTAATTCCACCTCACAGGGAGACCCTGGTGAGGAGAGCAGGACAGAAAGGGAAAAGGGAAAGGATGGACAGAAGGAGAGGGAAAGAGAAAGGGAAACAAAGAGAGAGAAAGAGAGGGAGAAAGAGAAAGAGATAGAGATGGAGGAAAAGAAAGACACACAATCCTTACCCACTGCTGATGCCCCTCTGGTCCCCTTTGAGCTTTTGGCCCCTGATGGGCGCCTGAGGACGGTGCACACTCTGCCTAACTTTGCCCAGGCCCTGGCCGAGGCCCGAAAGGCACGGTACATCCGCCACCGTGGCAAGCCGCCCAGCGAGAAAGAGCTCACCATCAGAGAAATCTTCTCCAGGAGCCCCAAACCTTCTCACACTTTGTTCTAACGGGAAGGAGACAGCGCTATAAAATATGTGTTAAGAGAGCTTTGGGAACACACATGCACACACACACACACACACACACACACACACAAAACACACACACACACACACACACACACACACACACACACAATGGTGTTAATACACCAGAGCACACAACTTCTGACATTAATGGTCTCTCTCCCCACTCTACTCAAACGCTCTCAATCTATGCCAGAAAGTGCTAGAGTTGCTCCATCAGCATATCACGTTTTTCTTTCTTTTTTCTCTGCTGTAATGGTAAGATGTATTCTTTGTCAAGTTGCCTACCCTTGCCAAAATGAATCACCTCTGAATTATGCAATTCCAGATTAAAATCTTGTGTTTAAATTATAGTTTGCTTGTACTTAAAATGTGTCGAACATAAATTGTTCTCACTTCGATAGCTTCAGAGAATATGGATTGAGCTGTTGCACAGCATCACATGAACGCCCTCTGGCGATTCTGAAGTGCCACTTGCAATGAAAAGAAATAATAAAAAACTGCCTGGACGCGAACTGTCATCCTTGCTTCAGAGATTCAGAAATAGTGTTATGAAGTTCTTTGGGCCTTTTGGATGAAGCAAATTGCAGTCTATCATATATTTTTTGCTGAGTCATTGTTGACAGACACATACGTCAGTAACCGAGGTGACGGCGTCCACGGATAAGGAAGTGTGGACAAAGTTGAATAAGGAAGAAGATAAAGTTACATTGCGGGATAAAAGTAATCTTAGGAAAGTTGCCTTGGCGTAGCGCAACATTGTAGCGTCCATACATTATTGCCTTGCAATTCTTAACCTCTGTTTGCAGTCTTGACATATAGGCTACCGAGATTATGGCTCTACTCAAAAGATTCGCCCTTAAACCAAGCACTATTTCCAGGTGTATTTCTGGAGTATATCCCGAGTTTGGCAGGGCACATTGTTCAATTGCTTTTGCGGTTGCAGCGCGAACCACCACTGGGGAACACAGGCATCGGTTTAAACATGTCCGCAGTCTGCATTCCGAAGCTACGCGTGGCACAGCAGTCGAAGTGGACTTAAATTGCCTGGATGGAGAAGATACAGGTAGGTGGAGTCTGCGCTAAGTTATCTCTCTTCATGACTACTTTTTTATGCTCAATACCATTCACATCCCCATTCACACTGGCACAAACCTTTTCATTGTGTGTTTATGATCAGTAGCCAAAGCAAAGTTGTTCTACTGGACCTTCACTTGAATTAGCCTATGCATAACTCAGAAAATATTGCTTGTGTTATCCAGAAAGGAAGGCAAGAGGAACCAAGAGTAGTAATTGATTCTGAAATACCTCAGAATCAAGAAAGAAGCAAAATCCCTTAGTTTTTAATCCTCTGAGTCACAAGCAGCAATCTTTATTGTCTGCGATCTGAATTCACTCTGCTGATGCTGTGTGCAACTGACGACTCTGGACACTGACAAATTCATGTAGGCTATGCATCATGTCAGTGGAAGAGAAAGAAATACAATTTTATGGTGTTTTGAGTTCAGTCTTACTCATGAGAGTGGAACATGCTGCCATTTCCAACCACTATGCCTGTCTTATGTGTAGTAGGCCTACACTGTATTATATATATTCCATTATTGGACCACTCTTTTACCACATTAAAATTGTAAAAACAAACCATTTTTTAAAAAAAAAATCACTACATACTTGTGTATTCTGCAGCCATAACAAAGACAGGTGCACTACTTTTCACTGTGATTATTTATTCACATCCCAACCTGCCCTGTAGCGGCTGTGTGTGTGTGTGTGTGTGTGTGTGTGTGTGCTAACAGAGGGGTTTGGTTTTGAAGTCAGGGAATGGAGCCATGTGTTCCTCCATCCCAGCACAGCTGTGGCCTCCCTCAGTCTGAAGCGGTTCCCCTCCATAACAGCCATGGTTGAATAATTAACCAAAAAGGTAAACAGTGACCCATTTGCAGTCACTGGTCCCCTTTCAAACTGCTGTAGAGAGAGTCAGTGTGCTGCTAGTCATCTGGGCCAGACACCTGCCGCCTCGCGCATGGCTAACGTAACGTGCACCTGATGATGCTGGCTGGCATGGGTTAAGCAGCTGGAAAAGCCTTCAAACCATCCTGGGCGAGGCTGTTGTTTCTGTCTTAGTCACGCTCTCTTGGTGCTATTTGATGTATGTATGAAAGTCTTACATCTCTCTCTCCATCTCTCCATCTCAGGGCTGAGGACATTTTGTTTTTCAATTTCCAAACACAATTTTGCAATGTCCAAAGAGACACATGTGTACACTCCCGTCACCCCCTACACACACACACACACACACACATACACACACACACACACACACACACACATACACACACACACACATACACACACA
>JASCQY010000002.1:6307003-6322513 GCA_030264315.1 Sardinella tawilis
GTAAGTGTTTTCATGTTCAACTAGGGGTTGACTACAGATAAGCAATTTCCTGAAATTAGGTGGTGTATCCCTTTAAATCCACCTATTCAATATTATCGAAAATTAAGTGATGACTATATGACAATATAGCTCCTGTTTCTGGGTGTCTACAATCACAAGCGTAACCACAAATTTGTTTTCCCCAATTTGCCGAATACTGCCCAAATGAAGTAGTGTCTGGCTCAGGGCTGCTTTCCATGGCTCTGCTTGACTGGAGTAATTACAAGCCTTCTAGCGGCGCGCGCTCTAACCTTCACAATGAAGAGCTCCGCGCCCAGCTGTGCTGTCTGCTCCGTGGAGAGCTGTGGAGAGTGAGAAAGAGGATAGGAGAGAGAGAGAGAGAGAGAGAGAGAGAGAGAGAATAAGAATGTGTGTGTGAGACAGATGAAGGGAAGAGAGAAAAAGAGGGGAAGAAATAGAGGGAGGGGGGTCAGTACAAATGAGACAGGTGGATGAAGAGCGCTATTATCAGATGTAAAAATAGTGCTGGCCAATAATAGCGGCGCAGTGGCCAGTGTGCTGTGCAGAGAGCCCCTACCTTGGCAGCCAGAATGGATATGATGGCGACAGCCATCCTCTGCATGTTCTGGTCCTCATGGTTACAGAGCCACTGCATGACCAACTTAGCTGCCTCAAATCTGGGATTAAAACACCAGTGGACACTTTAGCCCACCCACAAAGAGCAAGCATGCAGGCATTCACAATCAGCTAGTGCTCCCCCCAAGGTCCCACCACACACCAGACACAGGGTAAAATCAGACTCTATGGCTTTCTAGACTGACCTGTTGAAAGGAACCTCCTGCAGAATGCGGTCGCTGCAGAGGGACAGCAAGCAGTTCTTTTGCAACTGCAGGGAGAGGGAAACAAAATGACATTCAGCGTGGAGACAATGGCAAACTCTTCTGACAATTCATTGCCATGACAATAGGCCACAGTTTGTGTAATGTCACAAGTTACTCCCATGACCGAAGAACACACGCTAAACGCTGGAGAAAGACTTGAGTAATGACAGAGCTTAAAGACATCTTTCAACACACAGTCATTACAGCATTTATTTTTAGATAAGTGCGGCCATCGAGGTCAAAGTCTGTGCTGCTGCTAATGGACTCGTTAAGAAATGGCATTGTTACGAAAAAACTATTTAACACCAGCTAGACTAAATCCACTTCCCCCCAAAGCCTCCCAGCAAAAGCAAACACTGGCAGACTGGCAGGGAAAGAAATGACTTCAGCAGCCGTTCCAATAAGCAACGCATGCACTCACGTCATTTCCGTCCCAGAGATGCTTTAATTGAAAGCCTTCTGCTGTGCATTCTCAGCTGTGTTTGTCTGAGTGCAGACTTTAACTCGTGACCTTGCCTTGGGCGCGCTAATGACTGGCTGGACTGGCCAGGCTTAATCTCTCCCCGCCGCCGCCGTGCGGGAGCTAATTTGACGAAAGTGGGAGTACAAATCAGGATCCGTGCCAATGTCATGCTTGTTTTATACAGTCACACTGTGCCTTAGCTCATTTAAGACCATTAGAGAGGGACTGGGGTTTGAGATTCGATGGGAAATCAGTTTGCAGGAGGTGCATGTACACATCGCCTGATCACTTATTCCCACTTATTAACTCAGCTTCCTTCCTTGACGTTCATCTCGTTAGTCTCTTTATGCTTTCATCCAAAGTGATTTAATGGCCAATCTAAGGCTCTGATCAGTCTGTAAGTATACTGTTTAAGTACTGAACCTGCTATGTCCCTCCATCTACCATATTCCACCAATACAATGAAAGGAAAACAAATAAGGACACTAAGTCTGGACAGTGTGTCTATGGGGGAGGGAGTGATGCTTTCATGGCCTTACTCTACCTGCTGGTGGTTGGGGAAGGTCTTCATGGCCTCCAGGAGCAGCTGTGTGATGGTGCTGAGCAGGCGCACCGGCATGCCCAGAGCCAGGTCCTGCTTGGTCAGATTAAACACACAGGCGCTGGCCGCCAGCTGCACGTTGAGGGTGGTGGGGTGGTTCTTCATGCCCAATGCCACCAGCTAGGGCACAGGAGAGAGGAGAGAGAGAACAGAGGGAACCAGAGAGAGAGAGAGAGAGAGAGAGACAGAGAGAGAGAGAGAGAGAGATGGAGAGAGCAAGAGAAAAGAGAGCAGAACAAAAATATTTATGCAAGGGAGATCTCTGCACACCACCAGAAAGCACAAAGTGGATGATGACTCATTGTGATGCCGGCTGTAAAAATAGCTGGATGTGGATGGCGAGTGCAGACACGGGGTTAGAGAATGTAGGAGGCGTGGGTGGAAGGCAGCGAGAGCTTTGATGGGGCCCCCGCCTGCCTGCCTGCCTGCCTGCCCGCATGCCCATCCGCTTGCTGGCTTGCTTGCTTGTTTGCTCGGCCCACCGCCTGTGCTGTGGTACCTTGAGGATATCTGGTCGAGGTTTCTCCATGACATGAGTGAGGCTGAAGAGGTGGAAGAGCGCCTCCCGCACAAAGCCCTCACGCTCACTGTAGCGCCGCAGCGCCTCACAGATCTGAGTCTCGTTCGCCTCGCCCGTCACCTGTAGGCCAAACACACACACACACACACACACACACACACACACAATTAACTATGCAAATAATTGAAGGCCAATGGAATTTTCTAATAACTGTTATAGAAAACAAAATGAGGACCATAACTCAACACTGAGGAAAAAAAAAAAAAACACACACACACTGACTTAAGCATGACCTTACATGAACGCAACATGACCTCAAGCATTAAAATACACTGACTTACTCAGCAAATAGGGTCATTGAAATCTGAATTTGAAAAAATAGAAAGAAAAAGCTCCTTATTTCAGCAGGGCTCGACACATCCAAGAATACACGGCACTAATTTAGCCGTCACCTCTGGGAGCTGAACCCACTCTGTGCACAGTGCTGATGGACACATCAGCTCCAGAAGCTCAGGCTCAGATGGCAACTGCTGTCTTTTTACACCGATCAGCCAAACCAGCAGCCCAATACAAACATGGCATAAATACAGTATTTACTGCACTAGAACAACCCAAACTATACTAGCAAAAAGGGCAACACTACAACTAAAAGTGCACTATATTTGAACAAGTAGAATCCTTGGTGTACAGTTACATGTGCACTAAAACAACCACATTTCTTACCCCATCACTGGTTTAGGGTGACTGGTGATGATGACTCAGTCTTAAACTTATTCTATGTAGCTTGATTGTTAATCCTCTTTTGTAAGACACGTTGGATAAAAGCATCTGCTACATGCATACATGTAAATGCATACAAGTACTTGTGCAGTAAATGTAGATGGTGATCCTACCTTCAGAGTGCCCTCTCCAGACAGGAAGTCAGAGAATCCAGCGTCGGTGGCCAGCAGCCCCACAAAAGTCATGCCGGGCCTCTCCTCCACGAAGGCCCTGACGGCGGCATCGGTCACCTGCTTCCGGCCAGAGACGTCCAGAGAGACGAGAGCGGGCAGGATGCCCGGCTTCTCCAGCAGTTGCCGGGCCACATCGGAGGTGAACTGCTTGTCATCCGAGATGTCCAGATGCTGAAGGCCATCCAGCTGAAACAAAAATGTCAGAACATTAAGCAAGACTTGACACCTGCTTGCATTTCTTTTTCCTTCAGGGAGTACTTGGGTGACCGAGTTGAAAAAAATGCTATTAGCAAAACAGAGAAAAAATGGTGGCAAAGTCAGGTCTACTTTGACGGATTTAAGCATAATACATAATAATTACATCACTACAAAGGCATTTGGAAGGACTTGTAGGTCTTGTATTGCAGTGGTAGTGAAAGTGAAACTACATTTGTGGAACCATCCAGTGAGTGAGATGGATCCACTCCAAAATCTTCCAAATCCATAAACGGTTCTTCCTTGGCCAGTTTTACACCTACACAAATCTTCAAGCAATTCTATACCTTTCTACCATGGAACTGTCGGCAACTGGATCTGTCTTGTGTAGTACTGGTGTCTGCTCCAATGGTACGTCTCTCTGGCACTAGAGTTCAAAATATGCTTTTCATAGAATATGCTGGAACACTTTGCTGAATTGGCTCACAGAGACGACAGTCAAGCTGCTGCACCTAACCATGCTACTATCTACACCAGTGCAATTCCAGTGCAAGTCCAGACTAAGCAAGCATCCTCCTGCTAAACCCCCCAGACTGCTGAGGCCTGCCCGTGGCCTTACCTGGCTGAGCACGGCCAGCAGCTGTGCGGTGGTCATCTCCAGGCGCTTGAGCTGGTGCATGGTGAGGTAGCGCAGGCGGGCGCGGATCCCCAGCAGCGGGGTCAGGTTGGTGACGGACGTGCTGGAGATGTCCAGGCTCTCCAGCCGCGGCAGCGTGCACACGTCGGCCAGGCCCGAGTCGTAAAAGTCCACGTGGGCCACGCTGAGCGAGCGCAGGCCCTGCAGAGCTCCGAAGCAGCGCCGCGATGGCTCCTCGAGCGATGTCATGGTCAGGCCGTTGAGCACCAGCCGCTGCAGGCTGTCGCGCAGTTCCTTGCTGGAGGCCAGGCCACGCACAATGTCGCTGATGGTCAGGTCTGCGTTGACGCGGGAGGCATCCAGCTCGAGGAGCCGATGTGGGCACACGGCCCTGTGGAAGGCCTCAGCTGAGATGCGTGCTGTGCGGATGCAGGCACGACGCAAGCGCAGCTGCTGACAGCTCCGGAAGATTCCAACCGTACTATCGTTCAGCAACCCTGGAAAAGAATGTCACCATGTCTGTTAATCTGCATATTCTGTGCTTGTTTATGTAATCACTTTGACAAACGTTGCGGTCACTGACTCGATTCCTTATAGCTAACCTGAACAAAACACACTCACTCACTCAATCACACACACAAACATTAAACACCTAAGATACTCAGATGAAGGGAAGCACCATCACCACCTCATTGAATGTGTGTGTGTGTGTGTGTGTGTATTAAGTGAGTGAGAGTCTGGTCTAAGTTTACCTTCAGTGGCCATCTTGCAGAGTAACTGATCAGCTAGCTCCTGCGGGAAGACAAGAGACTCTCGAAGGCATAAGGAGCCGTCGGCCTGTTTCACGCAGAATAGCTCCAGCTTGGAGCTGACCAGAGACAGGCAGAGATCGGTCAGCGGCGCGGGAGAGGACTCATCCTAGAACAATCACAAGCATTCATCACCACGACTGCTTGTGTTCCCATCTCTATTTTTACCATATAACCAGTGTTAGTTCATGGGATAGATACACTTTCGCCTTTAATGGTAGACTACAAGCCATAAAGCAACAGAACAGGATAGGTATTTTGGTACGACAAAGTTTCACATGCCGGCTTAACAGTGTAACTTGAGTCAACTGCATGTAAGTTAATGCAATGCGTGCAACAGCATACAGCAGCTGTCAAAATTATGGTCAAATACCATTTGCATGAAAATAACTCAGGAGACTGGCGTTACGTTACATAACTACAAATGTTTAAAATGAATTAAAATCTCTGCTAGAGCACAGCCAGATCCGCCACAAAGGCAGAGCAGCAGCTGTCCTGACAAACCATCTCACTATGGCAGGGATACATATCATCACAGTTCAAAATAACAGCGATTAAACCTTATCAGAACACTTGTCAATAACTCGATCAATATAATTCCAATTGCAACATGTTAGTACATAGCTTACAACCATAACGACACCATAAAATGTCGATGGTTTAAGAGAGAGCAGGAGAATACCGTTCTTATTGCAAAATGACAGGGGGAAAACAAACAAATCCGTTGCTGACATCGCGAAGTAACGAACAGTAACTCGTTGTCAATATATCTACAAGCAATAGTCTGACTGCATTTGTCTCTGTAGGCGACAGTCATTATTGTTTTAAGTGCTTGAAATCGAAAGGCACTTACCATGCTTGCAAAATCGTAAATTGTGTACCCTTACAGCAGAACTGAAATGCAACCGAGGGATGCGATTACGAGGCTGGGGAGCTAAGCGGACTATCAGCTTCTAAACTAACGGTAGCTAACTAGGGCTAGCTAGTCACCAAATGGCAATTAGTTGACCAGCTAGCAGACTAGCTAAATGTAGCTAGCTTGCTATGCTTAAATAGTTGCACGGTTAGACTAGTGAAACAACTTGTTGGTCGGCAATGACTCTTTGTTCTTCATTAGCGGTAAAAAATCCGCGTTTTTCGAAAACATTTTCCCATAGATGTCCCTCGATTGGCAGAGTTGTCACCTTGCAGCATCTATTAACGCCGTTGAGCTCATTCTGGACACTTTATTTTGCTCGAAAGGAAACGATGGTTGAGCTTTCACGGAAGAACAGAAAACCGGAAATACGCAACATGTTATGTAAACAAGAGGTAATATTAAAATTATAAATTGCGAAACATTTACCTTTAATTCAGTTCTGAGCTACTTTTAATACGTATATTTATGACATATAATTTAAGCGTATGACCAATTATAAGTACAGTTAAACAACTAAATAGAGAACTGAATACTGACATAAAATGTGTTTTTCTATAGATTTTGCCTTGCAAATGCCAGGTTCGATAGCATAATATATTTGTTGTATTTTCTGAACGTATTCGATGAAAGAAAATACAACTATAATGAATAAAATCATTACAAATGTGTACTTAGGGTTGACAGTGGGAGAGGGATGTCTACGGAAGCCCATTGGAGCTGATTCCGAAACCCGGAAGTGAATGAGCAGAACGAGTTATCAGAGAAGTTATGTGAGCATGTACTGTTGGGAATAGATCTAAAAACGCAAGTGGGATTTATGGTTGCAGTTCATTTGAAGTGATGTCATTATTTGTTTAACACTGATGTTTCATTGTTCTGGTCGTTTGCCACTAATTTATCCATTAGCAAAGTGCCTGCGTTAGCCATCAAGGTCAAGTAGTTTGGATAGACACGTGCGATTCTTTCCACACAGGGACATTAAGTTTCTTGTTACCTTCATCAATCACAAAAATGGCTGGACTGATTAATTTTGAGGACGAGCAAGAAGTCAAACAGTTTCTTGACAATTTGGGAGTTGAATATAGCTATCAGTGCTACCGTGAGAAAGACCCTGAAGGTAAGTCCGTTGCTATCCATGGTTGCTGGTTGCGCTGTCCCTGACACGGGGTGCTGAACGGAAAATTAGGAAACTGTTGAACTGTGCATTTGAAGCAAACGTCCATTGATCTTATATGTGCTGATCTTCTTGCTTGTATGACATTTAATGTTGTATTTTGCTTTTTATGTCGTACTTTCCGACTTTGTCATTTTTACAAGGTTGCCAGAGACTTGCAGATTATCTGGAGGGAGTCAAGAAAAACTACGAATCCACTGCACAGGTTCTCAAGCATAACTGCGAGACAAATGGACACGGAGAGAGCTGTTATAAGCTTGGGGCTTATTACGTTACTGGGAAAGGTAATATTTGACATGACTTGCTGTGCATGGCTTACTTTGTGTAGCAGGGAAATTTGGTTCCATTGGAAAAGCCATATTAGTTTCAGTGGAGTGTTGTTACATCAGACTGAAAATCTATTTTTTAATATTCCATTGTTTGTATTTTCCAAATTTTCCGTACTAATTTACCTGTAAGACTTTAACATTATTGGCTGCTACAACCAAGGCTGTATAACACTTAGAGTGCTTTATATTCACTTTGATACCATACTGTCATCTGCATAATTTAACAAACATTTTCCCAAACCAGGTGGACTGACTCAGTGCCTCAAGACAGCTTATTCGTGTTTCATGCGCTCTTGCAAAGCTGGCGGGAAAAAGTCAGTGGACGCCTGCCACAATGTGGGCTTGCTGGCCCATGATGGTCGAGCCATGGAGGGTGGTCCGGATGCAGGTGCAGCCCGGGAGTACTATGAGAAGGCTTGTGAGGGAGGCTTTGCTCCCAGTTGCTTCAATCTGAGCGCGCTCTACATCTCGGGCTCTCCAGGCCTAGGGAAGAACATGCCGCTGGCTCTGAAGTACTCCATGCGTGCGTGTGAGCTGGGACATGTCTGGGGCTGCTCAAACGCCAGCCGCATGTACAAACTTGGGGATGGGACGGCCAAAGATGACCAGAAGGCGGAAGACCTGAAAAATAGGGCCAGGGACCTTCATGGACAGCAAAAAGAGCGGCAGTTGAAATTTGGAGAATAATGGCAGCATGAAACATTCTTCTAAATGACCGAGCAGGTGTTTAGTGGAAAAGTGTGTATTCTTTATGGAATCTGTATTTCACTGTAATAACCAGGCTGAGGTGGTCAG
Source organism: Sardinella tawilis (assembly GCA_030264315.1). Lineage (NCBI taxonomy): Eukaryota > Metazoa > Chordata > Actinopteri > Clupeiformes > Clupeidae > Sardinella > Sardinella tawilis. The sequence continues at coordinate 6,315,280 of JASCQY010000002.1, forward strand.
TGGGGACTGAATACATTCATTCATTTGGAGAAGCTGTGGCAAACACTTAATCTTGATTCTCAGCCAGTGGTGCTATGCTAAAAAAAAACAAGCAAACAAAGCATTTTTATTCAAGTAAAGGTGTTTGAACTACTCTCAATGAAATAAATATGAAGAAAATAAATATACTTAAAAGGAAATTCATGCTTGTGACATTTTTCAGATATGTTTTAATAAAGTATCCATATTTACATAATTTTGCATAATAAGGACACAACAAATGTGACGTGTAGTCGATTTGGTTCACAACTGATGTCAACATACTGTATTTTGAACGTCTGTGAAGTGGACAATTTATTTTGTATGGATGACCACCAGAGGGAGCCAGAGACTATGAAAAAATCTCAGGGCTGTTGCGAGTGGAACCCGAGATGAACATTAAAGAGGCATGGCACAGAGTGAATCTTATCTCATATTAAACTTTCTCTGATCTTATCTTATTTGTACCTCCACCTCAACTTTAATGTGACATGAAAGTCATCACGAGACAACATGAAATAACGACAACATTTATAACCATCTTCATCAATGCTTCAGTATATGTATGTGCTAATTCACGAACAGTGCCTTCATAGCCCTACTTTTGTTTGCCCTACTTGACTGAGTCAAGAGGTGATGCAGGTGTTATATCGCTAATATCTAAATCTTTTCTTGCTGCCGTAAGAAAGAAAATGTGAGCTGTATTTGGTTGGAACAGGGTGGTGGAAATCACCATCACCATGTATTCAGGTCAATGTAGTCGAATAAGGTGTAATTAACAGGCCGACTTGATGGCATGAGGTGACATTTCAGATAGAAGTTCTTCTTCTTGCACAGAAGCTGGAGCCACAGAATTAGATGCACAGGATGATGAGCAGTCACCTTTGAGCTTCAGATGCACAGGCTTCCACAGCGAGGGTGGGATGCGGTTCGGGCTCCTCCCCTCCTTGCACCCGCTCAACTCTCATTGAAAACACCACACACGGCTGTTACTGAACGGAATGCTCTTCTTGGAGCAAAGCATTTGCTGTCTTGTGACCGTGGATTGCATTAAACTGCGCGCATAATATCGGAGTGGGGACGACTGAAAGGAATTCCAGAGGTTCGTTCAATTTTTTTTATCTGTCTTGTTTGATGTAATCATACACAGCGCGCTTGGATGCTGCAGCAGGTTTTTCAAACACCACAGCACAGTTGTGAAGTCCACCGTTAGCTTAACGTTAGTAGCCTTGAACTGGCTAGCATTAGTCATGTTCTTAGTTGGAGATTAGCTAACCTTACAGTTAGCTCATGCAGGTTATATTGAGTTCTGTTTGTGGCAATTGCCATTATATTAAAATGATATTAACTGGTTTCTTGTAGTGTGGCAAACAGTAGCGTTATACTGTGGTGGTGATCGTATTGTTCGGACAACTCTGCATCGAAGACACTAATTATAATGTAGACAGTAACCTAGCTAACGTTTGTACAACTTCGCATGCTAGCTGAGCCATATTAATCCAGTTGTATCACTTTTCCGGGTAAATCGTTGCGTCGACTGTCCTTGTTATGCATGGTGGCCGTTGACTGCTTGGCAGTGTTAAATTAAATTGCATTGTATACAGCCTCTAGTTTATGAACGGTGGATGTGTTTGGAGGACTGCTGCTGCTGCTAGCCCAGAACATCCCGCCCAGATCCGGGGAGTGTCACGGGCAGTACGCTGGGGTCCACACGAGCCAAGCCTCTTCACTGAAGTTATAACTAAACAGCGAAAGATCATCTTTATGTCCCAGAGCTCTTATTTCCCATTTAACCTTTGCGAAATGTTGTTATTATCGTGAACCCTGTGCAGCATTTTGTTTGTTTTGCTATTCCGTCGATCTAAGGGTAATGTTGACTGTCCAAGACGATGCAAAAGCTTGGCAACGTTATTAAAACAATGCTGCAACATTGTCAGCACTAACGTTAAGGCAGTTAGCTCTACTAGCAGCATAGCTAGCAGTCTGTTAGCGGACGAGGCCGGATAGGACTCACAAAGTCCAGACAGTTTATCAAATGTTAACGCTCTAACTGCCTATTGCAATGTGTGTCTGTCCTTGTGGTATTTTAAACCTAAATACCGAACATCAGTTGTGTTTTGGCGCTATTGCCAATAGGTAGCGTTACATCTTTATGCCTACTGCCCAGGTGAATATTTCAAACTAGCGCGTCCAAACCGCGCGGCGGCTCGTGCAGAGTGACACGATTTGGAAGAGTCAGGGAAAGGTGAGGCCCAAACGTGCCCAGCAGTAGATCTCTTTACATGACAAATGTTAATGCCACTTCTGTGTCAACTTGAGCAGAGTTTCAAGCATTTCAGAAGTAGCACATCACATCTCTGGTTGGGTATGGGCAAAGAACTGGCCTTGGCGGTGACTCATGTTTGAAAAAGCCGAATGTTTTTTTTAGGCATTTCAGTATGCCATACATTGAGTTAACGTTAAGTGTCTCTGGTTAACGTAACGTTACACGTGCCAGGCTATTGATACTTGTGGGACAACAGATGTCACAAACTCTGTAGTGTCTGTCAAAATGGCATTCAAGTGTGGGATATGAGAGCTTAGAGTGACTTCATCCTTCCTTGAAAACTTTTACTGCCCTCTTGTACCAAAAGCATGAGTGTGTATTTAGAAATGCCTTATTTAAGTACATGACCCCTTATTTGACGACATGATGCATTTGAATTTTGGAACTTGACTTACATAGTCAACATCTGGTGATCACTGAAGTCATATACAGTTTTTGTACATCTGCATTGTTATTATTTCAGATTATGTTGTAGTCCCTTGAGTTATGCGAAAGGCAGCATTACAATAAATGTGCTCAGATGTTTGTTTTTTTCCATCTTGATAATGATTGAATATGTTTTTGACTGGTAGGCTTAGGATAAAACATGCCCTTGAACAAACGGCAGAGAATTGGACCCCAGTGTTATGCTAGTTGTAGCCTTATGATTTGCCTGCGTTTGTGGCAATCCGTCAGGATGGTATACACTACACAGGCTTGCTGAGAATGTATGTAGGCTAATGAACAATTAAAGTCCTCGGCTACTTTTAGTAGGCTATAATTATGATCTGAAGAGAGATTTTTATTTCTTTCTGTCAAATGAAGTGCTTCCCTTGTATTTCTTCCAACTAAGCTGTCTATGGATGATCAGATACAATTCCATGCAATTCCAGACTCTAAAATGACATGCTGGGTTTTGTTTACAAATACCAAATGTGAACATCTGGCATGGCGTTAATCCCCTGGTGTAGCCTAGTAGGCAGGATGGCGGGAGAGTAGCAAAAGCTGAGATTGACTGTGGTCAACTGCTCGGCCTCCGGAGAACTGGCTTGCTTTGTTTTGAAGTTGATTGAGGTGAAGCCCTGTGCTTTGTAAGACTCACAATGTGAGCGCAAGGCTGTTTTGAAAAGACTCTGAGTAATAATGCGTCTGTACTCTCTCTGGCTTCAGTCCGTGATCTGATCCCAATCAGCATTGTTTGATGATATCTGAGATGTCTGATTAAGTTAAAGGCCCCACCCCACTAAGACCTCTTCTCTCTTTCTGCTCTTCTCTCTTTCTGTTTTTCTCTCTCTCTCTGTTTATCCCTGTCCTACTCATCTTTATCTGTCTGTGTGTGTGTGTGTCTGTCTGTCTGTCTGTCTAAATAATCTCAGTTCTCTGTGTCTGGATGAGTCGGAGGCCCGTCTGTCTCCTCCATTGCTGGACTGAAGTGCTGCAGCCTCTGGAAATGTGATTAGTTAGAGATTACATCTGTGTGAAACGGGACTCCCCTGTACCACCGCCGCATTCTTTTCACTGCTCCCCTCCGTGTGTGTGTGTGTGTGTGTGTCACACAGCTGTACTTGGTCTCGAGTTTGTCTCTCCGTCCCTGGGTTTTTGTCCGTACTCAAATAACGGGGGGTTTTCTGAAACACAACACGGTTTCTTTGTGTGTACATGTGAGTGTGCCTACTCACATTCAATCTACTCCTGCTCGCTCTGTCATTGTGGTTGGCACTGGCAGTATTGCCATGTTAATATGTGCGTTCACTGTGTGTGTCTGTGTCTGTGTCTGTGTCTGTGTCTGTGTCTGTGTCTGTCTCAAGCTATAGGGTCAGCCCATACACATTTTATCCCCACATCTGTGAGCTGGTCGCAGAAACCCTCTCATGTGGTGACCTACAGGAATGTGTCACACACTGACACACACACACTTTTCATTCTACCAAGGAGTGGTTGCAGAGCAGCCGTAGCTGTGCCTGTAAAAATAAGGAGTGAAATGCTTTGAGTCAGTAGTGCAGTGAAGGCATGACATGACATGACATGAGTGTGCTCTGTGCAGAGTGCTGCCCAGGCCAGGCGGTGGGTGAAAAAGCCATGGATCCTCTTCTGAGACTCTTATCTGTTGGATCCAGCGCACTGTCAGCCAGCGCTGGCAAACAAGCCGCCCATTTATGATGGAAACATGGCGCTCATTTAGTCGCCTGCAGCACTGGGAGCTGCTTTAATACCAGAGAGCTCTATGCTCTTTCATCCTCTCTCTCTCTCTCTCTCTCTCTCTCTCTCTCTGTCTCTCTCTCTCTCTCTGTCTCATTTCTTTTTTTGGTAATCTTTGGAAATCAGAGCAATACAAATTGAAACCAGTTCAAGCTGGCTGACTACAATCTGATGTGTCTTGTCCTCTTTAAGCAGTAGAATCATGTCGTCTGTTTGGGCATGTCCGAATCCGATGGCGTGACTTGCGTGACAGTGTGTCGGACGTTGGTGCACAAGGCGAACTTTCCAGTAAAGGGGCCTGCAGTGAAGATGGACGACTCAAGTGGGTGCTGGAGGACTGATAGTGCAGCTTGTTCAGTCTCACATCTGTAAAGATAGCAGGTGTGTGAGAGGGAGTGTGACTGTGTGTGTGTGTGTGTGTATGTGTGTGTGTGTGTGTGTGTGTGTGTGACGAGGAGGACTCCTCATGCTTGAGCTTTTACCATGATGGCAGCTTGGCAGAGGTTCATGTCCTCTGCTAGAGTGAGTGGGCAGTGCCAGTCCTGGGCAGGCCACTGTTCTGGGTCTGTGCCAAGCACAGATGATGGCTGGTGCCCCAGTGGTGCCAACACAGCCAGCTCTCAAGGGAATGAAGGTATTGCAGGATTGGGACGTTTGAAGTGTCTGTCATCATTCAGGCTTGTGCAAACCAGCCAAAGCGTTCTAGTATAAAGCCCACATCAATGAGAATCTCTCTCTCTCTCTCTCTCTCCTTCTCCCCCTGCAGCTCTGCTCTGTTCTGTTTTTCATGCTCAGTTTTTTTTTTTTGCCTTTTTTCTTCTCTTTCACTGAATCTTTGTTGTTCGTTCTGCCACACTTAAAGGAAACATCTCTATGTCTCCATGGCCTGTCCATGTACTGTAATGTATATTGCCTCAGTAGATGCCCTTGCTGATTTCCAGCTGGGCGCCCTCATCAGGAGCAGTGCATGACTCTCAAACCACATCAACCAGTCCAGATCACCCACCTACTGTAGGCTGCTCTCTGAAAATAGACATTTCAAGAAAGCACATTTTAGCCTCACCAGTTTTCTATGAACACGCACATCATGTTAAATTTATGTGTGTGCACACGTGTGTTTGTTTGTGTGTGTGTGTGTGTGTGTGTGTGTGTGTGGCTTTTCTCGTCCTCAGACAAAGAATTATAAATAATTTAGCAGTGAACTCTCAACATGCTGCTGCCGTCATGTGTTTAAGGCTGTAGCCTATTGTCTGGAACTGATGGATACAATACTGTGTGTGTGTGTGTGCGCATGCATGTGCGTGTGTTTTGGTTTGCGTAGAGCTCCTCATTGTTGTGTTTGTTTACGTGTGCTTGTGATGTGTGCAGCGCTGGCTTCCTGCTTCCTCAGTGAAAGTGGTGGCCTGTAGCAGCACAGCGCTTGTGAGCCACGCAGCTGTGTGACGTGGAGCTCAGGAAGTGACACGTCAGAGTCGGACCCACGCCTCTGGCTTGGCGAGCTGCAGCTGCCCGCGGGCTGTGAAACACACACACACACTCTCACACTCTTCTCTCTCTCTCTCTCTCTCTTCACCACTCTTCACCACAACAGAGAGGTAGACAGCTGCGTGTATTTGTGTGAGAGTGTGTGCGCTAGAGAGATTGTATGTTTGTGTTTCTTGGCCTGGACTTCAGAAGACTGGGAGTGGTTTGACAAGAGTAGCCCTACTTTTCTCTCTTTCTCTCTCTCCCCTCTTCTTTTTCTCTCCTTCTCTTTTTTCCTTGTTTGTTCGTTCATCTGTCTTCATGCCTCCCTCCCTCTCTCTTCCACAGATGGTGTCAGCATAGGGTGGCAAGACAAGGTGTGTGTGTGTGTGTGTGTGTGTGTGTGTGTGTCTGATGTAGGGAAGGTTAGATGAAATCAGATGATTATTCCCCAAAGAAAGAGGGAGGGAGAGAGAGAGAGAGAGAAAGAAAGAGGCTTTTGGCCTGAGGGCTGAGGCACATATATTGACTAGTCGTCGGTCTCCCGTGCGCTGCGCTCCGTCTGAGGCTTCTCCCCTCTTTAAGAGCGCTCCCTGGAGGATGGCCCCCTCTGCTCTGATCTTGGTAGAGGAGTGGCCTCTTTGTTCTGTGCTCAGCGTCTTTTGCCTTTGCTATTCCTTTTTTTCACTTTTTTTTTTTTTTTGGAAGCGCTGTGCTCCGTGGTTTGTCACGTCCACCCTGAGCAGAGGCCTGCGCTCTTTCCAGCTGAGGCTGCAGAAAGTGTGTGTTTGTCCTCACCTCTTGTGTGTGCACGCGTGTGTGTGTGTCTGTTAAAGAAGATGTGTGAAAGGGTTTTATTGCCCCATAACACACACCGTAGAAATACTGGAGGTGTCGCAGATGCCCCGATTTGCCCCGTGCACTTCAGCGGGGTATTAAATGGTTTTTAGGCATTTGTTCCAAGGGTTGTGTTTCTGGCGAGGGTTCATTTCTTTTTTTTTTTTTTTTTTTGTCTTTTTCAGGAAGTGTTCATGTGTGGTGTTCTATCATTTCACTGACCACTTTTCTCCACCTTTTCTTCCTGACAATCTGTCTTTGATCTGGCTTTTTTTCCCCCTGTGACCTTTCTTTTATTTTAACCCCTGAACTGCACTGCTGTGATGCAGTAGGTTGTAGGTGTGTGTGTGTGTGTGTGTGTGTGTGTGTGTGTGTGTGTGTGTGTGTGTGTGTGTGTGTGTGTGTGTGTGT
>JASCQY010000002.1:6348457-6368261 GCA_030264315.1 Sardinella tawilis
CACACACACACACACACACACACACACACACAGTCACACACACACAGTCACACACACACACACACACACACACACACACACACACACACACACACACACACACACACGTACACACACACTGAGGCCAGCGACGAGGTTAAGAGGCCGAGTTCAGAGAAAAGAGCTGATGAGGCTGAAATGAGATGAATAAATGTAATTTCCCAAAGTTTATGCGTTGATTTTACAAAATTTCCTCAGCTATTGATGTGCTGTATGGGGGTGGCTGATGCACAGAAATCCATTTCTCCTTTCTTATTAAGCACAGTAAAAACTCTAACAGTCTACTGTGCTGTGCCTCATACACTGTGTTGGAAATGACTGCAGTCCTAGTCTGGGCACTATGGCACTGATATGTTTTTGTATCTGGTCACTTGCTGTGTTTGGCTCTGAGTGTGAGAGGGAGACTGAGAGAGAGAGAGAGAGTGTGTGTGTCTGTGTGTGAGTGTGAGTGTGTGTTTGCATGTGTGTCCATGCTCTTTTCTCTAATGAAGACCCCTTCGAGTCACATTTCGAGGTGTGAAAACCTCATCCAGACCGCCCAGAAGATGTGTGTGCTAAACTCTTAATGGTGTCTAATAAATTACAGAGCGTCGGTCTTCACACCTAAACAAACACCTGCCATCCAATACGCCACATCTGTTTCAATGCTTTGCAAAAGCCCACTCCACCTGGAGACGTCGTACATTCGGCGTGAATGAGTAGCTGTGCTAATGCACGGGCGAGAACGAAGATGGCGTTCCAGAATAGATGAAATGAAATCGGTGTTGGGTTTTAGCTCATTCCACTGTGCTGTACTCCGCCGACCCATAAGAATTTGTAGCCACTCACCCGTATCTATGATTGCACTTAGCCTTTAAAAAGCAGAGTGATTTACACCTCTCAGAGCCCCCCTTCCGTCCTGGCTCTCCTTCTCTCTACCGCTCTCGCCGACTCTCGGTTCCCACTGTTCGCTCTGGCTTTTTTTTTTTTTTTTTTTGCTCTCTCACTCTCTCCCTCTCCCTTTCTTTCTGTCTCTCTCTTTCTCTCTCTTTCTCTCTCTCTCTCCCCTTCTCCCCTCCCTCTCTCTCCCTTTCTTTCTGTCTCTCTCTTTCTCTCTCTCTCTCTCTCTCTCCCCCTCTCCCTCTCCCTCTCTCTCCTGCTGATGGTTGTGGCCAGACAAGACCCTGTGCTTGGAGGCTTGTGGGGTAAACAGCGGGCTTATGGAGAGCTCGTAAACCATCAAGGCGTTTGCCTTTTTTGTTCTGGGGGCTTTTTCCGTCCGAACTGGCAGCACAAAATGTGTCTTGTGTCAGCAGGAACAAAGCATTAGGGATCTCCCAGATGAGACGCATAGGGAAAAACCAGGCCATTTTTCTCTCAGTCTCTCTCTCGGTGTATGTGTATATATTCGTCTGTCTGTCTGTCTGTGTGTGTATGTGTTCGCGTGTGTGTGTCTGTCGCTGTGTGCTTATGGATGTTTTATTATTCAGATCACTTTTTTCCTGGGTTATTAGAATCCACTCATAATTTTCTGCTAAGTCCTGCGCTGTTTTCTTTCTGGGAAAGGCTGTTTTTTCCCCGTACGCCTCGCTGCCCCGTGGCCCCAACCCCCGTCTGCCGCGCCCAATAGGCGTGAATTTCTCTGGGTCCCCTTCTGGCGCGTGAGCCGAACTCAGAGGAACAGAGAGGATAGAAGAGGGGAGGAGAAGAGAGGGGGATTGAGAGAGAGAAAGAGAGAGAGAGGGAGAGAGGGAGCAAGTGAGGCACGAAAAACAACAAGACGATGAACACATCAAAACCAGCCTGCTGAGAGCATGCGGGGAGACGCTCCTTAAAGTGCCTCTTTTCACACACTTGCTCTCGCTCTCACGCCGCCCTCTCTCCCCTCTTTCTTTTCATGCTCTCTGTCTCTCTTTCACGCCATCCGTCTCTATCTCTCACTCCTCTCTTTCCACTCTGTAGCTCTTTCTTGTACCATCTGCTTTGCTTTTAGACTTCCCTCTCTCTCTTCCCCCCTTCTCTCTCTCTCTCTCTCTCTCTTCCTTTCTCTCACTCACTCACTGTATGTCTTACCCTCTCCTCCTTCACCTCTCTCTCTCTCTCTCTCTCTGTCCCCCACTTGTTCCCTTTCTCTATCTCTCTACCCCCCCCGTCTGTCTGTAGTCTTTCATGAGCTACAGGCCACAATGGCAAGCCTCGGGGTCGTAGCTGCAAATGCAAAGCGAATGGGGGTGAAACGTTATCAGAGAGCAGCTGCTCCAGCCCCCGAGAGCCATGAAATCACAAGCAGGCCGACGCCGGGACCAGCCGTGGAGACAGGCAGGCCACACAGCTGTAGACAGGAGAGGAGGAGAGAGAGAGAACGGTGGAGAAAGAGGGAAAGAGAGAGGGAGTGATGGATGAGAAAAAAGGATGAGTTTGGAATGACTGCGGTCGTGGAAATGGATGTGGTAATGGTTGCTGTCCTCCTTTCATCCCCCCCCTCTCTCTCCCCTTTTCTTTCTTTCTTTCTCTCTCTCTGTCCTGTGATCTCAGTCCATCTCTTACAGCGGGTTGAAAAACATGTAAAGTTGGCTTGGGTTCCGACGCTGAAAACTCTGCTGGAGAGAGCGGCGTGTCTCACACTAGTGTGAATTATCCATCGTCATGTTTGCGTCAGGATTCTGCATGTATGTGCAATGTCCATATGGGTGTTTGAATGAGTTGGTGTGTGTGTGTGTGTGTGTGTGTGTGTGTGAAAGGGACGTTGTGGAAGGCTCCCAGGCCCCTTTGGCAGGTCGGGGGGGAAAATGCTGCTCTATTGCACAGCAGCAGATCTGAAAAGCATTAGAACTCTGTCATTCACCCTCGCTAGAAATCCACTGGGTTCCCTCAGTGAGCACAAGAGGAGAACGTGGGTGGGGAACCTGGCTTTAGGGAGTCTATATGTAAGCAATGTATGTATGTACTGTGTGTGTGTGTGTGTGTGTGTGTGTGTGTGTGTGTGTGTGTGTGTGTGTGTGTGTGTGCAGGGGTTTGGGGAACCGCTGCTGGCTTGTCTGCGTCGGCTTCTTTCTGAGACTCTCGGCTCCAAGAATTCCCCACAGCACATAGTTTGAACTTTGACCCCCCTGTTCTGCGGTCTGGAGTTCTTGTTAGTTTAAATGTTTAAAGTCAAACATAATTTGAAATACAGCTGTGTCTGCCGTTATAGTGACAGCAAAGGCCAGATTCGTAATATCATGGGATGTATACTTTGTGTAAAACAGTAGGTGGTGTGTCTGCGTTTGTGTGTGTGTGTGTGTGTGTGTGTGTGTGTGTGTGTGTGTGTGAGCGAGGGAAAATGGGGGTTTGAGAAGCATTCTTGTTTATGGGTGGTGTTATTATTGCCTTTGCATGTGTGCATATATGTATGTATGTTACAGTGTGTATGGCAGACAGCTTAAAGCAAAGGACCCGCTAAGGATCTTGGAGGATCCCCTGTCCTCTTCCCTGTCCCCTTCCCTGTCCCCTTCCCTGTCCCCTTCCCTGTCCTCTGATGAACATGGGCAGGAGAGGGCAGATTAAGAAAGATGGAGGAGCAGGGAAGTGCTTAAGTTCATGACGCCCAAGATGATGAGAAATCATTGAAGGTTCCAGACATCTGTTGTGATAGATTGTCCTTGCCTAAGATCCCAACTGGTCCGAAGTTCATTGACGAAGAGGAGGTGTGTGTGTGTGTGTGTGTGTGTGCCTGCGTGTGATGGAAAAAGCTGGTGTAAAACTGCAGCATTTTGCTCAGCAGGCCAGGAAACCTAATCTACTTCTTGTTCCCCCAGAGCAAACAGGGCGACAGAGGCAGGTTAGGTTGCACACGTGTGTGTGTGTGTGTGTGTGTGTGTGTGTGTGTGTGTGTGTGTGGACATGAGGGTCTGACTGCTCAGGTTGTGGTTTAGCACATGTTGACAGGTGCGGAGTTTTAATGCAGACTATGAGGCGACTGTGGTAAAGACATCGCCAACACCCCTTGAGCTGTCGAGCTCCCACCAACGCACAGACAAGCCTAGGACGAGGGCCACAGACGCAAACGGATATTAGCACCGTCATCACCGCCCCCAAATTTCCCTTTCTTTTTTTCCCTTCTCTATCTTTTTTTTTCTTCCCTCCTCTGTTCTCTCCTGTGTTACTGGTCCTTTTAGCTCCCCCCTCTAAAGCGCTGCTCTGAATAGAACACTAAGGATGTTCTATCAGAGAGCTATCAGTGCTCTAAACACCTGGAGTTTAGGCCCATTAGGAGCCACTTTTGGGCTGAATGTTGCTTTATGGGAGTCTGGGTCCCATTCTGATGGAGTGGACCCCTGTAATGTAATGTCCTCGTTTACGGTGCGGACGCAGACCTGTTGTTTACCTTTCAGTGAGTGGGTCAGGTGAGAGCTGTTAGAAGAGGCTTGTCTCAGAGCCCTGTGCTCATGTGCTGAGCCTTGGCTTTTAATAAACAGCTTTTGGCTCAGAGGTTGTTTATTGAGCGCGAGTCGTGATGTCAAGGAAATGGCAGCAAACAAAAGGCATTCTGGGATCGTGGTGTTGTCACATTTTACAGCCCAGCGTCTGGGCGATTGGTACAGGGTCGTCGTGTGAGAGGAAACGGGAGATATATGCAGACAGACAGCGAGAAGAAACGAGGGAAGCCATCGAACCCTGCTAGTGATTTATTGTCTCGTCGCCACAGCTCAACAGTAGTATTTCTGCTTTGTCACAACACAATCTTCTTCCTTCGAGCCTGGAAGCCTTTTTGTTATTTCAATTTCTTTGTTTTGTTTTTTTTTTTAAATCTTGTGTCAAATAAGTTATTACTTTTTGTTTGCATCCATTTTGGCCGTTGCCACAGTAACATGCCCTTGGTAATGGAAGTTTGCACTCTGCACGTGCACGAGCTTTGTTCCCATGGCGATGAGCAAAGATTCCCTACTCACTGATGTCACGGATCCCCACTGCATGCTGTAGCATCAGCCAGCTGGGGGAGAGAGGCTGCATGGGACTTCTTGCTCTGCTGTTGCCATACTTGTGTGAGTTTTGTGTGTGTGAGGGTAGCTTAGAGAATTGTGTGTTTGTATGTGTTTTTGTGTGTGTGTGTGTGGTGTTGAGTTTGTGTGAGTGTGATGAAGAGAGACATCTCTTAATATGTGCTGAGCGTGAACACCAAGAGCATTTGTGTGTGTGTGTGTGTGTGTGTGTGTGTGTGTGTGGCCAGCCCAGGAGTGTCAGCCCAGCATGGGGACAGAGGGTGATGCGGATGGAAAGATGGCTTGGGCGATGGAGGGACACACGCAATGGAAAAATGAGCGGGTGAGGTGGTAGATCAGGCCGCACTGGCCAAACCTACTCCTTTCTAGCACCTCATTCTCTCCCACCCACCCAGCACACTCTAGTTCCATGACCTACCACCTCACATACAGTATAAATAGCCTCATGAGGACACTGACTGGGAGCAGGTCAGCACCACAGACTCACGCCCACCACCCATGCATCCAAACCTGAAAGGTCGAGGATAAGTGCCGATATCTCACCAGCCCTCTGTGTGTGTGTGTGTGTGTGTGTGTGTGGATGTGTTCGATCATGTGTTCATGCTTGCCAAGACATTAGAGATATTTGATTTATGAACCTCGGCCCCTGAGTGACTCTCAGTCAAGGGAGAGTCGTAACTTTGCAGAATATATCTGGGAAGATGAAACCCAAGTGCTCGTTCTGACTCTCTCCCTCCCTCCTTTTCTCTCTCTCTCCCTCTCCCTCCCTCCTGTTCTCTCTCCCTCAGTCACTCACTCCCTCGCTGTGGAAAGAATTTCTCTTTCTCCTCCCCACCTCTTTCACTCCTCTCTTGCCCCATGGCCCGTGACCGGACTACAGAAATGTGTTTTCCATTGTCATCTGTCGTCCACGCCGTGCTCTGTTGTAACACTTATTCTCGCTCTGCGTTCGACTGCACACTTTAATCAGGCAATTCCACAGAGCAGGGTCACCCTGATACCCCCCTGCTCTTTCTCTCTCCGTCTTATTCCTGCTCTGTCTATCTCTCTCTCTCTATTTCTGTCTCTATTTTTCTCTCTGTCTCTCTTTCTATTTCTCTTTCTCCCTCTCCTCTCTCACTGTCGCTACATGTGGACTCATTCACTAGAGATCATATTGCAATCCAATCAGTTGTGTAATGAGAAAGCCAGCTGTAACAAAAGAACATATTCTGCCTTATGTGATTGGACATGATGTACAGCAAGCATTATAAAGGCAACATATTTCTGTCTTCTCTCTCTCTCTCTCTCTCTCTTTCTCTCTCTCTTGTCTATTTCTTTTACTACTTCTTCCTTCAAACCTCACTTCAAGCCTCCCACTGTGCAAGTGGAGGACTGTGTGTGTGTGTGTGTTTCAGACAGAGAGTATGAAAGAAGAGACGGGGGAGATGGAAGAGTGTTTTATTAGATTTTTTTTTTTACTCTTTCCATCTTTTGTACTGGGTGTCGGCATCAGGGCAAGGGACTGCGCTGTAACGGTTAATGCGTTCCACCTCCAGTCAGTCGTAGCCTTCACGTGTTGTGGAGCAGAAAGTGGGCGTCTGCGTGAGGCCAGAGAAGCTCGAGTACAGCATAGTTCAGCCCTCCATGCTGTTCTGGGCTTGGTAAAAATGTCTCTCTTTTTCTAATGACTGGTGTGATTGTGTTGCGACATTTGGATTATTATTGGGAATGTCTATATTTGAAATGTTTTTTTGTCGTATATTTATGAAAACACTAGATCATAACCAGGATGAATAATTTGGAAGAAGGCTATCGCATAATCCTTATAAATAAGATAAATAGCTGACTTTGGAGGTGGTGAATGAGGTGCAGTTACAACATGGACCTGAGCAAGCCACAGGCCTTAAATTAACTCATACAAATTACAGGCAATATACAGTACCATATATTTACATACCAAAAAAGCTGGCTAAGCCTTCTCCACATCAGAGAGGCACAGATATGTCAAGTCCTCTTTGTGCTTGTGGACTAACAAAAATATATTGTATACTTCAAACGTGTTTGTTTGTGTGTGTGTGTGTGTGAGGGAGAGTGTGTATTTATGTGTGTGTCTGTGTATAAAACAATAGTTCCATACTACAGAGTGTTTTCCTTCTCGTACATAAAAGGTTTCTTAATGTTAATTCTCGTTCAAGGGCTTCCCGTTACAAAAGTGAAATAAGTAACAAACAGGGCCAATAGAGAAGCTTAGATGAACCAAGCAACAAAGGAATGTGAGAAGGCGTCCAACAGCAAGGAAGGAAAAAAAAGATTGAATGCACTGCACTTATTAAATATTAACTGGATGAGGAGAGGATGACTGGGTACAAATGATGCAGAAAAAGATCAGGGATTTGGCCCTCACTCTCTAAACATCTCCAAAACGTCAGAGCAGCACCACAGACCCCACCTGGGTCAAAGCGGACAGACATTCGTCGGCCGTCTCGGTGCAGCAGGAGCTTAGCCGCACCAGACAGAGGTGGACTGTAGCTGCGCAGGAGTTTGTTTACTCTTCTTCTGCTCTCCTCCCTCCTTTCCCCCGTGGAGTAAACGTCCCTCCTCATAGACCCACGCCTGTGGGAGAGGGCTGCTAGAATCGTAGGTGGCCTGTGCTCCATAAAAAATGCATTGTATAAATTAGCATCAACCATGACTTATGTGAATGGGGATTGGAAGTGTCAGGAGGGATTTTAAAGGGCCTCCAGGGAATTGTGTCTGTGTGAGTGTGTGTGAGTGTGTGTCTGGCTGGCTGGGGAGTGTTTACAATCTATTAATCAATTGGCCTGATCATCATGCGGACAGCCTTCATGGAGTAGAATCCTCCTCCGTAGTCGGCCCAGAAGACCCCGTCCTGGAACTTGCTGCGGTACACGCCACCGCTGTACCACACACCATTCAGGTTGGTCTGGCCACAGGCGTTGTACCACCAGCCTCCCTTGTGGAAATGGGCACAGTTACCTGCCAGAGGTTAGGGAAAAGAGGAGGAGATTGTTTTGAAGGGGTAGTCTCATTTTGGACTCTAAATTATTGGTTGAGGCAAGTACATGTAGGTTACACACAATAGATATAAGCAATGGGATCTTCCAATGATATGTTTGTTTTTTAAAGAATTGGTGCTATAATTGACAGAAGGTGAGTTGCCAACTTCAGTTTCCTGTGATTCTTACCTGAGAAGGCATCCCTGTCACGGTCGAGTGTGGTGAAGGGCTTTCCGTTGTGGCTGCTCAGCGAGTCTCCGGCGTTGCCCTGGTAGGTGCCCAGACGAAGGCGGAAGCCCTCGCTCTCGGACTCCAGATGGAAGCTGCTGTATTCGGCGTACACCTTCTTGCCCACCCAGTCCTCGAGCTCCACCAGGAGCCGGTAGTCGCCCTGCTTTGTCAGGTTGTAGATGTTGTCCAGGCCCAGCCAGTATTCACTGTCTATGTTCCCAAAGCCCTTCTGTAAAAGTCAAGAGAAAGAGAAAGAGAAATGATTGTACCAAGTCAATGGATTGTACCAAGTCAACGGATGTGCTTTGTAGTAGGTCGTGCAGATGTGCTCCCATTCCATTGTGCAGCACGTCATGATGCATTCTGAACAGAGGGACTGAAGACGCTGCCCCCTGTTTTTTAAGAGACCCTACAGTATATGCTTGAGTTGGGCCCTGCCTTGCTGCATCTGTGTGCGGGGGCCCTCTCTCCGTGCCCGTGGGGTTATTAGTCATCTACTGCTTTGTCTTAGAGTCATTGTTTGCGGGTGATGGCAGGGGAAGTGTCTCGTGCTGAGGTCTGTTTGTGCCGTGCCCTAGTGATGTGGCCCCTTTTGTGGTGCTCAGGGCTGGACTCTTCCCAATCCCTCCCCCGGCTCATCTGGTGCACAGACCCTGCAGGATCTCCATTCAGGCTCGAAGAAAACTCATGTCTCCGAGGACGAATGGAAGGAAAAAAGAGCCAGTAAAGAGGGGGGGGGGGAATAATTGGATTTTTCGCCGAGCAGTTTTACTGAGCAGGACCGGCTGGCGTTTTCCAACTGGAGTGGGGTGAAGCTAAACTGAATGCACTCCTGACGCCAGCTGATAATGTGTGGAAGTGCTGTTTCTTGTTTCCCTCCGTTGAGGTGAATTTGTAGTGGTCTGCGTCATCTGGCATTATGCTATTTTGTTTGTGTGTGTGTCTGTCTGTGTGTGTGTGCGCTTATTCTGTGCCTGGGTTGACCAGTTCTTTCTCTTGAATTTCTGTATGCGTGAGCACATACACTTCATGGAGTACAGAGATGTGCTGCAAGGCCATACTGACATAAAGGGAG
Organism: Sardinella tawilis; assembly: GCA_030264315.1. Lineage (NCBI taxonomy): Eukaryota > Metazoa > Chordata > Actinopteri > Clupeiformes > Clupeidae > Sardinella > Sardinella tawilis. The sequence goes on from JASCQY010000002.1 coordinate 6,357,763, forward strand.
CTCTTTAGTGGTTGTTTTGAATAAGAGGGATTTAGCTGAGCTGAGCTGTTGAACATCCTGCTCTATCTGTGCCCATTCTACCTGGTCAGGTCCCTACGCTCCAGCTGTAAACCTCACACTACACCTCGTGCTAATCTCAGTTCCCAGCTCACCGCAGTACCTCACTGCTCCCCCATTATATTGTTTTTACAGGCACTGCCAGATGGTAAGCAGTGTTTTTCTATGCCCTGTTTGCTTATGTAATATTTTAATGTTTAGAGTTGAGCACCATCTGTAAATACGCAATGTTCATTTGTCTAAGCTCTTCCAGAGGTTTTTCCAGAGGTTTTCCCTGGGTGGGCCTGTCCACTCCTGTGTTTGAACCTGCCATGCCACACCACGTGCACATATACACATTGACGCAGGTCCTCCGAAGGGGGAGAAGATCTATGTAGGGGTGGCTGACACCCCTACATAGATCCCACCTCATCTTTTCTCATACCAGAGAACCGGCCCGCATCCCTCTCACATGCCCCTGAGACCGATCCAGTTTCGGGGAGCCCTGGTGCTCGGCGGTTTCTGGTTTCTGGGCGATCTCAGTGGGCCTGCTGCATTTGTGGTTTTCTCTGAAGTTGGAAAGCAACCTCTGTGAAAGTGCTTCAGGATGTGCTGACAGGGCAGAGTTATGTAACTGAAGACGTTAGGGGTCGGGCCTGCAGTCCGAGGCTTTCCTGAAATAGCCCTTATTGGTCCCCATATACAGGATGTTTACAGCGATCGCTCAAGATAGGTCCTCATTAGGACGAAAAGGGCTGATTTAGATTAGTCTCAACGTGCCTGGCAGCTTGGAAGAGGGGAAGCCAGATGATGAGACTGATGGCTCAAGAGAATCTGCATGAGCCAGCCCAGTGGGCAAGCAACAAGCAAACAAATAATTTCCTCTTTCTCTGGGGGGACTATATGATTACACTGCTTCTGAACAATTCAGACAAATAAAACTATCCAAGGGTTTTCCATTGCATATTCTACTCAGTGATTTGGGCCTCTACCCATTCCTTTGGCTTTGTTACCTTGTAGTTATCCCAGTTCCTGAAGAAATTCACAGAGCCGTCTTTTCTCCTCTGGAAGACTGTCCACCCTCCGTTGTCCAAACCGTGCTCACACCACACTTGGATTAGTCGATTGCTGCCCTCCGTCTTCAGCAGGTACATCCCACTAGCCTTGTGGCCTGCCTGACGCACCTGGTAGCAGTCCTTGAATGGCCCTTAAAGGGGGGAGAGAGAAAGAGAGAGAGAGAGAGACAGAGATGATGGAAGGATGGAAAGGTCAACCAAATGCCTCAGAAATGTGGTAATTGTGATGGTGGTGCCGGTGCTGGTGGTGGCACACAGGGTGAGAGACTGTCAGATGGTTGCGTAAAGTCAGTTGAAACTTTCTGAAGTGTTCCTGAATGACATGGCCCTCTAGGGGCTGGCCTTGTGAACTAAACTCATCTGGCTTGCAGGTTTTTCTCTGGTTGAGATGGCCTGCAGCTGACCTACAGTATGACAGGTTGACTTAATGGTGGCTAAGCAAAAACATAAATAAATAAATAAATAAATAAATAAATAAATAAATAAATAAATAAATAAATCACAGCCTCATCCTCCATGTGAGGTTTCATTCTTCTCCTCAATTCCCTCTGAGCCAGGTTGAGAGCAGTTGGCAAGAGCTGCCTTGCTAAGTACCTGTCCAAAGCCACAAAGTGAAGACATTTCTGCTGGGCACCAGGAGTGTACTCTGGGGCTCATATTCAAGGCCCCCCATAATTTCTAAGGTCACATCTAATGGCTGTCTGGAAAACCATTTGCATGCATTTAGTACTGTTGCACTTCAGGTGACATTTCAGGTTGGCTCAGAGTAGAAGAAAGCAGGATGAAAAAAAAGAAAAAAACTTTTGTATTAGTGTGTGCTCGCACTGGCTCTGCTGCAGTAACCTTCCGTTTAGTCACAGAGTCAAATATGTCTGCTTAGTCATATAGTAAGTGCCCACTTCTACATCTGCAGTCCAGCTCTGCAGCAAGACTGCCGGTGAGCATGCGGTCAGCCCTCCCTTGTGAAGATGTTGATCTGGTCCTGGAATAGAGAACCATGCTGAGGAGTGGGATTAAAGATTGTGTGTGGTGGGGGTTAGGAAGAGACGGAGGGGGGTTGTATAAGTTGGCTCTTGCCAAATGGACCCTACTGGAGTGACTGAGGTGGCCAGGATGTGGGTGTGAAGAAGAAGAAGCCCCCTCCCGCGCTAACAGCGACCCTCAAAGCGGGGTCTCCCAGAGTAGCCGTTCACTTGGCAAACATTTAAATGCTAAATTCTATGCTTCTGTGAAGCAAGCCTTTGTGTGGGTCTAGATCGGGATCTGGAGGTGAGGGGACAAGGGATGGTTTTCTCAGCTGCTAGGGGGACTTACAAGACCCCTTCCTGTGGCCTACAGTACCAGCAGCACCACCTGAAACCCTGACTCCCTCAGCTCCTGCTTGTCTTGTTGTGATCTGTCTTCATTTGCACCGTGTGTGTGGCACGCTTCAGCATTGGCTTCATCAGGGGCTAGTAGCATGTGTCATCAGCCCAACACACCACAGGGTCTGATCTGCCAGGCTGAGGAACAACTTTAATCCCTGCCGAGCCTCAGCGTGTGTTTAGGTAGACCAGAAGCAACCAAGGTTGGTCTGTGCGGTCAAAGGAAAGAGCTTGAGAGTAACCGAAGACGGATTTCTGGTTTGGTCCGTAGCCGAGAGGAGGACTAAGAGACAAATGATATTTGAATCCTTCCAATCTCGCAGCAGGAGATGAAACGGACTTCATTTCTTTTTCTTTTCTTTTTTTCTCGTTTTCATTTTTGTTTATCTTTATCCATCTGTGTCTTTGTTTTTGTTTTGTTTTTTTGTTCTTGCTCCTATTTTTCTTGGGCTGGGACTGTCGGAAAGTGTCAGGAGTTCCTGTGGAGCAGGAGGGAATTAGAGTGGAGGGTGTCGAGTTTCCTGAAATTTGGTGATCCATGTCCCAGCTTCTAATCACGGCCTATGATTAGGCCATGACAAACAGAGGGAAAGCTTTCACCCCTACCATACACACGCACACAGACCAAGACGCCACGAACTGTCTGCTTTAGTTAGATTGTAGACGTGATAATTATGAAAAAGACCCAGAGAGAGCGCACACACAGGAGAAACCAGGAGAAACCTTTAATTTGGCTGTTTTCTTTAGCGCCCGGCTCTCTTTGCTGCGAGGATACGTTCAGTGTTTGGATGGCTAATTCAACTTTCACTTGGATCAGGTCCACAGGCTACACCCTCATCTTGCCCTTGCACTCAGATCTCCCTTGCAAAGAGTGGGCAGAAAGTTTAACCCCCCCTTCAAACCCATCCTCTCTCCTTCCACATTTTCCTTCTTTCTTTTTTCTTTTCCTTTTTTTTCTCCCCAAACCTTGTGGCCCCTCAAGCTCGCCTTCCTTTCAACTCGACCATTGCACAATATCAGCCCTGTTCGATGAGGAGAAGGCTTAGCAGGAAATATGCCACACTGCTGTGAGTGATGTGGTTCAGGCAGAATCAGCATGAAAGTCTGGATCGTCTCCAGACAACTGTGGCGGGGCGGAGCATGGAGGCATGCCAGGCTGGCCCGTGTAAGTCGTATATGCTGTACGTTGACAGGGTCCCTTGGCGCAGGAAAGGCGGCCCCTACTCTCCCCTCATAAGGAGGAAGTGTGAGAGAAAACCCCTATCGGGGGTCTCAAGTGCTCCAGTTGCTCCTTATTAAGATCCATCCGTCAGACAAACATATCCGCTCCCTTTCTCAACAGGGCCCGGTTTAGCTGTGGATTTGCGTCTGGGCTAGCTGTTCCTCAGTGTGTTTTGTATGTCTGTGTGTGTAAGCTTGCGTAGGAAACTGATTGCAGATGGCAGACAGGTTTGATAGAGTACATGCACGCTTCCTAGTAGAACTATGGCAGAATAGTATGGGGGTTTACTGTAAGAGGCAAGGCTTTAGGCACCAAGCCTATCCAAGCTTTCCATCTGCTGTTTGGTCTTTCAGAACCTAAGTCTCTCTCCAGCCAGTGCATTCGACTGCTAGCCAAAAAGTTTATACTGTCTATTTAGTTTGACCTAATGATGTCCTATAAGTGTTGCCAGAGATTACACATATTCATTTTTGTTTTTGTTTTTTTTCTCGGCCCAGCGCACCCTCCCAACATTCCTGCTGATACTGCTATCACTTGCAGACACAACATCTCGCTAACTTATTCTGTGGACGACTCTTCCCAGAAGGCTTTACAGCCTTGGAAATTGATTTCATGCTAAGATGACTGGCTGCGGACTATTTTGATTGTTCCCGTGTGTGTGTGTGTGTGTGTGTGTGTGTGTGTGTGTGTTTGTGTTTGTGTGTGTGTGTGTGTCATGGTTATGAATGACTTGGCTGATGAGTAGCTGGAGAGTGCATTTTGCTGCTTAATGTGTGTTCTTTGTCCACTACATCACTGTCCTAGATATCAGTAGATGTTGTTTTTGCTATTTTCGAAAGTGCACTCACTCACACACGCACACAGAGTTCTGGGCCCTTCTCCAGTGGTCTCGCTCCATCCATCTCTCTCCATTTTTCTTTCTCTCCATAACTGACCTCTCCCTCCATTGCCAACCTCTCTCCTTTTCCAGTTTTTTATTGTGTACTTTTTTATATTTAGGAAGCACTTCTTCCAAAAAGAGCCAGCTATACACAGCTATACTGTAGAAATGGGACTGTTTGTTGGCCGCCATCTTTTCCTTCCTCTTTTCTCTCACTCTCTCCTTTTTTTCCCTCTTCTTCTCTCAACTCACTTTCCCATTAACACACGCTCTCCCTCATTCTACCTTCCCCACTGCTCTTCATTCTCGCCAGGTGATGGACTGCAGGCCCTGGCAGGCCTAATCTGTGCTATATATCTGGCTATGTCAAGGGCTGAGCTAGGCCTGGCTGGGTAGTGTGTGTGCTCTCTCTTTCTCTCTCTCTCTCTCTCTCTCTCTCTCTCCTCTGACTGAGGCCCTGCCTCTGGCCAGCACAGAAAAGAGAGAAAGAAGTAAAGAAGGGAGGGAAGGAGAGATGGATGAAGAGAAGCAGAGAGGTCTGAACTCAGGAATGTTTGAGCCACATTCTCTCTCCTCTGCTGGTGCCAGGACCTGGAATGACGCATCAATCAGGGCGCCTTAAGACATTACGCAGATCAGATGCTGTTTGGTATGGGGCCTGGACGGGAGACAGAGAGAGTCCGTCTCCTCCAATACCCTCCTTTCCTTACTCCAGTAAAACTTTGTTGACAGGGTCTTTTCCATACCTTTTACTGCCAACATCTTTGAAGATGATTGTGATGGTTGGTAGACCCCTGCTGCAAAGCATATTATTTAGCGCTACTTTTTGTCCGGTGTTGGCAGCTGTTGTGCTGCCTAGTGTGAATGCTCCTAACCATGTCGTTTGAAGTTGCAGCAGCTCTATATTTCAACAGCCCGAGCCGTGTTTTGACCACTCAGCAGCAGTTGTTCTGAGATCCATAGCTTTGGGGTTTCTGTACCTCATGTTTGCTCAACACAGTTGTGCTTTACTAATTGAGCCCTGTGCTCTGTGTCTAGCCAATATCCCCATTCCTTACCTTCAGTGCTGAGGGTGGGTGGTGGCACTCCGACAGGACTGACGGTCGGGGGCGCTTCCATGCGTGATCCTCGGGGCAGTGCACGGTTGTGGACGCGCGGGATCTCATTAGTGAAGCGCCCGCTGGTTGCCGGGATGCTCTCGGGCACCACCTGCACCAGGGGAGGCACGGCGGGCAGGTCGTGACGCCCACCGTAGGCCTGCAGGCAACGGTCCTCCAGCGCGGCGATCAGCGCCGACTGGTTGTTGACCACGCCAGCCAGCTGCCCAAAGCGCGCCTCCAGCTCGCGGTATCGCGAGGCCAAGCGCAGCATCTCGGACGTGGCGTTGAGCACGCGGTTCTCCAGCAGCGCCAGCTCCAGCGAGTTGTCGCGCTTGCGGATGATCTCGTGCAGCAGCTGCATGTAGAGCTGCGTGACGCGCGAGTTCATGTTGCGACTCTCCTTGCGCAGCAGCTTCATCTCGTTCACCAGGTTGCCATCCACGTCCACCACCAGCTGCAGCGTCTCGATCTCGCGGCGCTGCTTGTTGAGCACCTCGCGCAGGTCCGAGATGTCCATGCGCGTCACGCGGTCCTTGTCTGGCTCGGGCCCCGTGGCACTGGCGCAGATGGGCCCCGTGATCCGCTGCTGCGGCACCAGGAAAGTGTAGCTGCACTTCTTGTTGGCGTCGTCATTGCTGGCCGCTCTCCGCTGCCGCCGAGTCATCTGCAACGGGTGCTGGCCCAGCTGGCTGGCCTGGGCGAAGCCCCAGGCGGACACACAGAGTGCGACACAGAGGCACCACGCCACCCCGCGTCTCATGACCGATTCCTCTCGTCTGGACGCTCTTCCCTTTTTTAGTCCTTTCACGTCTCCTCCGCTTTTGTCTCTCCGTTGGCGAGCGCTGCCGCGGGCTTTTCCTAGGAGGGAGGGAAAGAAAGAAAGACAAACCTCAAGTTAGCAAAAAGCGTGATGATTACAGCTCTCTGTCCGGCTGTGCTGAAGGAATGTTTTAAACAAACACTCACGCTGCGGACCTATCACAGCAATTGTGGTGTTATTCTGAGGCAAGCAGAGTATATGGTTAGAAGATTTAAGCTCAAGATAACAAGTGCAAGAAACACTTCTGTTCACACTTATCTGCGAGGAGCACATGAAACGATTCGGTTAACACTCTCTCTCTTTCGGGATGACTCTTTCTGGGAAGTAAACATGGGGAAAAGCTGGAATACGCTGGAAGGAGCGTTGATGAATAGTGTGTTGCGAGTTGTGTGCTAGTGATTCAAGAGGTCACAGGTGATGAATGATGTGAGAGTGGCTTGTGCGTAAACAGGAAGTGTGTCTGTGCTGCACCTTCTGTCACACACTGTCTCAACCCTTTTTTTCCTCCCTTCTGTGTGTGTGTGTGTGTGTGTGTGTGTGTGTTACACAAGAGCATACACTCTTAAGCCTGGCTGGACTGGGCTGTCTCTGTTCAGACACTTGAGTTAAACAAAAAGCCTGTGACCCGTGCACCCCACAATCCTCTGTGCTCAGCTCAGAGTCTCAGCAGCCAGAGATGATTTGCACCTTCAGAGGCGTCCGGCTCGCTTTCTGGCATCCCTATTTGCTCTGGGGTGGAAAGGTGGAATGTCAAGGCTGTACTTATCCTCTCCTCTGTTTATCTGTCTCCATCGCTTTCTCTCTCTCTCTCTCTCTCTCTCTCTCCCTCCCCATCTCTCCCTCCCCATCTCTCGTGCTCTTGGTCCCTGCTGTAGCCTGTTTTAATCTCAGGATCACCTTTCTCCTCCTGCAGAGTCTGTTTCTCATCAGCAGGGGAAGCACAGCAGTGTCACCCCTTCAACATACACACACAACCACACACACACACACACACACACACACACACACCACTGTCTCTCTCATCATCCCTAGCCCATTTTTTCAACACTGCTTTGTGTGTGTCCACATGGCCAAGTCCACACACACACAAACACACACACACACACACTCTCCTGCCATCCTAATGTTCAGCATCCCTCCAAATACTAGATGAGTGTCCTGGCTGAGGATGCGGAGACGAAGGACTGGGGATGTGTGTCTCCTCTCCTCCGTCAGCTTGGCTCTGGAGGCATGGCCTGGATGCTCTGCTCGCGCAGACACCCACTTCTCCAATTCGCACTCCACAGCCAAGCGGAGCAAGGAATGGACTGCTAATTATCTGTCCGCTTTCATTGAAACAGATAGTCGGCGTGCTCCCGCCTGATTGATTTAACACAGCTGCCGTCATGAAGCGTTACGTGTGTGCTGACATTTTTGACAGTCTTGAAATTTTCCTCTCAAAATTGTCATGTTGCCGATACAATAGGTTTTCATTTTCTGGATGGTTAATTTGGGGTGGGTGAGTTACATGCAATGGCCTGACAGTCATGTCAACAGCCCTCTGGATGAGTGGAGGTAATGTTCTGTTCTGGTCTGTCCTGTCCTGTTCTGCTCTGTATCCTCACTGACCTCCTGGTTCCTTGATGATTTTACCATGGTCTCCAGGAAGCCATATGCAGACAGTGTCTGGTTGCTTGTATTAATCTCTCACCGTCCTTCCTCAATATTCCCTTGTTCCATCCCAGGCCTTGTTTGCTATCCCCTTCCGCTCTTAATCTTTCACTCTCTTCCTCCTCTTGCCTGCTACAAGTTTGAAGTCCATCCCTCCTTCTCTGGCCGTCTCCTGCTCTTTCTTTGGAAGCCCTGTGCGAGAGCAGTACACATTTTCTCCCTGGGCGCCTCTCCCTGTCCCTCCCGCGCTCCCGTCTCCAGTCTGGCTCTCTCTGCGACTCTTGATCCGGAGATCCTCAGGGGCGCACGGTGGAATTGAAAGCACAGGCCCTTCCGTGGAGGTTCACATGAAAGGCATTCCAGGTTTTGACTCCGAGGTCAGGCATGCGTGCATGTACGCAGGCACCCTGGTGAACCCCCCTCTTACACACACAAACACACACTTTTGCGTGCACCTTTTTTCTTTTTTTGCGCTACACGCATATCCACACACACACACACACACACACACACACCATGAGACACGTGAATGAGAAAAGCTCGCAGCTAATGCCTAACAGGAACCTCTAGTCGACAGCCATCGCTGGCCCATCATGCCTTTCTCTCTCCTCCAGTCTGCGGAAAAGTTGCGCTGGAGAGACTGTTTTGAAAGGCTCAGGGGAAATTAGACACTTTGAGGGGGAGCTGATAAGTGACTCAGCCCTGAGTAGCCCTTCAGTTTCAGTCAAGTGGTTCCTCTCCTCCTCCTTCACTTCCAGGCCTTTCTGCCTGTCAGTCCGCCTTTATTTCAGGGAGTTTTCCAGGCCTTTTTGCCGGAGAGCATTGCCCCCCCATATACTTAAAGCCTCTCATCATTCTCACCGAGTCTTTCCCTCTTTCTTATCCTCCCTGACTCAGCCCATATGCTTCGTGCTGTTCATCCGGCCCCAGCGTCTTATTGGGCCGTGCTTTACACAGAAGTGTCAAAGACGGTTTTGTCAGACACTGTGGAAAAGAAGCCCTATAAGAAGCCCATTGCATTTACACACACACACACACACGCGCACACACACACACACACACACACACACACACACAGAGACATGTACTGTACACACACATAGAAGAGCATATTTGAGCAGAGCAGCAGGATGACAGTGACTAAACTAAACTGGGAGAGCGGCGAAGGCTTTGGAGGGGAGGGAGGGAGGTTGAGGGCGGAGGGGGGGGGGTGAGGGTGGAGGGTTTGTGGGTGCATGCAAGGCAGGGGAATCAGAGTAGATGAGGACATTGCAGAAGAACTGGAAGCTGCATAAGTGGGTCAAAAAATAATCCGTTTGGCCCGACTAGGCGAACACGATGGCCTGGCCTAGAATCCACTCCATGGGAAAGACGTAACTCCAAGCCCGAGCATCCAGCTCGCTGATAGGTACTGATGTAATGCCATAGACCCTGGCCTCCTGCACCCAGGACCCGGGAGCCTCTGCCTAATTCACCCTGACAGCAAATCCAATGGAAATTAGACGGGTGTTGGGACAGTGTCAAGCAACTGTTGGACCCGAGTTTTTGTTTTTCGCAACAGCTTTTGGAGGGCAGTTGGGGGATTGGGTGGGGAGGTGGGGGGAGAGCCAGAGCGAGAAGTGAAAAGTGAATGGTTTTGGCTCGGGCGGACGGACGGACGCCTCGTGTATCCTGAACAGATGTACCTCAGTCAGAGCACGCCAGGGGGAAATTAGAGGGCAGACTTTGCATTGGAGTGGCTGAATCAAGGGCCCAGAGGGGGGAAGAAAGTAAGACGAGAAATATCCCTACTCTTTTCTCCATGGTTATCAAAATACACACGGAGATTACATTCATCTTCAGAAAGAAACCCACATCGAGAGGTTGCCTACGCCTCTAATGGTTATTAATACCAGGCTGCAATATAATTCTGCATTTAGCCCTATGTGCTTGTAGTCACATGTTATTCCAACATGCAATCTTTCGTTCTCTCATTCTGTTTTTCACTCTCACCCTCCCTCCCTCTCTCTTTCTTTCTTTCTCTCTCTTTCTCTCTCGCTCTCGCTCTCGCTCTCTGTTTCGACCTCTTTCACTTTCTCTGTCTCACGCTTGCACACACATAGCTGTAGTGCGGGTTATTATTGGACAAGTCTGACTTCCCCCTCATCAGTCCCGTAAATCAGGCCGTGTCCCTCCACCCCTCCGTGTCATACGCCACAACTCAAGCAGAGAACTTTATACGGCCGTTCCTCATGGCTCTCGTTTGAGCCGCTCTTTAAACTTTAGATCACTCGGGAAGTGTGGTGCTCCGCCAACGCAGCCTCGAAAGCCTCGTGTTGTGCTGGTGAAACGTGAAACGGGGGAAGAAGGGG
>JASCQY010000002.1:6392989-6406650 GCA_030264315.1 Sardinella tawilis
TGTGTGTGTGTGTGTGTGAGAGAGAGAGAGAGAGAGAGAGAGAGAGAGAGAGAGAGAGAGAGAAGGGAGTGCAAGCTGCTTCAAATCATTCAAATGAAACTTGACAACACTTGAGAATCTAAGCCTTTTGTCATTGCATTTCAGGTGCCAGCTAATCTGATGTCCTTTGAGTGACCGACAGGAAGATTCAGACAGCAAACAGGAAAGCCAAACAGAGAAAAGGGAGGGAGAGGGAGAGAGAGAAGGGGAGCAGAGGATAACAAGAGGAGATGAGAAGAAAGGTAGAGACTCAACAAATCCAAGGAGCTCACCACTGCCATGAGCCAGCCCCCCAAAACCTCACTGCTACCCCACCCACCCCCACCTGCCACCATTGCCTTAAGGAGCAACGTGTGTGTGTGTGTGTGTGTGTGTGTGTGTGTGTGTGTGCGCGTGTGCGTGCGTGTGTGTGTGTGTGAGTGAGCACGCAAACCTGCAGACACTCAGCAGCCGAAGCAGCACAGTTGCATTAGTCCTCACTTGAGGCTGCAGCAGGCCTACTGATGGGGACCCTGGACTGTCTCTCCTCCTCCTCCTCCTCCTCCTCCTCTCTGCCTTCCCCTCTTTTTCCCTCTCTCCCCTAAGCCAACTATTTTATCTTTTGTACACTTTGCTCTGGACTGTCAAAACCAGCAACACAACAAGAACTCTCAGAGCCTAAGCCACCTCACCTAAGAGACAAAAAAGAAAGAAGAAGAAGAAAGAAAAAGAAAAGAAAGAAGAAAATGTGCAAGAAGTGATCAAGTGAGAGGAGGAGGAGGCGGATGATGAACCTCACTGGTACCTTTTTGGGGACTGTACCGTCTACAGGGACCGCAAGAACTCTCCAGTCCTCTCCTTTCTGCCGACCTCTCACTTTTTTGCTTTCCTTTGTTATTGTCGCATTACATCTTTTTGCTTTGAGGATTGATTATGGACTCTGTCTGTGTGTGTGTGTGTGTTTGTTGGAGTGTGTGCATGTGCGCACAAGATGAGAGTTGGTTACTGGCTGTACAGTAATTGTGTGTGTGTGAGAGAGAGAGAGAGAGAGAGAGAAAGTGTGTTGTTATTAGTGTCTGTGCACTCCTCACTCATGTATGACTGGGTTATTCCCCCCCAGCCTCTTGAGAAAGACAGGATTCTTGACTGTAATGTGAAGTTTGTGTCGTGTGATTTCACCCTTTTTCACTTGATGTCCCTGTCAAACACAGGTCATCCGTAACCAGAAAACACTGATTGTCTTCTTACACACTTGACTTGGGCTCAAAGAACCATGACGCAAGATTTTCCACCCTTGGGTGTGGAATATTCTTATGTTTTATCCAAGCGATAAGTTTCACACACTGTTAAAAGTGATTGCGACATACAAATGCAAAAAGGGCTCCAACACCTGATGAATAGCAGATGAAAAACTACAATCCCCAGAGGCCTCTGAAAGACCTACTTCCCGCTCATACCTTGTGGGCGCACTCACCTGCAGATCTGAAGAGCGAGATGGACAGATTGGGAGATGGAGTGGGGGGTGGTGGGGTGAAGGTCACTGAAATTCATTTGATTAAAAGGCTCCTTATCGTTTTTTCCTAGCTTTCTTTCTTTCTTTCTTTCTTTCTTTTTTCCGTTTCTTTCTTTTTTTGTGGTGACTGAAGGATTAACTCCAGCTGGTGTGTTAGGCAGGTAGTCCCCCGTTGTCTCGGCATACTAGCCACTGGCAATGTGACCTTTACGGAGGGAGAGATTCTGCAAGTGGCCTTTTACTGTAAATGGCTGCACAGCTCTCTTGATTGACGGTGAAATCTTCAAATTTGTCACGTCCGTTGAAAATCCCTGTCCCCGTCTGCTAAGACTGTGTTGTGTTGTGTGTGTGTGTGTGTGTGTGTGTGTGTGTGTGTGTGTGTGTGTGTGTATGCGTGTTTGGAAGGATGATGACACCTACCCTTTCACCCACAAAGGTGTGAAAAGCTGAGGAAAGGAAGTTACCTAAGTCAATATGAGAGCATATACAGTTTTTTTTCTGTCCCTGAACTTCCTGGTCTGTCAGGCAAGACGTAGTGTGACTTGTTGTACTCTCAGCTCACCCTCAACGAGTGTCTGTCCCTTCTTTAGTGTGTGTGTGTGTGTGTGTGTGTGTGTGTGAGAGAGAGAGAGAGTGAACACACTCATTCCCAGTCTAAAAACACAAACAGCTGAAACACAAAGCTATCATGGAGCCATTTGTTGTCATTTTTTGTTTGTTGTGTTTAGTTCATTTTTAATTAGTTTATTTCCTTAAAAAATACTGTTTTAGTTTTCAATCTAATTTTGGGAGGTTGTGTACAGTATTACAGTGTAGACCAAGTTGCACATGTCTAGGTTGTTTTAATTTTCTGTTACTTTTTTATGTTACATCTGTCAGTCCTCCTGTTTTGTTTGTTTGATTTTCTTTTTTATTATCTTTTTTTTTTTTGTACTATTTTATCCAACTTGTGGGCGTGGCTTTTATTTGTAAGGAATTACCTTCCTATCTCATGCCATGTCATGGGAAGTCTGTGTTCTGCAAAGCTACACGTTTCTGTTGTCCTGTTGCATTAAGCCAGGCCTAAGCAGTGGTTCAGCCGGGGGGTCCTACTGCATGAGCTTGAGGGAATTGTGGTGGTGATTATCAACTTAACAAAAGACTAACTGTTTTAACGTGCATCACAATTCAGCTCTGACTCTGTTTAACCATCCTATCAGTTCGATTCGCCTCTCTTCCTTTGCCAGACATTTCAGATTGATTGTGCGCGTGTGTGTGTGTGTTTCTCATATGCCTGTGCATACCGGAGATCACAGCAGTGCTTTCTTACAGGACTTGGAGTGGAGTGTTTGAATGGAGTCAGGTGTTGGTTAGCCTTGCTGTGAAGGCCACAGTGGTGGTGGAGGGTGAGCATGAGGGCAGTTGGGAAGGTGCTCACCCATTTCCTTCAATGTCAAGCCTGAGCAAATCACTGGCCACCGCCATCGCATTTTGGCACCACTTCAGAAATAAAGACTCTTGTTGTTGTTTGGTGTTGATTGTTGGGACACGCCTCTCCCTTCTCCTGCCCCGTGATCCATCTCCACATTTCCTGACTTTAAGGAAAGGGTGTGTGGTTGCAGTGGTCCAGTCCATTAGTCAAGGAGACCAATTTGAGCCATATAGGAAGGGCTCAGCTAAGTATTTCACCTTCACCTCTTACAAACCACACTTAAGCTTTAGTTTGACCCGCAGGATCCTTTATTAGTCATGATACCACCAGTGCACCTGCCTTTATTCCCTTCAAGTCCATGTGTACTTTTGTCCAAGGCTGATCTGGGATCTGTTCTAAAAGAAAGTGACATTTCATTTTTTGGGGAAAATGCACACGAGTCTCATCGGATGCAGAGGCAGTGAGGCATGTTACGCCGGCAGAGTTCAGCAGAAGGTTTTAATGGTTGACTGTCACAAATGTGCTGCCGGTGATGGTTGATGGACTTTGTTCGATCCCCAGGAATCAGTAGTACAGCGCAGGCAGAATTGTCAGATTGTAAAGTTTAGATGGAGAGGAAGTGGCCATCTTGTCCGAAACGGGACATCCCTTGCAATGATGGATCTGATTCATTGATGGATGTTAAACGCTCAGAATCATCTCTGTCCTCACTGGATGGCCTTTTCTATTTGAGACATTTAGACGCTATGTATTTTTATAAAGATACTTTTTTTAAGCACCCCCTTCAGAAACCTTGTGGATCAGTTCCCAACCCTGTTCAAATAAGAGCTGGGTAGTTAAAAAAGAAGTCAGAGAGCCTGCAAAGGTATTTATTTCTAACAACCCTTTGCCAATTAGGACCATCTTACATATTCCAGTAAGACGGACTGCAAGGCCATGAGAGGTTTTGTTTTTGTTTTTGGACTTTCTTCTTTTGGTCAGAATGAAAGCCTGACTCTCCCAAGGTGCTGAAGTTTGTCTAAAGAGCAAACAAACAAACCAACCAACTAAAGCGGGCCCAAGAGCCACCGTTCCACATGCCGTGTGCCACTCTGCCCCTCAGCGCAGTGGACATGGGAACAGATGAGAGGAGGCTTTCATGACAAGCAGGTGAACAGACTCTTCAGAATCTGCCATGGGGGTGGGAGATGGAAAGAGCGTTTGTGGAGCGAAAGCCAGGCGCTCTCTCCGGCAAGCCCCCTCACTTATCTGATATGATTTGCGCTGTTTAAAAAGCTCTTGACCTTTTCTGCAAAATGACAAACAGTGATTGCATCACCAGCCTGTGACCCATTTTGCCTTCTCCTCTCTTAGTTCCTCACACACCTATCCGTCTATCTCTCTCTCTCTTCCGTTCTCTCTTTCTCTTTCTCTCTCTCTCTCTCTCTCTCTGCTTCTCATCTGTTCTGTAGCATCCATCAGGCTGTGACTGGTTTGGACGAGAAAGATATTTCAGGGGAAAATGAACAAAGCCCAGACAGAGGGAGGGGAGGGTGGTGGTGAGGAAAAAGTCAGAATAGTAATCAAAAGGGGTTTATACAAAAGAGAACTGGCCTGAATACTGTGAATGCTGCACTCTGGAGCTGGGAAACCTATTCATGTCTGTTCCTCCCTCCCCAGCCAGACTCTTCAGCCCATTGTCTGTGCCATCCTTCAGCTCAGTGCGGACCAGACTGACTTCACCTACAACCCCCCCACCACACACACACACACACACACACACACAAAGAAGCACCTCCTAGTTTGCTTTCTAGTTCTTTCTCCTTGGCTTTTTGGTTTGTGTTTACACAAGGCTCTATGGTATGCATAGCAGAGGCCCAGTGTGCCAGATTCATACACTAGAGCACAGCCAACATGAAACGGTAAGCAGGGTCAGTTGTTTGCTTGGTGTGATTGCATGGTCATTTCCATGGTCCAGAAATCCAACAGTTAATTAGTTAGTTGTCTGTGCATTAAAAGGAAAGAGCACGTGGTTATGTTGGACAGGAAAACTTGCAGAAGTTTCCCTTAGACAGAAGTGATTAGTTTTTGTCTGTTACAGTGGGTGGGTAGAGATATGATTTTGTTTTTTGTCCTTTTATATTTTTTGTTTTTTGTTTAGTTTTTTGTCTGAGTGGAGCCTGTACTCTTGTTTGAAGGCAAA
Source organism: Sardinella tawilis (assembly GCA_030264315.1). Taxonomy (NCBI): domain Eukaryota; kingdom Metazoa; phylum Chordata; class Actinopteri; order Clupeiformes; family Clupeidae; genus Sardinella; species Sardinella tawilis. The sequence goes on from JASCQY010000002.1 coordinate 6,398,114, forward strand.
GCTGTGAGTGTGTGTGTGTGTGTGTGTGTATGTGTTCCGAGGCCGAGCAATTCATTTAGCACAATGCCTAGAAAGCAACTCGTGAGTCAGAGGATTCGAGATGATGCAGGATGCCATGCGATCCCTGCACATCTCGAAACACTCCAACCCCATTTCAAACACACACACACATGCGCACACACACTCCACACCTTCATCCTTGTGTCTCAGTTTATGATGCTCACCCACTCCTCCCCTGAACACTCACGTGCACACACACACTTCACTGCCCACTGAAAGGTCATGTACCCTAGCCTGCACTATGACCTCAAGCCAGAGCGATGTGCTCCAGGGTCTCTGATCGAGTGTCACACAATAAATACTTCTGTATATTTTTTACCTTGTTTGGATTGTTTTGTTTGTTTGTTTGTTTGTTTGTTTGTTTGTTTGTTTTATTTGGTTTTGTCTTTTTTGCTATTCACCTCTGTTCTGAAATTCTGTGAACACCGCTTCAATGCTGCGCTGACTGGGGAGTTGTAAATGACGTGGGTGAATGTGAGCACTTAGTAGGTGACATTTGCGCTGAGTGTGTGTTTTGCGCATAAGCTAGTGTTAAAACACTTTAGGTACTGGTTTATCTATACTCATTTTGATTCCTCCTTTTTAAAATAAAACTACTTGAATTATCAAGTCTTTGTTTTATTTTTGTAAAAGATACTTAGCACTCATCACAACAAACAACCCACAACACCAGATTTTACCAAAGCGTGTTTACAGATAATGCCCTTTCGGATGTGGTCAACTCAAGAATGGTCTCCCGGCTAGCATGTTGGGTGCATGGACTGTGAAGGAGTTGTTTAATGTTTTCCCATGTAGGGTCTGCTGAAGGCATCCCTCAGTCCTCTTTGTAAGTGTTGCTTGTGTATGTGTGCCATGGGGTTATGGTACTGTAGGCTAGACATGATGGCATAAAAAATAAAGCTGCTTGCAGTTGGGGACAGTCTGCCTTGTCAGGCAGGTAATTGCATCATTTCGTGGAGCTGACACAACCTCATTTTACATGATTGCACTCCACTTTATGATTTGCCCTCTAACACTATTTAGGCCCAGGTGACTAAATAGGCCTATGCTGACACAACCGACCCTCAGGATGCCTTGGATACCAGGCTACACATTTGGAACCTTGGAAGTCATCACATTCGATAGACTTGCTCGGCGTGCCTGGCAGGTTGGATACTTGATTGAAATGCATGTTATTTCTGAATTATTGACATGTTATGCATTCCGGTTGTGTATCACAGAATTTGACCAAAGATTATTTAGTACCTCTTCTATCCTCTCTTTTACCCAATGGAAAAGTTCCATTCAGTCAAAATTAACCCAGCCCCGCATGCATTGCTTTGAAGCCACTTCAAACGAGGTAGGGTTCACCTACTGGTAATTTATTATTGCGTATATGATCATGATAAAATAGTAAATCACACTTAACGACACGTTATATGTTCCATCTTCAGTGGAACATAAAACCCGTCTTTTTGCGATTGTTCTTGATCGTTTTCATTAAAGGTTGCACCATTTCGTGTTATGGCATACTGAAACTGTACTCAGAAAAGGGAAATCTAAATCCACGTGATGACGCCCAGGTGTGTGTTGATATATTTCCAGAGTTAACTATTGCACCCTGAGACGATCAGTCACACCGGCCTAACCATTTACAGGCTCTATGATTGTTGGGAACACTTCAAATAGCTATATTGCAACAGGAGGATTTGACAATGTGTTATTCTGAAATCCACTGCCAATTTTAGATGGGTTTTGGTAGGCTAATGATAGACATGGTGCCTCAGCTCCCTCTGCTGTTTTTGTTTCGTTTTCAGGTCATGTTGTGAAGACAACAGCTGCAAAACATTGAATTTAGCCACAGAGATTTTTTTTCTTTGAAACAGACAGTCTGTAAAGGCGAGTTGACATATTTTCTGTCATATCTCCCATACACAAGCAGTTTGGTATTTGTTATTGTTATATCAGTTGCTGGTATGAACATACTATTTAACCAGAGTAAGCTATACTCAGTCAACCGATAACAGGTTGCCTTAATAAATCTATAACACGCGTATAGACAGTAGGGCAGCCTAATTTTATTCGCGTGGAGAGCGTTCGCTTTAAGGGGTGCGGCGACGCCGATGCTCGGTTGGCGAGGAAGTGCGTTCTGTTACACGCAGAAGGACCGTGGCAGAGGACGGATGGGAATGATGTAGCTAGATCCGATTGTGAAAACGTAACATACTGTTACTGACCCCAGACTTGCTATCGGATAAGCATCTGCTAACCCTCAAAGAGCTGTAAAAGCGAAGACCTGTAGTTGGCCCGAAGAGGTGCGTAATTTGTTAGTGAGAAAGCTACATAAAGCTAGCTGTCATCAAGTAGCACACAGTATTACTAGCAGGCTAACTTGGCTTCCTCACCTAGAAGCTAGTAGTTGCTATCGATGCCGATGCTGGTTTTGTTAGTTAACTTAGCTATGATCAAGCCTGATGCTTGGTAGTCTTTACGCATCCAACGTTCAATGCACAACGTTGCTATCAGCAATCCTAGTTTATGCAGCTATCGTTGATGTTGACACCGTTAGCCTCAGTGACACCTTGAAAGACATACAATTGGTTAACTTGACATTATTTGCTAACGTTAAAGCCAGGGTAACCAAAGAACCTTATACAGCAACACTAGCTACAGTCAGCTAGCGTTAACTATCAACGCCTGCTAAACAGCTAACGTTAGTGATATCTGACGAGATAGACTTGTTTGGGGGATTTTACTGATGAATTGTTTACTGCAACCTTATACTGATTCTTTGGTTTTTATCTCTTTCTAACAGCTGATATTACATTGTGATTTTAAATACATCGTGTTAGATGGGCACCAAAGTTAGCTGTGTTAAACCGACTGAGTCGGGCTCTGCATACCTGTGGTTGTGGTTAGATCCAAAGATCAAGATGTTTATGGCTTGAGTTGAAGGATAACTTGAAGTGTTTTTAGATGTCTCGTCCTTTGGCTCTCATGTCATTAGCTTGAAGACTAACATCATTTAACATCAGTCGTTGCTATCACTGCAGTAATTGTAGACTGCTAACGTTAGCATGAGTGATTTTTCATGCTCAGTGACTTTTCAGTCAGTAATCAGTTATCTTATGAAGTTCCATTAGTAACCATGTTAATAGATGATTGTGGGTTGCGTTGCGTATAGAGTAACACGTTGTCCATGTCAATTGACATTAACGTTATATCGGTGCGAGACGTGGATGTTGCCACAGCTGAGTGTTGGCGGAGCTATGAATGGGCGATTGTATGAACCAGCCTGATCTTTTGCCTGCGTGGCTGTTACCTAGAGGGTCATAGTGACAGCTCAGTTTGAAACGAGGAAAACAGGAACTTCAAGCAGTCAGTTAACTTGGGACATGTCAGGTTGGTTAGATAGTCAGATAAGTAGGCGTCATACATTGCTCCGTTCTCTCAACATGTAATACGGATCGCAATACTGTTACCGTGGAGTTACCACACCCTGCATAGCACAGAGTTTTAGAAATCGTTTCTGTCGTTCCCTTCGAGGCTATTAAAATTACAGATATCTGACTTGCAATGTTTTGCAGGTAAGAGCCATTACTGTTGGCCCCATCATAACCATCCGTTGTAACCTTGATTGATTTGTTGTTTGAGCTGGAGGAGATGGATGTATGTTCACAACTAATTGAGAAGCATCGCATGGTCAGTAATATGCTGTGCAATAGTATGATGATCAAATGACAAGGATGGGCAGTTGGACATTATTGTTCCAGTTTGAAAAACACTCCTCTGAAGCTCTCTTCCAGACAGGGGAATGAGTAGGAGAAGAAATGGGATTGAGTCTTCGTACTGGCTACAGACACAAACAGCATGAATGGCAAATAAAACTCTCTTATGCAGGCATGGGCATGCCTATACGGCAGACCGCAAAAGAAGGTGCTTTTTTGCACGATCTGAAGATGTGAAAATGTCACAGTTGGGTTATCTGCAGTTCTTCTCAAAATAACAGCACATACCCAAACATCGGTGGTTGTTCTTTAGGTTCATGTTAGGTTCATATCTGTTTATGTTGACCTTGCCTCTTAACCCCATTAGGCGAAACACAGGTGGATGAAAAGGTATTGGCTTTCTTCTCCGATAGTGTATATGTGGCCTCTATTGTCGACATTGAGGTGGAAAGGTCACGTTTGCACCTTTAGTTTTTCAACTGTCTACCTGTTTGTTTGGGTCTGATGCCAGGGTGTTGCATATAGAGCATGTTGTTTTGCTGCACTGTATGCCGTAGCTGTAAGGATGAGGCTGGCACTATCTCACTAGCTCTGTGAGATGCCTGCGCTGGAAGCACGGGAAGGAACCTGCAGCAGATAAGGTGTAGAACTCAGCAGTGGGCGGAGTAGGAAAGGCCCCAGAGTGGACGTGTTCTGTGTGCATTCTGTTTTGAATGTGCTGTCTCTCTCTCTCTCTCTCTCTCTCTCTCTTTAAATTTTGGCTCATGTCCATTCTCCACATTTTCTAGCAGAGGCTTAGTTCCCAAACACACACACACCAATCCCCCCACCCATGCTTTAGCCTACAGTATGTATTGTTGTTTCTTTCTGCCAGTTGCATGCTGGTCTTCCACTCTCTCTTTCTCCCTCCCTCTGGTTCTGTGTCTGTTTCTTTCTGCCTTGTTGGGGGAAACGACAGATTAGCACACTAATCCCTCAGTAGAGAATTTTGCTGTTTGTTTTTGTTGTTCTTGTAGAGGGGGATTGGTATTTATGAGATGTGTGTGTGTGTCTGTGTCTGTGTGTATGTGCTACTTGCCGTGGCTCCTCAGAGATGTGTCTGGGTTTGTGAAGCTGCCCCCCCCCCCCACACACACACACACACACACCCGTCCACTTGGCTATATCCATTCCTATCCGTATCCGTATGCTGTACTCTTTGTAATTCCCCTCAGGGGACCTGTGGATCTGTAAGTTTGGAAGAACGGTGGGTGTGTGTGTGTGTGAGAGAGAGAGTGTGTGTGTGTCTGTATATATGCGTGTCTGTACGTGTGTGTCTGGAGAGCAGGTTATTGAATGTGGCTCTTTTGTTTTGGTATTGCCGATGCACCTGTAGTGACGGAGGGAGCGAGGAAGTGTATGTAGTCTCTCCCCTGTTTGTTTGTCTGCAGTGCTTATCCAAATATTCCCACATCAGTAGGGGTCCATATGCTGGGCTTTACTGCACTTAATACTTTTGCCAGTGTAATACCCAGAATGCAATTTGTTTGTGGCGCTCTGCTCAGGCTTTCTGTATTTTTCAGCGGAACGCAACAGCAGTGGGACTGGAGCGCTCCTTTGTCGTGCCTCTGTTTTGAAAGCTGAATGAGCGCAGGAGAGAGAGAGAGAGAGAGAGGGAGGGAGGGAGGGAGGGGGAGAGAGAGGGAGGGAGGGAGAGAGAGAAAGAGGAGCAAATCTAGCACTGTGAGAGAGACCCACTGCATCAGTCATCTCATTACGCTGAAGGAGAGGCAAACAGCCACATGTGCTTTTGTGGAGGTGTGTGGTGGAGGCGTCATCTATGTTTCAGTAGTGTGTGTGTGTGTGTGTGTGTGTGTGTGTGTGTGTGTACACCTGCATGCTTGCATGTGGTGGATGTATGCCAGGGCTCTACGCAATGCTAATTATTGTAGTCGAAACTCCCAAGTTTTAAATAGACCATAGATAATGGCAGGCGATTGCAGACTGATTAAGGGGCAGTGTGTGCACGGGTGTGTGTGTGCGTGTGCGTGCGTGCGTGCGTGTGTGTGTGTGTGTGTGTGTGTGTGCGCGTGTGTGTGCGCGCGTGTGTGTGTGTAAATTCACATTATGACGTGTCGGTCATAACTTGCTCTCAACAGCTGCTCATTGTGTGGTGTGTGAGCCATCCTCATGTGTGTGCATTAGCATGCACACACACACACACAGAAGCAAAAAGCAAATGATGGTGATGAGCTAACATAGGTTCAGTGTGGCACTAAATGCACTGAGTAAAAGGCCAAAAGATGAAGCCACAGTGAGAGGACTTTGAGGTCATTGCACATCAGAAGAAAAGGTGCATAGATTTGTGGATGTCCTCATATTAAGAACATGTAGGCTATTACCCATGTAACTCTGCAACATTTACATTAACCAGATTTCTATAGAATAAACATGAGTGGTTGATTAAGATTGATCGCCGACAGTATACAAAAGCGCCTGGCCTCATGCACTGACCACACTGGGGGAACAAAGCGTTGCATCTGTGGGCACGTTTAAAAGTAACTGTCCTCATAGAGGTGGTAGTGTGGAGGGCCTCAGTTCCAAGCATAGCACTGTTATTCAGGGTAGAAGAAGAAGAGAACATTGAGTGGATGGACCAATAGACCAGCAGCTGAGCCTGACTGAATGGGGCCATAAACTCCCTTTTGGTTTTGGTTTCCAAGGCCAGGACCAATCATGACCATTTACTGGAGTAAGCCAGAGAAGATGTGCTTTATTTGTACAAAATTTCGCAGAAGGTTTTCAAAGCCCCAAAAGCCATCAGCTTTCTGAGGAGCCAAATACATTAGAAGCCGCAGTGAAAGACTCATTCAGCAAAATGCATTAAATTCCTTTGGATTTGTAAACGGCTGTTTGAAAACTAGAAAGACACAGTCAGTTTTTGTGATTTCTGTCAGACACACTGCAAAAAATTGCTTGAATTTGATTTGACATTGAGTTGACCCTCACATTTTTTTTTCTCTCTGGGAGTGTTTGTGTGGTTGGATGATTTCCAGATGAAATATCCAGATACAGTTGTGTGATAGCGCATTGAAGTCTATTCATCCCTATCTATCCCTACCTCCCAATACCCTACTAAACAGCGGTGCTCAGTCTGAGGTTTCTCTGAGTTCTCTCTGCTCCATACTTTTGACTGCAGAATGTGCCCACCTGGCTCTTACTCTGCCTGTCTGACTGCTCCTTTGTTGTAGTGTTCCTGTGTTGTAGTGCGCGCGCGCACACACACACACACACACACACACACACACACACACACACATTGCATTCGATTAGACTGGGCATATTTCCCCAGGCGGTCTGTGGGGCTGAACCCAGCCTGTGATATTCTCCCCCAGGCTGCGCGGCATGATGAGGGCTGGGGGTCCAGGCCACTGTACGAGGGCCGCAGCCTCAGTCTCTGTGGCGGAATGAAAAGCTATTAAACGCTCCAGGCTCCTTTTGACAGCCCTCATCCCCTACCAGGAACGCCTCCTTACCTCCGCCCTGCCTGTGCTGCTGCCACGGTGGGTGGAGAAATAACCGCAAGCTGCCCGCTGTTGCGTGTCTTTTTTTTTATTATTTTATGTTGTGTTAACACAGTGGGAGTTACTGGAATGATGAATGTCCTTGCACGGGTATCTCTTAGTAATTAAGCTTGTGAAAATGCCTCTATCGATTGTTGGCCTTTTCCGCAGCCCTAGCTCACCAGGAGGACCTGCCCCCCCCCCCCAAACTAATAGCTGCCGTCTCGCACCTAATGTACGATAAAAAGATTTTACAATAGCGCTAATTAAGCAATAAATCAGTGATACTGAGGCTTAAACTTAGACAGTAGTATTCCATCTTGTCTTCTCCCACCCTGTCTTTCTCTCCCATGGTCTCTCTTGCTCTCGCGTTCTCTCTCTCACATTCAGACAGGTTTTATTGGCGTCACTGTAATATGACTAAAATATTGCGATATTACAAAAGCTGAAAACAAATGGATTGTGCATGTATATGCCTACACCACACACATATCTCTGTATTTCTATTTACAGATTTATGTGCCGTAAAGAAATAAGAATGATGGCAATAATGAAATTGGGTCATCTCTCTCTCTCTCTCTCTCTCTCTGTCTCTGCAGTCGTTCTCCTGGGGAAGTGCACGGGGCATCAGCAAGCGGGCGCAGCAAGGCACTTGAGCCGCGGAGGATCGGGTGCAGGTGCGGTGCGGCAGTGGGCGCCATGCTTGGGGTGTAGGCGCGGCGGCTGCAGTGGCGGCGGCGGTAGCAGTGGCGAGAGGAGAGGCCATCGGACGCGGCGCCCTGAGGGAGGCGAGGGGGGCCACCAGGCGACGGCAGCGGCAGCCATGAAGCTCAAACAGCGTGTAGTGCTACTCTGTGCCGTGCTGCTCCTGCTGGGCCTGGCCAAGGTGAACTCTCAGCGACCTCTCCTCACCCCTCACCTCTCAACTCTGACCTCTCCTCACCCCTCACCCCTGAGCTCTCGTCATTGCTGGGGTGCATCCATGTGGGCCTGTAGCTCGTGCTCAGTTAGGAAGCCAATAATGCAATAGACATGACGGGGCTCTAGAACCAGGAAGCCTTAGCAGGCTTTGTCAGCTTCTTCTGCCTAATTGCTGCAACACACATCTTAAAGAATTCAGAACCCAATGTCAGATATACAGTATGTCAGATATACTGTAGGTGTGTGTGTGTGTGTGTGTGTGTGTGTGTGTGTGTGTGTGTGTGTGTGTGTGTGTGTGTGTGTGTGT
>JASCQY010000002.1:6406750-6411750 GCA_030264315.1 Sardinella tawilis
CTTAATGCCTTAGTCAGCCAGCCCCTTCCCCTTATGCTCTTTTTGGAATATGCACTTTTTTTACCACCCCCCCCCCTTTTTTCATGCACAACTGGCGAAGAAACTGATTTCATTTCACTGCATTTTTTTACAGCAGTAATCATATGCATGTGACAAATAGACTCACATTCTCCTCCAGTGGCCACTATGGAGCCATGATTATGTCTGACCCAAGGGCATTTCCCTCTGATGTCTTGACCGTCGAGGCCTGGAAAAGACCATAAATAAATCGTTAAGAAAATCAACCAGCATGGAAATAATTGACAGTAAAATGATTAATATTCCTCGCTGCCCTATTGAAAGTCTTTTAAGGCTTCATGGTTCAGATGGAGTTTCTGGGTATCCATTGGTCTGTTTTTCTCCCTCCATCCCTCCCTTCATCTTTCCCTCCCTTCATCTCCCTCTCCGTCTCTGATTTGCTCTCCCCTTCTCAGCTTTCATGTGCACAATGGCAGGTGTGCTTCTCTCTGTTCACACCCCAGGGTGTCGCCAGCCAGGAGTGCAGGCCACTCGAAAGGCAGGGTTATCAGAGATCAGATGGAGGGAGGGAGGGAGGGAGAGAAGTAGAGGCAAAGACAAAGACACTCCTGCCCCCTAAAGCAGAGAGAGAGTGTATGTCTTATCTGTCCCACCCAGCTGGCTGGGCAGGTAGGCAGTCAGCTCAACTGTGTTGTGGGTCCCACCCTCCACCCCCATCTCCTGCCACTTCACTGCAGATCAGGTCCAGAACTTCTCAAGGGTTGTGAAATTAGAGCTGATTTCTTTTCACTGGCTTTGTCGTGTGTGTGTGTGTGTGTGTGTGTGTGTGTGTGTGTGTGTGTGTGTGTGTGCGCGCGCCTGTGCACACGCGGGAGAAATTGACGGTGGGTGTGTGTCTGTCTGCCTATCTATGTGAGTGAGTGAGAGAGTCAGTGAGTGAGTGAGTTAGTGTGTGAGTGAGTTTAGTGTGTGTAGTTGCCCCACTGTCGGTGCAGGGCTATTGACTTGGCATAAGTGTGTGTTGGCTGAGGGAGCATAGCATGAAGGATGACTGCTGGCAACAGACCAAGTCAATTGCCCTAGGTGAGCTAGAGAGCTGAGATGTGCAGATTTGGGCCTAAGCATATCGAAATATTAGGGGTGTGTGTGTCTGTGTGTGCTGTGCCTTTCTGCACTGCCTCCCCCCACTAGCCCTGCCTTTAGAGAGGAAGCTTGGATGCAGGCCTTTTTTTGTTTATTTTTTTTTTTTATCCCTGGTTGTTGACTTTAGTTCCACAGTCATTAAACGTAACCAGACAAGTATGTGGAAAAAGTTACAGTATCACCAGAATTGACTGTATTTGTGGCCATTGGGTTAAATATTCAATATCATTTAGCGGCAAGATGAAATGATACCGAGTTTACCCCAAAAAGCGACTGACCATGGTCCTTATGGGTCTGATGGAGCGGATCAGGGTTGCAGGGTTGCAATATCAAACGTTTCCGTAAAAGGCTTTGCAGCTTCAGATAAGCTTGAAGCTGTTTTAATCAAAGAAGAAGGGCCATAAATATCTATACTTAGTAGCAGGGCTGTACAGGGCGAGCATTTTACTCGCATATGCGCCTAAAAAGAGATTGCGAGTGCGAGTATGTGTGTGTTTCAACTCTTTCATTCGCAGATTGTGTTCATTACAATTTCTTAACTATCTGGCAACTTATTTGTCAATTTCCTTGATTTAGTTTCATTTTAAAGCCAACGAAAGTAACAAATTTACTCATCTGACAAGGTGTCGCCCCCCTTGTAGAGAACTTGGTTTAGCCCAATTCATCGTCTTTCTCCTTACTGTAGCTGGCATTCAGTATTTCTATCGGTAGTTTGCCAGTTTTGTTGCTAGTTAATGCAAGCTAACTGGCCTGAAACAGTGTTGGGAAGGAGAATGAAAAGGGTGCTTAAACCAACTGTTTGTCAGTACTTAAGTCACTGTTTGTCAGTGTCTAATAAAACGATATAAGAAGCACCACAATGAAGGAATTATTTGAATCACTAAGTTGGCTGATGATTCTTTTCCTAACTGAAAGTAGCAGTTTCTTGGTGCTAGGCTATATGATGTAAAACAAGGAGAGGATGCAACATAACTCTCAAGCAATTGTGGGGCAATGCGTAGGGTAGGCTAATAAACATTAGTAAAATTAATATTAAATTAGCCTGACATGTATAGGCCTATGTTTAAAACAACAACAACAACAACAAAACATTTAGGATATTCATGGGCTTGGAAACAGAAAATAAATAGTGGCACATGGATCATGGTCTGAGGAAGAGACCGCACAGAAAACATAATGAGGCATACCAAATCAATGAGACATTTTAGAGATGATCACTTCCAAAGCAGACCATCATACCACCTCCTTCATGTGTGACATGGCATTATCCTCTATTGCATTTTTCATTTGTTGTGCATGCATCTCACAAATACAAGGCTACAATTGCTATAAAAAGTGTTTTTTAAATAAAGTTTGAAGAACACATCAATTTCAAGCTGTAGCAAGGACTAGGGCCTACATGTTATCTTGTTCATGTGCTGTTTCTTATTCACACTATGGCATTTAATGGAACATTGAAAATTTATCATGATAGTGCCCACTGAGAGTGTGGTGCTGGCATTTTAGTTGTTGGTTCTGGTGGTCGGCCTCTATTCATGATTCAATATCTGGGAAATGCCATGCAAAACAACAATGTAGAACCGACTAGCAAAAACTCCAGTGGTCATCTGGCATTTATTTATTTATATTAACAGAGATCTTGATTCCCCCAGTGATCAGCATATAAAGTTATGCCAGTTTGTGCTCCTAAAATTTTTCTGTGCTCTTAATTTTTTTATTTAGGAGCACCTGTGTGAACAGCCCTGCTTAGTAGTATAGTTTTTTCACAGACAAACCTGAAGGTCATCAAGATATGAAAGCCTTCCTGCTAACGAGTCTTTGCCACCGTTGTGGAATTTGTATGTGGGGCTGATAATTAAAGATTAGGAAATAGGTTGTTGTGACCTAATGGCCTCCTCCTTCTGTGAAGATCTGTTGACCTACTTGACTCTTCTTTTGTAAAATTTTTTGTAAAAAAAAACTGGTAGTATTCAGGCGCCATGCCTGATTTCAGGTGTAGCTTACAAAATTCATACAAAATTAACTATTTTATTAATTATTTTTCAAGATTTCTTGCCTGTCAGTATAGTGATATGTCTTGTCTACCTTTAAGTCACAGACACATGCATATGCACATGCACACGGACACACTAAAGGCAGGCTATATTGCGTAAGTGACAGAAATGACCCAACTAGTCCTCCTCTCTCCCTCTACCTAACCATCTCACTCCAAGCCAAGTAAAGTCTTTACTGTACATCTGGGCCTACAACATCTTAATCTGCACATGGGTTCAAAGGGTCGTTTCAAATATAACCTGAGTGAGTTTAAAGTATGTCGCATTCGCACCCCTGCCCACCTCCCAGGCATGGAAAAAAGTTCAGGCTCAGGATTTTTTTCACTATCAGCCCCATATTCAGCATCATTCTCACACTCTCACCCTTGAACAGTTTTTAATCTGTTCACAAGATGCTATGAGTTACTGACAAGATCTAGTAATATTTTATTGGGACAGCAGGAAAACATAAAGCTCTAACTGTAGATTGACTGCAGATCATCTGACTCCCCTCTAGCCTGCACTCTGACGCTGCACAAAATTTCGCATTCAAGTCAGTATGGCCAACCTGCCTATTTACTGCATTTCCTGTCCCAGAATTTCAGGCGCCAATGAGAAGCAAACTTTTACTCCAGGGTGCAGGAGGTGGGCTTAACAAGTTTACATTAGATTACGCCAAGCAGAAGGTGGCTATTATGTGAGGTTGGCCAGACTAAACTTTTGTCGCAAAAGCTAGGCTATGTCCCCTGATAATGACAGTAGGGAGTAGGTAACCAGGTGCTTAAATAGAACATAAGAAATCAAATTTTTAGTTATAGGAAAGAGTTGAAATTGATATCATAAAAATGGCCCGTTCAGATTTTGTGCAGATTTTGTCACCATTGTCATCATTCTTGTTGACAAGAAAAAAGTTCTATCAATTGATATTTTTGCCATGGCAGGAGTTAAACATTGGTTGATGCATGTCATTTCTGTATTACTTCCTACCACACATAGCCTAAACTCCATGAAAACATCATGAATCTGGGACAATAGGGTTTTAGTTCACTCACTAGCACGCTGCACTCCCAGTCCGTGGTGCTGCTGGGCGTGTGCAGGACAATGCAGGTTACACAGGCTACACATTCAGTCCACTTTCTGCATGATTCTGACCCAACAACTTCTATGATATTCTCAGTCTTTTGCTGAATTTGTGTTGTACGATAACATATTCCGCAGTAGCAGTAGGAAATTCCTCCGTGTGTGGGCCTTTGAATTTGAGGAAATTGGTTCTGGAAAGTCCTTGAAAGGTCCTTGAATTTGATGTTATCCAAGGTGTGGAAACCCTGTACAATTCCTGTTAATCCACTGAAAAGTGAGTGGAGACTTGTCACTGTTCCTGCTGTGTTGATGCACTGCAATTCCAGTGAATCCTCAGACTCAATTTCATAATTTATTTAAACTGTGCAATGTTTTTATTTAGTTACTTGGATGTTTATATGACTCATTCCGGAGTGAATGAGAGCTCCTTAGCTGGCCCTACTAGCTGAGAGCGCAGCGCAAAGCCATGCGTAATGCATTTCTGTCTTTCCTATCAAAGGGTCTCCTCAGTCAATCACTACAGTAGTTTTTCATGCTGTGAAAGCGCATGTTGTCAACTATAAGGTTAACTTACTATCAAGGTGTCTAGATTGGAATTGAAAATAAAGAAGGGGGTCTTGTTCAACAGAATTCCCGCATTTGTCAGCTATAACTAATGATAGATGTAGTCATTTTCCATGCGTTGTACATATCCAGATATCCTGGCTTCAAAGTAAAAGTTTTAAA
>JASCQY010000002.1:6416750-6426009 GCA_030264315.1 Sardinella tawilis
TTTTAATTTAAAGTAACAACAGTGCATTAGTGATTTCAGGAATCCAAATTTGACTACTACTGTATATCTGGGGGCCAGGTGATGGCAGTACCACGCCCAACATGTCCTAAGCATTGATGCAGCTCTATCTCCTATTGATGTGGCTGGACATTTATTTTGGTTTTCCTAGATGGGAGTATGACGAGAGCTACTGCGAGGCGGTGAAGAAGATGCCCCCGTACGACGCTGGCCCGCGTCTCTTGGACGTCATTGACACGGCCATCTTTGACTACCTGATTGGCAATGCCGACCGCCACCACTACGAAAGTTTCCAAGACGATGGCGGTGCCAGCATGCTCATTCTGCTGGACAACGCCAAAAGGTGAGCGGGGAGAGAGGAGAGAAGCAGCAGGAAGTTCAGTCAGACTGTTTTTCGAGAGGGACAGGAGAGGAGAGGAAAGGCCCGATGCAGAACCATAGGAGGGGAAGAGAGACGTACAGAAGGCCCCAAGCCTCAGGAGATGAGTGGGGGGCTAATTCCCATTTTCACAGGGAGGAGAGTAACGGGACAGAGCCATAGCCTTGGGAGGTGGATAGAGAGACGGTTCAGAAAGAGGGCAAAAAGAGAGAGACTAATCTCTTGTCAGAGGGGAGGAGAAGAGAGGGACAGACCCATTACTGTGCAAGGAGGAGTGACGCACGCAGAGCCTTTGGGCAGGCAGAGAGACACAGACTTCTGGAGGGGGAGGAACCAAGCTGCAGACTGTAATGTTGGTAACCATGACCGCATTGAGAGCTCGACCCAAGCTCTTACTATCGCCCAGTGGAGAGGGCCCATGTGCTGGCCTTGGACTCCAGGGTGCCTCCTCAACCCCCCAGCCCCCCTTACTCTAATACTCAGCCATTCAACCTGTCCATCTCTCTCTCTCCCTCTCTCTCTCTCTCTCTGTCTCTGCTCTTTACCCCTCTTGATCCATTTGTTTTGTTTGCCTTTCATCACTTTTTCACCATTTCTCTGTCTCTCTCTCTCTCTCTCTCTCTCTCTCTCTCTCTCATCACATCTGAACAGCAGGTGATTGTATTATCCCCCACCACCCCCACATTATCATCACCACTGGCTCCTATGGCCTCCATCCCTGTGCCTTACCTCACGCTGCTTCTCACTTATTTGCTCACTCATTCGTTCGCTCAGACTCAATCTTTCCATCCATCATTTCCACTTGGCACCTCCTCATTCAGGCTACCACCCGCAGACCCTTATTGCTTCCCCGTTTTCTTTCTTTTTTCTTCTTATGACTCTCTTCCCCCCCCTTGACAGGCCTACTTGCTGGAGGTGACTGAATTACATGATCTGTTTGTTTATGTTCTTGTGTTTTTGCAGTTTTGGGAATGCTGCCATGGACGAGAGAAGCATCCTCGCCCCACTGTATCAGTGCTGCATGTGAGTGTCCCTCTCTCTCTCTCTCTCTCTCTCTCTCTCTCTCTCTCTCTCACTCTCTCACTCTCCCTCTCTCTTTCTTTCACACAAACACACCAACACACCCACTCACATCTTTATATAGCCTAGGGTAATGTCATCATCATCATTCTTTAAACGCAAGTGGGATTATCTGATGCCTTTTCTGCAGTCAGCCCAGAGGCAGAACTTCCCTCCCCCCACCAAACTCTCCCTCTCTCCCACTAGGACAGGAGTGGTATTTAGTAGTCATGAGATTTGCTTCATGTGGAGACATGAAAAAGATTTGCCTGATCTTTTGTGAGGAGGGGAAAAAAACAAGTCAACGAACCGCTGGTGTGATGTACTGTAGATGTCTAACAGATAAAGAAAAGGACACTCATTTTCTAAAGTGTTTACCTAAAAGAAAAGAAAAGAAAAGAACTGAAAATAGAATTTAATAGATGGGAAAAACACTAAAATGCAAAATTTAGGAACAGCTAGGGTGTGGGAGGTGGTTAATTGATTCCTTAAGATAGTCTTGTATATTCCCTGTCATCATCAAAAGGGTCTTGGAAAATTTTACAAATGACTTTTATACTGAAGACCTTTAAGTGATAGGGGGGATCTCTCTACTATGTCATCATCAGGCTATCTCCATGTTCTACTAAGCAGATGGTATGATCATGTAGAGCCTGTGCGATGTTGGGTCCCAGTCAAAAACAGATTTAGGGGTCTGGCGGTGTCACCTATGGTAATGGCATCACTTACCACTTATGCCTCGGCACAGAACCACACATTTCATCATAACCTCGATCTAAAAATAGACCACATCCACACCCCTCTGTGTATGCATCAGCTGCTCACGCAAGATCTCGCTCAGGTAAGAACTAATTTTAGATTCCACATCAGCCCTAGGCTCCTGCTTATTGCACAGGATGGCTGCTGCTCTCCAGGGAATTTCCCCAGTGCACCACTGGTGCTTGTTGGTGTGGGTGCTTGGTGGTGTTGGTGAGGGGTGGTGTTGAGCTGAGGTTAACTTGCTTGGACAGTGGAAAAACAAAAGTGCTTTTTTTCCCCCTGTAGTAGTCTGGACTGTACATCTGTGACATAGCAAAACCAAAAGTCACCCTTCAGGTTATGTCAGGGTGTGTATGTTTTACTGTTAAAGTCATCTCTAAGGGGACATCCCCTTAGATAATTATGTTTACACCCAAACTATATCCACCCATTTCTGTGCCGCTCTATTAGTTACCATTTACAGCCCATTTATGTCCCAGGTCAGGAATCTTTAACAGGTCTAGAAAGTTATGCAAATACTGTTTTCCAAGTATGGAAAAGTATGTGTGTAATGTGCGTGTGAAAGGGTCTCTTGAAAGGGTTTCGCTTATAGTAACACATGCACAGAAAGTTGTCACTGCACATAGATACAAGGTGATGAGCTATACTATTCACCTAATATGTTTGTTCCAAAAGTTATCATTAAATTAGTTCAATCAAACACTGTTGTTTTCTTTTGCACACTCAAATCTTTTCTTAGCCATGAATTGCAAGAAAATGTGCTAGCAAGCAATGTAGCACTAGCAACACTACACTCTTAATTAGCTTATTTAATTAGCTAATTACCAATACTGAGAGTATCTTGCCCACGGGTTTGGTACACTTGTAAATGGCTACTTCTTTCAACTGACAAGTTTAGTCAGTACTTAGGACGCGTTATACTGTAGGCCACACACAAGCCTTTTGGGCAGATTAGTGTTTCCCCATGCCAGCTCTCTTTCCCCCCCCAGCCAATGAGGTGTGACCACTACATTGCAAACGCCATTCTCTACATGTACAGTACAGTTTTGTGACATTGTTTCAGCCACCCGACACATTTTGTTCAAGCAGTGCATACATATTTATTTCTCATTGCCTTTCTTGAAATATGATCCAAAAATAAAGGACGTCTGTGCCGAGTAATTTTTGTTCTGGGTCCACTCTAATTTGTCTACTTTGTCTCAGGCCGTCATTTGATTGGTTGTTTTTGCCGTGGTTTGATGACCGGTCTTACATGGGGCAAGCTGTTGATGGAGTCGCTCCCTTCACCTGCCCCACAGTTTGATTGGAGAGAAACATCTAATGGTGACTTAAGACTGGAATCAATCTGAAGAAGGACACATTATGGTCTTCCTGGCAAAAGAATAAAGAGATTGCCAAATAATTATGCTATCAGATAGATCTTTTATGAAAATATAGTTTAAACAATGAATTGGATGAAAGCCTAAGACTGTAGCCCAGTACTCTATTATTTACAGAAGTCACTGAAATTCTGAAGGAACACACACACACTCACTGAAATTCTGAAGGAACACACACACACACACACATATACACACACACACACACACTCACTCACTGAATTGACAGCGTAACCCAGTTTTGAGTCACAGCCCACCACACTGCTTAGTTAAGACTGTTGGTTTTCTGTGGCTGCATTAACACAACATGTCTGACAAATATACACCTCAATCTCTGGTCAGAATCAGCTACCACCTGCCACTCCTTTCTGTGTGTTTGTGCTGTGTGTGTTTGTGCGTGTGTGTTTGTGCTGTGTGTGCGCTGTGCATGCATGCTGTGTGTGTGTGTGTTTGTGCGTGTGTGTGTGCATTCAAAGTGTAAGTGGTGATGTGTGAGGGGTACTCTCTGAACTCCTCCCCTCTGAGCAGGTTAATTACGGCTGTAATGAGGTATTGACTCATTGGCTCATTCTCTGGCTCACTGCAGCGATCCCAAAGTTCCCAAGTTCCCCGTAATTCCGCCCTGTACTCCCTTTTCTGCCTATCAGCGTTATTCCAACACAGAATGTGCTCTTTTTGACACGAGTCAGCAAATGACCACAGTCCCTGAGCAGTCTTGCTATAAGCACGGAGGAGGGGAATCATTTTTCCACATTCAGTGTCAAGGTTGTTATTCTGAATCACAGTTTTATCTAAAATGCTTTTATGTCTCTTGCTTTCTATCTCTGTCATCTGTTGGTTTCTACCTTCATTTCTCACCCTCTCTCTCTCACTTTTGCTCTCTCTCTCTCTCTCTCTTTCTCTCTCTCTCTCTCGTGTCTGACTTCCCAGGGTGCGTGTGTCCACATGGAACCGACTCAACCTGCTGCAGGGTGGGGCCTTGAGCACAGCCATGCGCCAGGCCACGGCGCACGACCCCATCAGCCCTGTGCTGGCCGAGCCCCACCTGGCCGCCCTGGACCGCCGCCTTGGGGCCGTCATCGCCACCGTGCGTCAGTGCATGGAGAGCCAGGGCCCCGACAACACACTCATCGAGGACCGCATGAACCTGCCGCACCCTTAGAGAGGCAGAGATGGGTGGGGGTGAGGGTTAGGAAGATGGGGGAAGGGGAGGTGGCAGGGGCTTATTTTTAGGACCAAAGGGACTGGTTGAGTGGCACTGGTAACCAGCATTGATCTTTCTAGAAACAGCAGTGCATGACGGCAGCCTTGCTGTGGGCAGGAAACATGCTCACAGGACTCCAAAGACACGGTGAACAATCTTGCTCCCTTCAGTGTTGCCGTGGAGATTAACCATGCCACCCAGAGGACAGTGAAAATGGTCACCCCACTAGAAGTTTGGCCGGTGTCTGTGTGATGCTGCTGTGGAGTCCAGTCGTCCTCCTGTGCTCTCCCACTCTCTTGTTCTCTCTCTCCCCCTAACTCTCTGGAAACTCTCTCACCTAGAGCAAGAAGGTGCCAAACGCTATTCAGTGGGGTTCTCAAAAATGGAGTCGTCCCATGGCCATAACACTAAGACTCAGGACATTTGTTAAATTGAGGGGTGTGTCTGTCTGTGTTTCTCTCTCTCTCTCTCTCTCTGTGTGTGTGTGTGTGTGTGTGTGTGTGTAAAGCAGTACATCTCAAACAGAACAAAGGTCAACTTGGGACCTCTGACCAACAGTGACCCCAGTGCAAAGTCACTCTTGAGATGTGGCAGCAATGAAAGAATGACGGGGAGGGCAAGAGAAATCCTCTCTTCTTGGCCAGACTCACACAGACCATTGTATATATACAAAAACTACTTGTTGAGAGAGAAGATAATGACAACAATGATTTAATGCTATTCTTAAACTAAGGACTACAAATGGATTATAATATTTAAAAGAAAAGAATCCCTGATCTAGCTGTGAGGTGTATATGCTGAGCTGTAAATATTGGGATTTGAAAGGTGGATTGTTTGGCAGGTGAGTATGCTACTGATGTTTTGGGGGAGGGCGGTGGGTGGGTGGTGCGATTTAAAGCGGGGGCGAATTGAGAGGCATAAGGGCTGGACAGACCTTTTCATCGTTCACAATCACAAATAAAAAATATTTAAATACTATCTTGTATTCCATGACCGCTACCACTGCCAAGCCCACATCATGGGTTATTCCATTACATTGCATTTCTGCGAAATTCACTGAACTTTGATGGTCTTAAAGGGCAGGCAACCAAGACTTTCTTAATATGGTCATTTAGGTTAAACTATTCAGAAGTGAATCAGCTTTAACCTGGTCATTCATTTCTATAAATGAATTTATATAGGGCAACACTGATAGCCTGTATCAAATCGTGTCGCGTTACATCATAGCCTTCAACGATGAGTTAATATGCCGCCCTCTGGGATGACTGATCTAAACTACTTTTGCCTCCACCAGAGGGTGCTTACCGTCTTATCTGATGAGCGCGTTTGTGAGGCTGGCTGCCTGCAGCCTACGCACAGATGTGTAGGCTAACCTATTATTTTTAACATCTGCATCACCTCCAACTTAAAACACTTAAGTCTTCTGCCGGGTTAGCTTACTTGACATTCGTAATATGCTCTGAGTAGAGATCGCTGCTGACGCCACGTCGATGACAGTAAATCAATTTATGAAGAGGCGTTTATTTCTCCCCTCCCTTCGGCTATGGTATCCGAGTGCCCCTGCAACGCTAGTCATGACCGGCACCTTATACATGATGTGGAAATTCCACTTTCCCTTTTGATGACACAGCATGCATGAGGTCACTCACTGGTCCCCTCCCGTTGTCAGCTGCTAGCGTCCTCCATCCATCGATGTAACCACAGCTCCACTCTCTCCCACCCCCCGTCTCGAAAGACTGCTGCCCTAGATGATTGATGGCACGCCTGAGACCACTCATCTTGATACCTGGGTTGAACTCTTCTCTTGCTTAGTTTTCTGTTTTGAGGTTAGTGAGTTTCAGAGTGTCGGCGTACATTCCCCTGTGGTCTCTGGTGTGTTTGCAGAGGCTAGATCAGTGTATTGGCGAGGCATCCATCTAATGTCCTGATTTCATTTCCATGTCGAAAATGGATTCCAGATCGAACGATTGACCGTCCAAAGCACGCACCTTCTGTCCCCGTTGCAAATCCAAACTGCCCTGTCCCCAACTCATCTTTTGT
Organism: Sardinella tawilis; assembly: GCA_030264315.1. Taxonomy (NCBI): domain Eukaryota; kingdom Metazoa; phylum Chordata; class Actinopteri; order Clupeiformes; family Clupeidae; genus Sardinella; species Sardinella tawilis. The sequence continues at coordinate 6,423,589 of JASCQY010000002.1, forward strand.
TCAAATGTAGGCCTATAGACAGAATTTCCCTTCGTGTGTTCCTGTTTTGAGCCTACTGCAGATTCATACAATTTAAACTGTAATCACGGCCAGGCTACTTGCCCTCACCTGAACTCTCCACTGTTGACAAAAAGAATGTGATCACAGATGGCTCTCAAGTTGTAGACCGCATGAAAGATGCATTTAGGCCATCACATTTTACAACTCCCTCTTATGTCTGACTCAAATAGGCCAATTTTGTTTGTAGTGGTCTCTTCAACACCAAACTCCAGTTGAGGCAGAGAGTTGGTGATCTGAATGACGTTTTTTGGAATCATAGGCCTACACCACTTGGAAAGTTAGAACCCAGTTTGAAAATAAACTATATTTGCAGGCCTATATTTGCTGAATATCTGTTAGACAACATTTTCCAAGACAAAGTCACAGGCCTACTTTGGACAACAAAATGTTACAGAAGCTGCACACATCAGTTATCAGAGTTTAGAATTGGTGCTGACTTTTTCTCGTGTTCTACCTGGGAGTACATACATTTTTTTATTAATAGTTAGGCTATACATCCTATAGCATTCATCAGGGTCTGTTACCTGCCCTCCTAGAAACCCCTATAGGCTTACAGTGCATTGCTCTCTCTCTCTCTCTCTCTCTCTCTCTCTCCAAATCACAACAGCCTTATAAGTCAAAGAGTTGGTAATGCTAGCAAATATGCATAGGACAAACTGATTGTTGAAAATAGGCCCACAACTCTCCATGAAACCAATTTTTTTTTCTTATAGCTCATGCTAAATTGGAACATTGATAACCAGAGGTGCAGTGGGGTTTTTTTAAGTGGGGGTATGTGATTTTAGAGGCCAATAGAGGGCTTACAGTATTAGCGAAGTTTGCTTGACATGTGCACTTGTAATGTTAAACGAATGCCTACAGTATATTAAAAAAAGTGAGAAATACATAAATGTATTTCTCTTTTTTTCTAGTGTAGTGGAATGCTGATAACATTACTCATGATGCTGGATAGGTTACTATTATATGATTATTTTGAAGCATGCTAATGTAAGCCTAAGCGACAGAATTGGAGGGGATTTTCACCTTTTTGAATCTCCAATTAAGCCAATGATTGTGCATCCCTACTGACCACTCTTCTGTGATCTCTCCAGGACGAACGCACCTCGGCTTCCTTGCTTATCGGACCTTTCTCCTCTCTCCTCCGTCCTTGTTCCTCTTTCTTCCTGTAGCAATTAAACAAAAGATACATCCTCAAACGTTTTCCGGGGCATAATGGCAGAGGACAGAGGTCAGAATTCTGAAGAAGCATATGGAAAACCATCCAGACATTTTTTTGTAGGCTACAAGGCTTCTTTTATTAGCCAAACATTTTTGTACATTTTTTTGTATTTGATACTAAAACGGTTTCATTGGGGCCAAAAGCTTTGGGTATCCTTTACCACACCCCCTCAGTGCTCACAAAGCACCAAAGCAGCAGCATCAGGCTGCCCATTGAGGGACAGTGTGTACATTCACCTGACTGTGTGCTGTGTGGGTCACTAAGTCACGAATTAGATAAATGCAGAGACCAAATTTCTGGGATCAAAAGAATGTATGGTAAGGTCATGGAAAGTCATATCTATTCACCTTGGTTGAATTGCTCGCAGAGTACCATCTTCACATCATTTGAAACTGTGCAATCTGATCTTTCCAAGTAAATTAGTCAATGGTGATAAAGGATTTGCAAGAAAATTAACCTTGTGCAATACATTTCTTAGTTCTGCAACTCTGCATCCACATCACACGCCAATTTGTCTTGGCACATTCCCAGGGGCTAAGCCCTGATCTTTCAAAGTTAGCGCCATCCCAGCTGCTTATCAATCCAACTTCTTACAAAATGCATTTTACAGCATTATGAGAAGCTGTTTGTTTAAGTTTGTGGTGCCTTGAGATTGAAAAAAAGAAAAAACTTAAGATAAAATTCTAAGCCAGACATAGGCTAAACAAATTATACACAAAATAATTGGTCAAGTATGAGCAATGAATTTGAAAGTTTGTAGAGTGAGAATGATGAAATAATATCTCTAATGTGTGTGTGACCATAGTTCTGACATAAAGACAAAAGTCAAAAAGCAGTTTTGACGTTGGACTGAACTTCCTGGATCTCTGAGGAAGAACCTGTAGGCCTATGAGATTCCTACCGAGAATTCATTGGAATGAGTTGACTGGTCAAGCTTCCCGGAGCTCTATGACAAGGACTATAGGAGCATTCCAGTGCTCAACACCTAATTACTGGAAATTGCTTATCTGTAGTTACAGTAACCCCTAGTTGAACATGAAAATACATAGCATTTTTTCTCTATGAGTCTGCAATGCCTAGTTTGACAGTGTAAGCTTATTTGACATACCAATGGAAGTCTATGGTACCAAACAAAACATCAT
>JASCQY010000002.1:6444315-6455521 GCA_030264315.1 Sardinella tawilis
ATTCGTTAGTTTCCTGACTATATGCCGGAGGCAAATGAAATTGGCCGGAAGCATTAGGCGGCGCTAGCCTGGCTACTCTTTTCCCCCTTCAAACAGAAATCATACAGTCCATCATGGCAGGTAAGAGAGTGCGTATCTCTTAAATGCACAGACTAAACATGTGGACATACAAAGGCAGATATTTCAGTCCCAGGGTCCCTGTAGGCCAAATTTAGAGCCTTCCGTGTTACCTGTAGCAGGTGAGTGTCCAGGAGCTGTGAGCCGCCCATGCCCGAGGGCTGGTTGAGCTGCGGCTCGAACAGGATGGGGATGTGCTGGGTGCTGGAGGTCTGCTGGAAGGCCAGGCTGGACTGGGGCTTGCCCAGGTCCGGGGGCTGCACGCCAGGGTAGCTGTGGAGTGTCGTGCCAGAGAGCATCATGGGAGAAGGCTGCGACAGGCTGTTCTGCATGAAGGGCTGCTGGGACCTGTTAGCAGAGGTGGGATATAACTATGACTTGGTCACCAACACCAGAGACTCTTTAGTGAACGGACACTGCTGCCAGACACCATGTTTGGTTTCCAAAGAACTTGGCATTTGACCCATCTTGTCCATTCCAATTTACCTATATCTGCTCCAATCAATTTGTTCCTCCCAAAGAAGAAAACAATGCAGCGACTTAAGTCAGCTAACAGACTTGAGATAGCTATGGCATTTGGCAGATACTTGTGCTGATTGTGTGTGTGTGAGTATGTGTGTGTGTGTGTGTGTGTGTATAGCAGTGCGAGGGGCAGCCATCAAGTACCTGTAGGGCGGGATGGAGGAGCTGAAGAGGTCCTGGGGCTGGGAGACTGGGGGTCCGGTGCTGAGGCCGAGCTGCGGCTGGTGCTGTGGTTGGCCCTGCAGGGGCGCGTAGATGGGGATGGGGATCTGCTGCACAGCCGTCGGCTGGTGTGTGTGTGTGTGTGTGTGTGTGTGGAGGGGGGGTGGGAGGGAGGGAGGGGTTGGAGGGGGGAGACGGCAAAATGACATTAGTTAAACTGCACATATTAATTTTCCCAGTGGAAAAATAGCATTTTTCCAACACGGAAGATGTAAAATGTCTCTCTTGGCTGGAGAGTTCAATGAAGCCAATACATATAAACAAAAAGAGCCTTTGAGGTCTTTGTATATGCAGTGCAGGTTTAATCCACACACACACAAACACAAGAATGCAGAGAAAAGAGATCAAATGGACTGTGCGGAGGCTGACCAAGTATTTGGGCATGGGGGCAGCTGCAGAGGTGAGCAGTCGGGTGTGCGCCTGGCCAGTGTGGATATATGGGTCCTGTGGGGGGAGCATGCTTGGGGATGAGCTGACTGGTCCAGGGGGATGGTGTACCTGCGAAAGCCCAGGCTGGAAGCCCTGCTGCTGGGCCAGGGAGGGCGGCGCCAGGCGCGGATGGGGCGTGTTGAAGAGGTGGCTGGTGTCCATGTAGAAGGCTGGGATTTGGGCTGCAGAACCTGTGGCACACGGGGCAAAAGAAAAAAAAAGAAAAGGAAAGAAAAGAAAAAAAAGAAAGAGAAGAAAACAGCAACAACATGTGTCAATGCATCTGTCCGCTTGGAGAGCGAGAAATGAGCGTCTTTGAAATGCTCCACAACAGCAGAGTCTATCCTGCTGAAACAATGCTCAAGTTTGGGCGCCATGATGTATGATTGTTTCGGCACCAATTTTCCAGCATTCTCTGTGTAATGTGTGGCTGGGTGTGAGCTAAAGCTCTCTGCTCCCCTGCTGTTTCTGCACGGTGGCCTACATCGCCATCAAAGCAGCCCGGCCCAGTGAGAGCCAGCGTCAGCTCAACAGCACAGGCCTCATTAGGAAGCGCACTGGGGGGGAACTCATCCTGGCACTGCTATTCAGCTGGGTGCCAGCGTGTGCGTGTGCGGTGTGGACAGAAGGCACGACCTTCTGAGAAAAGAGCTCTGAGATACTGTTACCGGAAACAGGGGAGATGGAGGGAGGAGGGGGGGCGTGGACTGCAGACAGAGGGGGGAGATGCACAGGAGATGCAGCGCGGGGAAAACGGTGAGACACATCGAGGAGGAAAAACAAAGTGACCAGTGAGAGGCAGAGAGAGAGGTGAGTAGGAAAGGATGAAGAGAAGCAAAAAGATGGAGAACTGAAAAGCAGAGAGAAAAGTGAAATAGAGAAAGGAAGAGAGAGAGAAAGAGAGAGGGAGAGAGAGAAAGAAAGACAGAAAGAGAGAGCATAGTGAGGGGCTTCACCTGCTGCAGACTGAGAGACGAACACCTGTGGCGTCTGCTGCTGTTGCTGCTGCTGTTGCTGAGGCAACAGAGAGGGCACGCAGCCCAGCTGGGAGAAGTTGCTGCTGCCCACCTGCAGCTGCTGGGGCTTCACCTTACAGATGTTGGGGGGGTCCGAGGCCGAGGTGGTCTTAGTGCTCAGGGAGGAGGTCGTGTACGTGCCTGATCCTGAGGGCGAGGAGACAGGAAGAATCATCAGCGCCTCATGAATCCATCAGTAACTCACACAGCATGCACACCTATCTACTGTACCTGCTCCATCCCAACTGGGCTTCAATGGAAATGGAAACTTGGGGCAAAGCTAGGCTGGCTAGCCAAAGGGTCACTCCTGCATAAACGCAAGTCAGAGGATAGCCCTGATCCACCTACTGTATGCTTACACTTACCCTGTTTGGCATCAAGAAAATCATCTAGCCAAGTTAACTAATTAACTTGAGATAAGGAGAGATTATGGCAAGTGTTTTATTGGGTCAGAAGAACAAATGACATCAGGTGCTCTTCAAGGGAAATGGGCAAAGCAATTCCTGGCTTCTCCACTCCCTAGTTACTGTTGTCATCAAGGACAAACAATAGCTGCTGGGATCCATTTCCCATAGGAAACCATAGTAAATGTGCACACTTAGTTAGCCTTAGAAATCGCTCTTCTGATTCTTGACCAGCATCCAACACACACAGCTAATGAGTGTGGGTCCAGAGGAGGACGTTCTGCAGTGGTAGAGGGGTGTCTGAAGAGTGTGTGTGTGTGTGTGTATGTGGTACCTGAAAGGGAGGTGCTGGGCGTGACCGAGGCCACGGGGATCTGGGGCATGGAGGCGCTGGAGAAGGAGCTGAAGGAGGCGCTGCCGGCTCCTCCTCCGCTGGTGATGGGGGAGGCCGAGGAGGTCACGGGCGAGCTCTTCTCCACCAGGCTGGGCGAGTTCTCCCAGGCCTTGCGTGCCGACTCCATCTGGGGCCACACAGGACAGAAGAGTCAGCAAGGAGGCAAGGGAACTTTAGGCGAAATTTTCAAGACTATTTAGATGAGTGTACTGAGGGAAAGGTGAAGGAGAGAAAAGTGTAGGGGTGAGAGGAGAGAGTGTGTGTGTGTGTGTGTGTGTGCGCGCGCATACCTTGAGTGTCAGGTCTACAGTAGCAGGAGAGACAGTAGTGAGGCTGGAGCTCTGCTGGAGAGCTTCTCTCCGAGGCAGAGGCAGAGAGTGAGGCAGGGCCACCTGGAGAGAGAGGCACACACACCGGATTCATCTCAAGACCAACTACAGTCCTGCTAGGAATCTGCTCAACTGAAAATCACATAACCACACCATGCGCTAAATATTTTACACTGTGTAATTGTGTGTGTGTGTGTGTTGGGACAACTCACATTGGCCACGATGCTCTCCTCCATCTTGCTCCCTGCAGTAGGGACATTATCAGCCAGCGAGGAGGAGGGGGTGGTGTAATCCGTCACAGACTCCTGCTGGGACACAAGAAGGGCACCAGTGAAATTAGTTACACAAGGTTGTCATCACATCTATTCACAGCAAACACTGTATTCAGGTCCGTATCTAAGCCTTGACTCATTTTAGTGACTGTAGTATAGACGTCTGGCTACTGATCTCAACTTTATTCTTTTAAGATCAGAGGATTCGGCCATTTTACTATCAATTTAGTATTAATTTAGTGAACACGTCAGTGCATTACTGGGGCAATTCCATGTTGGGATCTGACAACCGAAGCAGTTGTAGAATTTTTCCATGCAATTTCTACAGCTGAATACCGCAAATCCGACATAAGCCGGCTTGCCATCTAACATGTTAATGCGCTTTTAAGTTATTCGAATGACAAATCCTTAATGGAAACGCCTGAAAAGTCGCATCAGTACCTTAACTCGATAACAAATTTGATTCACTCGAGGAAGGTGGATTAACTGTTGATGCGAATAAGGCAAAAGCGATTTAAGTCAATTGAATTTGCGATGGTTGAATTTGCGAATATTCACATTAACCGTGTTTCTTTCCACTGACGTTTATTCCACAGCTGGTCGGAACACATCACTTGATTAGCCTAACCTTCATTTCTTATTCGCATTACACAGCTGATGGAAGTACATGCAGAGGTGCATAGTCAATCTATAGTCTACAGTCAATCAGGTAATACAAATACCTGGCATTTTATTGGTGATATATAATGGATGAGACTAAATGTTGCTCATTGGTCAAAGTAATGCTCAAGCACAGCTGCTCTTGATTAAGACTAACTCCTTCACTGCGGACACAGCAGATGCTCACCTTGGAGCTGCTGGAATATTCCGCAGAGGGCACCGTGATCATGCCCTCGATTTCTCCCCCGAGCTCTGGCACCTTGGTGTCCTTGTTGGGGGAGTTGGAGTCCCGGTCCCTGCTGCCTCCTGGGACGCCCTTGTCCAAGCCCTCTCCATCCGACTGGCGGCCATCTTTGGCCTTGCGGTTCTTGAGCGAGCGCTCCTTGCCGATGGGGCCTGGCTTGTACTCTTTGGGCTCTGGAGGAGCGATCTCTGGGAGCTGAGAGACGGGATAAAGCAGAAGTGAAGAAGTGTGAGAGAGGATATAGAGGAAAATAGGGAGGAGGTGTGAACGTACAAAAAGAGGGAGAAAACCACATGTAAGAAACAAAGAAAATAGATCAGGCAGACACAAAACATTGTGGCCATGTTGTGAAAACATTGTGATAATATTTTTTGTCCTGATGAGGATGGTTCATGGTGCAGCAGTATAAGTGCAGTAAACTGTTCTGAGTGTGACTCCGTTAGGCACCTTCTGAGGCTTGATGGGTCCGGCACGCGGCTGCTTCTGTCTCTGCTCTTTGGGTTCAGGTAGTTTGTTGTCGGAGCCCTTTTCCAGCAGGGCGGGCACGCCGTCACTGTCCGTGCTGCCCGCCGAGGACGGGGCACCGAACTGGATGCTGTCCATGCCCAGCTCCACTCCAGTGTCTGCGCTAGCCTTCACCCCCTGACGGCAACACAGCAGGTACGGTACTATTAGACTGACTACAGGCCAGACATGGATGATGCACCAAGCCACATGATGATAATGTAATACAGACTACATTAGTCTTTTGCTCCCAATGGGACTTCATTGCTGCATTATTGTGCCTTAATCAAACCACACGGCTCTGCAATGCTTGCCAGTGATAGGATGCAGTCATTATGGGGGGCATTCCGTCAGCTCTGGGTAGGTGAGCAACAAATAAAAGCACAATGCAGCATCCTGCTCATGGTTACTCTATAAAATGGATGGTCTCTCACCTCAGGAGTGACGGTCCCAGTGAAGGAGGTGAGTGGTTTGTTCCAGGCACTGACAGAAGGGGGCTGGGGAGGACTGATGGGTCCAACTGCAAATGGAAACGGCAGCAGTGAGAAAGGTTTCCTCATTGGGGAGGCTTACAGACAAACCAAGCAGACCATTTCCAGCCATTATTTTCACAACACATGGTTAGGTCAAAAGCACGCACGCACGCACGCACGCACGCACGCACACACACACACAGCATTTATTTTGGAGCTACTCACGTTTCTTAACATCGGCGAGCACAGTGGCCCCCGACACTTTATTCTCCCAAAGCTCGGTGCCGAGGGTGCTGTGTGTCTGTGTCTTGGCCGTGGGGAAGTCCACGGCGGCGGGGGGCAGGGGCACGGAGCCCTCATGGGGCTGGGGCGAGCTGGCGGGCTGGGCGGCCGGCTGCAGGCCGTGCTGGGACACCGAGATGGCAGGCTGGGGCTGCGGAGGCTGGGGAGCCTGCGGCTGCTGCTGCGGTTGCTGCTGTTGCTGCGATGGTGGCTGAGGGGCCGAGGAGGCCGCCTGGCTCTGCTGAGAAGCCTGCTGCTGCTGCTGCTGCTGCTGTTGTTGCTGTGGCTGCTGCTGGGACCCCTGCTGTTTCTTGGCAAAGCGAGGGGGCAGCTTGGAGCTTCCGCTTCCACGGCCTTTCTCCCCAGAACCCTTTTTGCTCCAGTTCTGCACAAGCAGCAGAGATCAGGGTCATTTTACACTCATCTCAAAAAGGTGCTAATTTCTGTACTGGACGCAAGTGAAAGATAATGAGGCTGCTTGCACATGCATTTTTGTCAAACAGGCCAATCTCAAAGGCAATGGCACTGTGGACTATGGCACTGCCTATGGCAATCAGCGACTACGGCAACCTGGCAGGGTCAAACCACCTGTACCTGTACAGTCTGTTCCTCTTTTTTCCTCCTCTCCTCGTCTTGCAGGCGTTTCTGCTGCTTGCGAGAGACCACCTCCGTGAAACCGTCATCGTTGGCACTGGACTGGGGATCTTCTAGTGTTGTAACTTCAGGATGGTCGTCAATTATAACCACACCTACAAAGCACACATAAGACACACTCAAGTTCATCTCTGCACTGTCACAACACATACACAGAACTAGCTGGACAGCATCCAATCATCATTTTTCATGCAGTTTTTAAGCCTCACATTTCTAGATATACATACGGTCAGTAAAGTGGACTGGTGTTCAACAGATGCTTTTCTTAAAACAAAACGGGGTTGCCCAACTGTCAGTGAGGAGATGGCAACAGCTGCTCTAAAAATGCCTGCATATGCATGTAGATACATAGAGATAGATCTTATCCATCATTCATCCATCATAGCATGCCATGGCCAACCTTGGCCAACATGCATTCTAGTCATTTCAAACGCTTGGAGCAGTGACGCTGGATTGGGGCCACTTACTGGCGTAGTTGTTGAGGTCAAACTGGGACAGGGCATCAACCTTCTCCTTGGGTTTCTTGGCGGCATGTCTGGCCTCCTCTTTGCGGCGAGAGGCCGAATCTTTTCCAGCCTTCTGGCCCGAGCCGGCCTGGGCAGCCTCTGGATTCTGGGCAGCAGCACTGCAAGAGGGAGAGAGAGTTAGGCCCAATCAACAACACACAAAAACACACACACACACACAAATCTGAATTTGAGGACATTTGATGTTGGCCAAAGGGATAATGTGACTTCTAAGTTGTCCTGACCAGATGCCAGCCTGGAGTGTGAATGGACTGAGAAGAGCGTTGAGGAAAGACAAGTGGCAGAGAGGATATTAGATAAGCTGTCATCAAGCTATTCTTATGAGAGGCCATGATTGGGGGGGGGGGCATCTAAAAATACTCTGTGCTGGAGTCTAAATTTAGCGATCCAGAGGAAAGGGGAAAAAAAAGAATCACATGCAAGCAATTAGCAAAGACGCTCCTGGGATCGGTTCAAATGACGGGCAGAAATACAAAGCCACAGTTTGTGGGCGACAGAGACTATTTCAGACACACACAGAGAAAGACATCCAAGTATCTCATGCAGGCTTGACTCAGGTGACAGTTTGTCTATTTTTTAGGCTTTCATCACTGTGATGCTGGCACAAAGGTCAACTTAAAAAAAAAAAAAAAACTAAAAAAAAACCCAAACAAACAAACAAACAAAAATCAATGTCATAAAGTCGCAATCAAGGAGGATTGCTGAGGTAAACAAAAGATGCATCAATAAATAGCATGGTCAAAATAAGTCACCTATTCACCTAACTAGCCACGGTTACATTGCTATTTGTTCCCAAGTGGCCTAAATATTGCTACTGTGCCATAAAAAAGGCTGTGATGCAGTCTCAGCTACTCACCCTTTCCGTCCCCCCTTGGTGCCAGAGCCTCCTCTCCTCTCTCCCTTGCCTCCTCCGTACCCTCGGCCCGCCTTGGCCCCGCTGTTGCCCCTGCGGTTCTGCCTGTCCACGGGCCTCTGGCTGGAGAAGCTCCTCTTGGCGTTGGCCGCCACCTCGCGCTTGGGGGTGACCCCTCCCTCCGTGGGGCTCCTGCTCTGGGGCGCCGAGCCCTGGGAAGCGGAGGGGGCAGAGGTCGCTGGGGGTCGCTCAGCGGTGGCGGCGGCCAAGGAGGAGGAGGCGGCGGAGGGAGCGGTGGCGGCGGACGTAGCTTCCAGCGCTCCTTTCCTCTCCTCGCGCTCCCGTCGCTCGTTGAAGTCGCTGCTCTCCGAGGCCGTCTCCCACTCCTCGTTGGCCTGGTCTGACGAGTTCTGATTGGACAGGTCGGGGGACTTGCTGCCGGCGGCCGCCACTGTGGTGGCCGTGACCTCGGCGGGCAGCACGCCATCGCCGGAGGGCAGCTCGGGAGGCGTGGCGGTGGCCGTGGACGTGGCCGGGGTGGCAGAGCTCGTGGCGGAGGTCGGGGGCAGGGTGGGTGGGAGAGCAGCATTTCCCTCTAGGAGGGTGACAGGGGTGCCAGGGGCTTTGGAGAGAGTCGGAGACACCGTGACGGGGCCGGGGCCGGGGCCCACCGGCGTGGCCTCTCCCGCCATCACAGCCGCCTCGCGCTCCTTTAGCCGGCGGAAGCGGGGGGGCTTGTCCTGGCGCGGGGGCCGGGCGGGTCGGGGCCTCCTGGGCCTCTCCCTGCTGGTCTGAGCTCCCTCGCCAAACTTCTTCCCCTCGTATTTCGGCAGCCGGCGATCCGGCGGCGGGTTGTCCATGCGCGAGTTGTCTGCGTCCTCGGGACGGAAGGTCTCCATGGGCTTGGAGGGCCACTGGGACGATTCCCGGACTCCGGAACGTCTGAGGGGGGCCGACCTGGGGGCTCCCCGCTCCCTTGCACCCCCCCTCCTGCTGTAAAGTCCTCCCCTGCCCCGCCGTGTGGGCTCTCCCTTGGGCAGGAAGCCGGGTTTGGGCCTGCCCTCATCATCTTTGCTCCCACCTTTGTCAGCGAGGCTGGCGCCGCCGAACGGGCCGCCACCTTTGGGGCCAGAGTGCGGCTCTCGGGGAAGCTCCCGCCGGAGCGGGCGGCTGGGCTTGGCACTGGGCTCGCGGTCCGAGGCGCCCGTGTCGCTGGCCGACTCGTGGCCCTCGCTCTCCGAGTCGGTGTCCGAGCCCCGCCTGCGCCGGCGCTTGGGCAGCACCTCAAAGTCCGAGCTCTCGCTGCGCGTCTCGCTCTCCTCGCGGCAGCGCAGGCTGGCGGCGGCCGAGGCGCTGAGGGCCAGGTCTGAGCGCGAGCGCGGCTCCCTGTACGGGTAATCGCCCTTGCTCCGCCCCCGACTGCTCCGCCCCCTGCCCCCGTAGCTGCCCCTGTAGCTTCGCCCGCGCGAGTAGTACTCCCCTCGGCCGCGGCCGCGCAAGCTGGCGTCCATCGGCCACTCCTTGTCCCGGTCCATGTCCTTCTCCCTGTCCCTGTCTCTGTCCCGATCTCGATCTCTCTCCCGCTCCCTCTCCCTCTCCTCACGCCGGTAGGAGCGAGGGGGCAGGTTCGACTCTTTCCGAGAGGGGAGTTTGGGTTCGAGATGCTTGTCGCTGCCAGCTGGCTTCTCTGATTTGTCGTCTGGGATGTTGGCTGCTGAAGCACCTGCTGCCAGCTGCGGGTCTCTGCCTTTGGCGATGCCGCCGGGTGCCCCGTCGTCCGTCTCGGCGGACGGCGTCTCCCTCTTGCCCTCCCTCTCCGAGGACGGCTTCTGTCCTTCCAGCACAGCTGCCGCTGCCGAGGACGGAGGCTTGCTGCCGCCGCCCGATTCTTTCTTGGAGCCGCGGTCGCCCCTCTCGTGCCTCTCCTCCCGCTCCTTCCTCTGCTCGCGCTCCTCCTTCATGTCCCGCAGCACGGGCTTCTTGATGGGGCCCGAGCGCCGCACGGGCCGCTCTCCTCCGGCTCCGCCGCCGCCGCCGCCCTCTCTCCTGCCCGCGGCCGAGCTCCGGGATGCCCAGCGCGTGTCCACCTTCTGCTTGACGGGCGCCGGCAGAGGAAGCTTGTCCGCTTTGTGCACGCCAGCGTCTGCCTGGGCGGCAGGAGGCGTGGAGCGGTTGCTGATGCCGGCAGGGCCAGGTCCAGGTCCAAAGGGCTCCCTCCTGGCTTTCTCGTCCAGCCGTTCGCCGGCCTCAGGCAAGTCCAGAGGCTTGGGGGCAAGGGTCATGCCGTCGAAGCGTGGCTCGTCCAGCTTGAGCGAGTGGCTGGAGCCCTGGGAGAAGCTCCTCTTGAGCACGGCCTTGCCCAGGGCTTCCACGTCCTCTCCGCCAGGCAGGCTGGCCTCCTCGGGCTCGAAGGAGGGAAGCACGGGTCCCCTGTCGGCCTGCAGAAGGCCCGGCACCTCTTCAGGCCCGTGGCCGAAGGCTGCCGACAGCGGCTCCGACGGGTCCCTGAAGAAGTCGCTTTTGCTCCGGGGCTCCAGGGGGCTGTGCTCTTGGGAGTAGACTGAGGAGATGCCCCTGTCCAGCTCCAGACCAGCATCCAGTCTGCCACACAGAGAGGAATGGGAAAATAATCAATAATGCAAATCATTTACGATGGATCTCATTTCAAATGCAGCACAGCAAAAGCACACACACAGATCTGAGCTTGAAGTTAAAACTAAAAATCTCTGCTCTCACACACCTGGGTTCCTTGCCGTCCTCTCGGCCTTTGGGTGGCGTGGCCGAGGGCAGAGGCTCTGTCTGGGGGTACGAGTCGGAGCCCCACACCATGCGTGGCTCATTGGGCAGGCCGTGCTCTCGGATGGGCCGTGTCAAGTGATCGAAAGAGTCGGAGCCCGACGGGCTGCTGTCAGCCGGCTCTCTTCGTACCAACTGCTTCGGGGGAATCCGCCCAGCTGATGGGACAAGAAATTAATTAAGGGAGGAGGAAGGAAAATAAATTAGACATCTCACACACACACACAAGGCAAATACCTTCAGTATTCAGTTAACTTAGCTCAAACAGGGTGCTTTATTAACTTCCATCACGACAGTTACAAAATCAGGATTGATACAATGAACTAAAGACAAAATAAAACAGCTTATCATGTCATGTAGAAACACCCACCCTTCAAATCTGACTGGAAAAACAACACAACAGTGACCTTGCCTACTCCAAACACTATGCTAGTAGCCAGGCTAGCGCCGCCTAATGCTTCCGGCCAATTTCATTTGCCTCCGGCATATAGTCAGGAAACTAACGAAT
>JASCQY010000002.1:6502932-6515551 GCA_030264315.1 Sardinella tawilis
CATGACTCCACAAGTAACTAGCATACCAACCACCATGACTCCACTGCAACAGTCTATGAATCAAGCAACCTAAGAACTTCAAGATTTTTGTTCAATTGTCAGAAATATTTGCACAAAACTTGCACATTGAAAACAACTTTTTCAACATTTTGCATGCAATATGTAATTCCCTAGAATTGCAATTCTACTTACTCATGGGATTCCCCCCTGACGTCACTAACCCCCTACGTCACTACTGGGGATACCCTTCCGCTATACCATATTCAGTTAACAATACTTATTGGTTTATAACTCAACCTATGTTGCATAATTTTTTTTTGTTCTTTTTGCTACAAACAGCAGACCTCTAACAACAGGGTTATGGATTGATTCACACCAAACTTTAAGAATCAAAATTCCTTGAGTGCGTCGGCATAAATAAAGCAGAGATGGTTACTGTGCATATTCACATTTGACAGATTGTCAACACATCTGACTACAAAGAATGCTTAAGGCACTAATCCAATGGATACACATGTTAACAGGCACCAGCAGAACTGTGTGCTTCAGTGCTCCTGATCAATGAGCTGCTTGGGCCAAAATTGCCCCAGTCCAGCCTTGATGCTTTTCATTTGGCAGCAGACCTCTGAGCATCATGTCTGAATTAGCTGCCAAGGGATCTGCTGTAGGAATGAAATGATACTTATTCACTCTCTATTGGTATTAAAGGAACACACCACCTTTCATATTTCTGTATTTGTATTATGCCCAAGAATTATTCAAGAAAACACATATAATTTTCTTCTCAGTGTGTTCACTTAGATTGACATTATTCACATTGCTTAGCACAATCACTGGAAGTACATGGTACCATTTGCAACAAGCTAAAAGTGTCCACTGGAATTAAATATCAGTCTTGCACTTTGGTGAATTTTAGGTGATTTTTAAAGTACTTCGTAAATAAATTTGATGATGTTTTGTTTGGTACCATAGACTTGCATTGGTATGTCAAATAAGCTTACACTGCCAAACTAGGCATTACAGACACATAGAGAAAAAAATGCTATGTGTTTTCATGTTCAACAAGGGGTTGGCTACAGATGAGCAATTTCCCGAAATAAGGTAGTGTATCCCTTTAAAACTCATCCAGGGTTACACCTGAACTTGCAAAGAAACTTCCTAGGGGTCTGTTTCCCAAAACTATGGTGTTGAGAAATGGATGACCAGTGAGAGGCATACTTTATAGCTTAACATGTGATGGATTACATCTTGATAAAGCTTGGTAATCATTTTAAAACAGACACATCTCTTCTCATCCAAATTTATTTAAAAATACAATCACATTGTGGTCCATTTGTAGACTGTATTCCACAGATATATTACAAACAGTCTTGCTTACAGTATTAACACGAGTTCACACGTTTACATTGAAACATGATACAGAAGACTTGACAGCAGATTAAGGATTATACAGTATACAACACACAGAGTATTACAGAGTTCATATTCACTTTGTTAAACAGCTGGTGATGGAAGCCTTATGTGATGAAGGCATACAAAAAGGCCCGTGTGACCAAGCCTGCTGCCACAGTCCTTTTTTAGACAATGATATTGCAGTTGGTCCTTTGAGCAAAAAATAGCAAAAAGGCAGAGCTTTTAAATTATTGCAATGGTGAACTAAAACAGCAGTGACTGCTCTGTCTGAGAGTATGGAGTCTGGAAGTGCCGCCCTGTTCGAGGAACAGATGGCCAGACAGATAGCTCAGACGAGAGAGTCGCAACATGCCCTGGAAACCCCCTGCATAGTGCAAGTGAATAGAATCAAGCGAAAGAAAACAAATTCCTCCATATAAAGTAGCTATCTTTACTGGTCAAAAAAAAAATCCAGAGGTCATTTGACTAGAATTTGTACATTCAACAGAAATAAGACGAGCCACTGAACCAATGAGCATCATCATGTACAGAGCCACCTGGTCCTGATGCTCATTAACCCCCATGCATTAAGAGCAGCTACACTTTTATTGCTGCAACATTTGGAATGTGAAAAATAATCTGCAAACATCAACATCAATCCACATACGGTCCATAATGCATACATACATACATACATACTCCATACTGAGGTTTCTACATACGGTCCATAATGCATACATACATACATACATACATACATACTCCCTACTGAGGTTTCCTGAACCCACAACTGGGGTGGAGGGAGGGGAACAGTGGAGCGCTTGCAGGGGTTACATAAGAGCTGATGAGGCAGGGTGTGCGGGGGTGGGAAGCCTGGGAATGGGAGCTGCTGAAAGGGTGGGCTGCAGCGGATGGGTGGCGGGGTGGCTGAGAAAGACGGGTAAGGAGAGGAATTTCAATCGAGCCATATTCACTCTCAAGCAGAGAGCTGGTGGAGGGGGCTGGGGGGGGACTCTGGTTCTCTCTCTTGATCCTCTCCTGTGGGATAGAGAGGCTGAGGCAGTCATAATAGATAGCGCTTGCTATTCTAATAAACTCAGAGGCAGTGGTCAGAGTTGACGGCCTTCTGTAATTTCACCATCTACTCAAACTCCACCCATGGGATGCAGCATTTGCGAATGTGAAAGACAAGCGAGCCAGAAACAGAGTATCTAGCTACAGCCGCATTGGTGAGCACACTGAGAAAGCATCTGTGCTACCGGCTGCACACACACCTGCTCTGCACAGTTGCAGCATGGACAGAAGGCAGCTGCATGGGATTCCATCACCATCTCTGAGTGACTTCACCTCAATGAAGATTCTGTAGAATTTCCTAAGGATGAATGGACGGCATTGTTCCCTGCATTGTTCCTCTGAAGGGGCCACAAAGAATGAACAAAAGAATGAGGGGGGAAAAGATCATGGCAAAATTAAGCAACAAAGTAGAGTTCAATTTAATCAACCCAGGTGTGCATGTTGCATCACTGAAGGTGACCTAATTTAACTTGAAGAGCATGATATGCAGTAGATCCACACATAAACAATCCTAAAAGTGCAACGTCAATGGTTGCGTTGGGGAAGCAGTGAAAATAAGCCGTACGTATACATTTGTCGGGGACATAATTGATGCTATAAAGGTTTTTGTTTCGGCCTGGGTGTCTGATATCAGGGCCATAAAGGAATCCAACTAAGGACTTTTCACATAACACCAGTGACTCTAAAGGTCCTTTTCAGGACAGTCAGGCAGTAGGCCAAAGTCGTTCATCTGGTCAGTTACCTCAGTGAACGTGGTCTAGTGAACGTTTCCCTCTCCTGCCCTGAACCTTTACAGGAACCACTGACGTCAAACCCTGGTTTGCTCTAGCAAAATATTAAATCATCCCACTCACTTTTCTAATCAAGAATCAACCTGCCATCGATGCCTAGAGAGGCAGCTTACATGCTTAGTGTTACAGTGTAGGTCTGCCCCAGGGCAGTAATCAAACTGGAGAAAGAAACGCTTGATTGGACCATAACACGGACACGTAAACTGAAATTCCATCTGCACAGTGTAGGCTGCCTCAACCAGCGTTCATTATAATCAGTGGAAGAGGCTAATCTAGACTTGCGAACGCTGTGGAAACTCGTCCAAAACTATTTCTACACATCACAAACAACATGCACCAATTGCACTCCTGACCCGGCTGTTAGACACCAACACATAAGTTGGTTTCCAAAGGCTCTTTTCAAAATTTCAAGGGGTTGTTTTTTGTCTCCTTGACACTGAACAATCATGCCCTGAGAGAAAACTTTTACCATTTCCCACCCATCACATGAAAGACCATCAAAGTCTTTCTTCTGTTATACAACACACAGTCTCATAAACTTGACTATGCCTGTTGAGAAATCTTAAATCAATGTGTAACTGATCCACAAGATGGACATGAAGCAACCAAATCAAAACAAGTCTGATTCCCACACCATCATAACACATACTCATTTCTTTCAGTGAACTAAAACCATTTTACATGATGGCATGTTTGCTTTCCAGATTCAACAGTGATGAAACAGGACAGCAACATACATCAAAAGGACACAAAATTTAAAACGCTATAATTAACGGACAATAAAATGAACTTCATTAAATTCAGCTCAATCAGATGAATAGAAAACACTATGCAGCAAAGATTTACACTTCAGACGGAAAGCTAGCAGTGCAATGATTTACCCTGTGGCACCTCAGGCTTTCCTTTAAGCCTGAAACACCAAAAACAGACTTCCTCCCCCCACACACATACACAAACACACGCACAACCCCCCCATGCACCAGTATCGGGGGCAGAACATCCCCCGCGGGTAACTGGAGCTATCCTATAAAATTCCTCTCGCCGCACTCTTGTTCAAGTACACTCAGAGATGGTCTATTCTAAGCCTCAGTCAGGTCTATTATATATGGGGCTGTAAAGCGTTTCATAATCAGGAATTATACCGTATTGCAGTGGTGCCGTCATGGTGGTGGTGCCGATGAAGGAATGATTTCTTTTTGATTTGCAGGCAATGAGTGACGGTTACACACACACACGGACGAGCCTTGGAAGATATTGTGGCAGGACGTCAAAGTTATAAAATCTCCCTCCTGATGTAATCCACAGTCCACAGTCTGTAGCACCCCTCTTACTCCCGTCTACTTTCGGCCATCTTTGCCCCCAACTCCCCCCCTTCCCAATCCTCCACCATCCTGCACCCCCGCTGTGGTCCCCCACCCACCCTTTCAGCCATCTCTGCCCCCAACCCACACCACCCACCTCCCCCATCCCCACTGGGGTCCCCCACCCACCCCATGTGAAGCATCACATCAGGCCCTGCAGCATTGCAGGGGACATCCACAGGACCTCCACGAGGTTGTACTGGAAGTAGCCCATGCCAAAGCCAAAGGCCACGTCGGTGACGTGGTGTCGTCCCAGTAGGACCCGGGAGAAGCCCACCAGCACGGCCCAGAGAAAGACGAGCACGCGCAGCGGCGCGGCCAGGACCAGGTGGGTCAGCAGGAAGCGGGCGCACATGGCGGCACGCGTGGCGTGGCCGGACGGGAAGGAGTAGCCGTCCACGGAGAAGGTGGCAAACATGTCCATCCGGTTGTGGGCCGGCCGGCGACGCCGCACCACTGCTTTCACCACTCCCACCAGGATCAGGTCCAACACCAGAGCTGAGAGAGAGAGAGAGAGAGAGAGAGAGAGAGAGAGAGAGAGACTTCATTTTCTGCATATTTAAGATTCACTATGTTTTGCACTTGGTTTTTCCATGTACAGTATGTGTCAATAAATCCTTTAGTTGACTGTAAATGAATACAGACATGAGCAACCAAGAGCAGGTCTTGCAATGGCAGTAAAGTGGATAAGAATGTAGGCCACTAAATGGGTGTGTATTGACATGCAGAGCCATGATAAAGATATCACATGTTCAGAGCACACAAAAACAACACAAAAAGCGTTGAACGCAACTTGGCGGTAACCCACGTTCTTCATTGCAAAATACTGAAAGGTCAGTGGTTAGGGTTAGTGTGGCGGTGTACAGGGGCATGTATTAACCTCCTTGAAAACTAAGTGTCTTCGTTTGTCTGCTGGTCCAACATAAACACACACATAGCCTATCTGGTCACGGAGTGCACTGCACGCACGCATGCACAGTTTCTGTCCTCCAACTTAATTGAAATACGGTAGGTAGCTTTAGAGAAAAACGCTTTAAGCTTCCTGAAAGAAAATGTTATAAATTTGCTACCATCGCATATAAGCACAAATGGCCAGAGTGCTGACAGGAAAAAGTGGGACTCATTGTCAGCTTGTGAAAAAAAACCTGCTCCCTCTCCTGTTAGCACTGAACAGAAGAAAAGAATCTTTCATAACATCAATACCAGTTGCGATGTCGGCTGAAAAATGGAAATGTAATTGTCTGTTTAATGTAATTATCTTGCCCGTTAGCTGCTAGCCTCACATCAAAATGTTCCATTAGCTTTATCTCCCCATCCTGCCAATCTGACCTCTCTTCCTCTGGCCAACATTACTGAAAGGTGTCCCCTACACTGGACACACACACACACCCACACACAAATGCACACACACGCACGAAAGAGCGCACATGTGCGTGCACACACACGTTGTGACACACTAACTGGTTTGGCCGTGTGCCCGCCAAGTGCTTTGCCAACGTGGCAGTAACGAGCTGCAGTTCTTTCATCCCTAGAGGTGACACTTCTGTCTGCTCATCCCCCCTCCTCCCCCTCCCCTCCATCCCTCTCAAACGGGCTATCTGTCACAAGTGCTGTTCACTACAGGACAGGCTAGTGGGGTAGCTGGCTGGCTGCACAGAAGAAACAGGATAAGGGAGCAGGAGATAAGGAGAGGAAGAGAGAGAGAGAGAGAGAGAGAGAGAGAGAGAGAGAGAGAGAGAATACATCAAAAGGAAAGACGAAAGGGGATGAGATGAGAGGACTTAGCATAGAGAAAGAGAGAATGGAACAGATGACACTACTGGGACCATCTGGCCGTTTTATAGGGTAGGAATATTTTGCTGCATAGCCAGAGCGTTTGGCATTTCGAGAGCGCTTGCCCCTGGGATGGGTATTTCTGGAACCAGAAATATCCACAACATGCTTTATCTTTATGCCTTCACTCCCAGTTTAGAAACCAATCCAGAAAGAAACGAGGCCTCATTTATCTGAATTTTGTTGTAATGAGATATCCAAGAGCTTACAGTATGCTGCTTGTGGCTTGGTGTAAATTACTGCAGACAGAACGGCATCGAAAGCCACCAAATGGAGTGCAATGAGGTGGCAAATGATTGCTACTGCTTTGGAATAAATCTGTTGCTGGTTGTGCTGGAGAGACTGCTCAGCGACTAACGTTCTTTACGCCTCCTTCTACCATCCATGCACCACACATTTGACAGTGACGTATGGCAATTGGCTGTATAATTGGAGCCATGGATATAATGCAATAAAACACAGTGCATACACCAGTAAGCACAGCCGCCCAGTGAGTCATTCTGTGCATGCTGACATCATGTGGCCAGTGAGCTGGCTGCATGTATGAGATTTACAAAAACCCACCAGTGTCTCACTGTCAAAGGGGGACACTGGGTACAGGAGCCCAGGGACACTGCAAATGTAGGCCAATACATTACGCTACTTCTGGAGGCTGACCAACTGTGTTGTCAGGACTGGCACTCCTCCCAACAAACAAGTCAAGAGGAGCACACTGTCAAAGTATTTCAAAAACTGTCAAGCTTTGCAGTTTGGTGAGCCTGTCAAAGTCAGATGTGGATTATTCAGAAGGATGGGCACAGCAAGTGTCTTGCTGTCTTTCACCAGCAAAGACAATCTAGATTACTTACTTTCAATATGCACGTCAGGTGTGTAAACACAAATGCTGACTATGTGAAATGGCATACAAGTGTAAGGGTTACATTCATTCAATCAATCAGAACCCTCAGACAACACTGGCTATTCCTTCCTAGCAGGCTAAACAAGATTCAATGGGCAGCCTGACAAGGTTCAATAGATAGAAAGAGGGTGTATCCCACACTAAGATCGGACAAACAGGGTGGTATGGGAGTGGGCGGAATGTTGACACAAGAGTAAACAGGCTAAGCATACAGAGTGAGTTTTGACATGCAAACCTAAAGGCTAATTTACCCATGAGCAGGTTGAGCATGACTTCTTGCCCAGCTGCGCTATCGCTCTTGTAGAGGCAGTAAGCGGCACCAGCGAGCCATGGTATCCCATGTCCCGAAATCTCGATCAGTTTCATTAGCGGCCGTATGCTTCCCCAGGAGGAATCCTCACAAGCGCACACTCCCAACCGCTTGGACAGCCACAGGTCCGTGGCTAACAATGAGCTTAACGCTATGCCGACGATAGATGGGTTCAGCCGCATACAGTCTTCTTCTGGGAGCTGCCCGCCTGTAGACGAGGTAGATGCATTGGACGAACCGGAGCCTCGACGGCGAGTCGGGCTCTCAGATGCTCGTAGTCGAGCCGATGTCGGGTCGGACCCTTGTCGTTGCAACAAATGCTGTGGACGCCGATTAAGGGACATAAACTCATAACGCCCATTACCACCAATACCGGGAGAACTGCCAGTGCGTCCGCTATTATTTTTAGCTTTCGGAGAGGGCATTTTGATTTCCTATATCAGGTACCGTGCAAACAGTTTACAGTACAATTGTTGTAGATGAAATACGTCGCTTAAGTATCAATCTTTCTCTCTCAGTTCATCCCTTCACAGGTAACAGACGCTTTGACATCCGGAATGACTCCCGCCATCTTTGTTTTGCCGCACGCGCGAGGGTGGCTGGGAAATAAACTTCTCTCAAGTCAGACACGTGACTACAGTGAAACAAACTGCTGGAAACAAATCTAACACTGAATTCTAGAATAGGAAATGCATGTGATACACTGTAAATCTGTGCATGCATTAAAAAATGTAACCCATTAGTCAGGTGAGCCATGACGGTGCTAAAATGCATTGAATAACTTTCGAAATGGCGTTAGTTAAATAATTCCTCAGCAACATGCATGTAACTAAACCTACCTGTAGCTACACTGTCGCCCTGCTAATATTTGATGCAATAGCCAATTAAAACTGATGGAAACTCATTAGGTTAGGTTTAAAAACATTGCAAACCAATAGACAATATGTAGACTTTTTACATAACGATGCATCTGTGTTCACTCCTCCCCCGTGCATTAGGCTGGTGTAACCAAGTCTATAAACGTGACCTGCTTCTTGTCATAGAGGTGGACACTAGCCGTGACTGCAGCCATGCCGGGTATCTTACTGGGAGATGTCTTTCCAAATTTCGAAGCTGATACAACAATCGGGAAAATAAAGTTTCATGATTTTTTGGGAGACTCGTAAGTAGCCTATGATCGATCATTAAAGATCAGTCTTTGAACAATAGGCCTTATTGCATGGTAAACACATGTCAGCAAGGTTAATGTCATAGCCGTAGTACTACTGGTAGCAAAGTTATGTTATAACGTTACGAGAGGAGTTAACATTGTTGAAAGTAGCCTATATTGCGGCTAGCCAGTCGTAGGGCTAAGGTGGGCCGATCATTCTTGTGACTCGTGATAGGTTGATGATGCAGACTTTTATGTTCAATATTATTTAGGACTTTGTTATTCAATATTATTTAAGCTTTTTCAATCAAAGTAGGCTACCAAACACGCGGAATAGCATACATCCTTATGCATACCAATGAAGTTGCTGAACTAACATGACCAACCAACGCAAACGGTCTGTGTTTATTGTCATGCCAGCCAGCACATGGACTCAAGTAAAACACCGAGACCTTTCTATAACCCATTAAAGACCAGACGTGTGCATTAATTCATAGTCTGCTTGTATAAGGCGACACTTAGGCTAAAATATGTATTTGGAGAAGTCTAGGCCTACGCGGGCCTGTAAGTGCATTGTATTTCACAGTGACGTCTAGCATATCACTTTTCCTTGATGACTGCTTGCAAAGTGCATAATTAAGTCCATCAGCTAGGTCCTCCTGGTCACCTTCCAACGTGAATCTGATATTTGATGATGTATCAAAAGTCTGTACAAGACTTGACCAGTATAAAAGACGGTTGTTAAACATTCACCCTGAGACGCTATGGAAACTTTGATCCTAGTGACACTGCCTAACATCAGGGGCACTGTCCAGTCATGAATTAGTTTAAAATAGGTTATTCATATAGCCTACTGTATGTTGGCCACAGTGACGCTCTGAATGATAGGAAGTTGAAGTATCTTTACTCCTGAAAGACATATTTAGGGCAAATGCCACAGTGGAATCCCACAAGAGCTAAACAAAGACTTATTGTTTCTAATTTGGATTGAGACGCTTTCGCTCTCCTGGCAATCATGGTGTTGTTACAAATGTAGTGTCACTGAACAGAGAGTGGGGGAAGTATTTCCATAATGTAACATTAAAAGGAATGTAAGGCTTTGTATAAAGAAAACAAAAAGGCTGAGGCAGAAGCAGCACAGTGGCCAGTTTTATGTCTACCAAAAAAAAAATAAATAAATAACAACATGAAACTCCAGAGAAATGATGTTAATCCTCTCTGCTTTAAGAGGATCCCAAACTGAAGGCCGGAATGGCTGAAAATACATAGTTATGGGCTTGTAAAGTCATTTGACTTTATCATAATTTGACGCCAATAATGTTTATGATCCCCTGAGTGAGATTTTCTCTCGTTCCTGCTGATTGCATAATGAGAATCATTCTTAAGGAGGTTGTCAGATGCCTAGAAGCCTAAAATAAGCATACATTCTTCATACAAATTTCAAGTAATAATCCTGTATCATAGTTTTATTTCTGTGCAAATGATTATGGAATGGTTGAGGTTTGCAAGGTTAGGGGAACTTTGTTCTGTGGTCTCGCAAAGGGAGTGGTCCTTGAGGCACCTAGGGATACAAACCATGTAGCAACATTGCATGACTCCAGGTCACATGATTAACATCTCTCCTTAATCATGAGGCTCATTGGTGTTTTTTGTCCTCAGTGGTGCCTTCCAGGCAGCAGTGCCTGAAAAGCACCCCGCTCCAAAATCTAGGTAGGTGAGGGTTAGGTCAGGGTTAAGGTTAGGGTTAGGGTCAGGGAAGTGCCTTTCAGGCAACGTTATGGGCAAAAATCACCATTGAGCAATCATGAGACACTAACAGCAGCAGCAGCTCTCCACTCTTTCACACAGTGATGTAACCAACACATAGCATTGATCAATCTCTGGTCAAATGTCACAAGCGATTGGAAAAAATAACATTTTTACTTGCTGTCACTGATTGTCACTGATTTAGTTTTTTTTGTTTGCTTTGCATTTCATAGCTTTTCTTCTCTTTGCTCGGTGCAGTGTCTGTCTTAAAACCCCAAGGTGTTACAGAGGTTGCTGATGTTGTCTAGCAAAAGTAATGGAGGAATCATGGTAGTTACGCAAGGATATGCAGGATAATTTAACACTGTGTAAATAGGGAGCACATCTGGCAGAAACGTTGCTCCTGTGTTGATTTACACGCACAACCTTGGGAAAACTGGAGCGCTGGAAGCCGGATCTGGCCTGGTGCAGCTCTGGGGCAGTTATGCAATAGTTCTTTTGGTATCTTGGTCTACACCCCCCTTTCTCCAGAATGCTTAGACTTCAGATACTGGATTATTTATTACTGCTCTGTCCATGCCAGATTGTGGACACCTGCTCTGCTGGCCTCTAGAGATTTTGAAGAATTTCCTATATCAGTCTCTCTCTCTCTCTCTGTCTCTTTTTCTCTCTGTCTTTCTCTCTCCTGTCTTTGCCTCTTCTTAGATGGGGCATTCTATTCTCACATCCTCGGGACTTCACGCCAGTGTGCACCACAGAACTGGCCTGTGCAGCCAAAATCAGCGACCAATTTGCCAAGCGCAATGTGAAAATGATTGCTCTGTCCATTGACAGTGTGGAGGACCATCTCAGCTGGAGCAAGGTTTGTCTCTTATTCACAAAGCCCAACAGACACTTTCACAACTGTGGAGTTGAGGTTTTCTCCTCCAACTCTCTTCTCACTTCCTAATCCTTCACCCCATCTCTGTATGTTCTACTTACGCAGATGACTGTGTTTCATTGTTGAGAGTAGACGAGGTCAGCGGGCCAATAAAGGGGCGGCTACATGTGGAGGCACACACCAAGGCTCAAGCTGATTGGGTCTTTTCTCAGGTTGCCAGGTTACAACAGCACCACCCCTCAGACTCCCTAGACTTTAGAATGGTCAGAAAAGGGACTGAGTTTCAGTGGCTGGCCTGGTTCTGAATGTAAAACTGATTGGACAAGATTACACCATTGCCACCCACCCACTTCTAAAGCTACTTTTCATGCAATTGGTGCTTCGGGCAAATGGCTCTTCTGGACAGAAAACTGTAGAAGAGAGACATTATATGTGAGATGACAGCCTAGTTCTTTTATAGTGTATTTGTTGCAGTCGATTTCCTTTCTTTCCTTTTGTCTTTGACGCCATGTTTTCTTGAACTTTCCCTCCTCTAAATGCAGTCCAAACACGCAGTTGTAGGTCCTTCCCACTGCACAACACATGTTTGTCTGATGGCCAGATCCTGATAAAGCATTCCATGGATCCTCACCAAAAATTTGATGGGTGTTTACAACAAGTTTACTGTTACAGCCCTTCCTTACTAGATAATCACTTCGCTGTGATTAGATTAGCAGCTTTTATGGCTAATACAGAGATTGGCATGGTTGTGTTTTGAATAGAAGCTCTGAAATATTCCAGATTTAATGTTGGCTACCACTACCATATAACCACCCTTTCTAAACTTTTTTTTATTCTTAAAAATTTTGATTTTTAAAATGTAATTGAAGTGCAACAGTCTCAAAGTTCTCAAAGCTGTTTCACCTATTTTTCTCTTTTTCCCCCTCCACCTCTTCTCTCCCTGCCGCACAGGATGTGATGTCCATGCACCCTGACAAGGCTGGCACTCCCATGCCATTCCCCATCATAGCGGACCATAACAGAGCACTATCTGTGCAGCTGGGCATGCTGGACCCTGACGAGAGGGATAAGGATGGCATGCCCCTAACTGCTCGCTGTGTAAGTGTGGACGTGTGTGTGTGTGTGTGTGTGTGTGTGTGTGTGTGTGTGTGTGTGTGTGTGTGTGTGTGTGTGTGTGTGTGTGT
>JASCQY010000002.1:6543465-6552655 GCA_030264315.1 Sardinella tawilis
TTTGACTAACGAGGCTGTGGGGAGCGAATCAATGGCTGACAAACAGTCGATGGTTGGCCCAAAACAAAAATCAGTCAGGTTGAAGGCCACCTCGGGCGGATAAAAAATGACGCCCCCCCTTAATGGGTTTCCCTATAACTGGCCTGTCCTTTTTCTTCTTTGTCTCTTTGCTCAGGCAGACGGGAGATTTCATTTTTCACGTCTGTTGTAAAAAGAGACAGAACAATAAAAGTAAAATGAATTCAAAAAGTAACCGCAGTGTGCTTGCAGTAAGCCACAGCCGCGGGTCCGTTCCAAACAGTACATCAGCTGTCCAAGGGTGCTTAGATGACAGTTATTACAAAATCAATGGAAGCCAGCGCTGCACAAGGCTACAGCATCTGCTAACATGAAACACTAGACAGAAACCTGAAGCCAGCTGCAACGGCAAGTATTCTCTCTTTCATCTCCCAACTGGGAGGGAGAGAAAAATCTCTCTCTCCTTTCTCTCCTTGTGCGTGTGTATGTGTGTGTGTGTGTGTGTGTGTGTTCGTGTCTCTTTCTTCCCTCTCTCTTTGTGTGTATACATGCATGTGTGTGTGTGTGTGTTTATGTGTGTGTGTGTGTGTGTGTGTGTGTGTGTGTGCATGTGAACTCCTTGTATAAGAGTGTGTACAGCTAAGACAGAGCGAGAACAAAATCTCTCTCTCTCTCTCTCTCCCTATCATTCTCTCTTGGTGTGTGTGTGTGTGTGTGTGTGTGTGTGTGTTCGTAAACCACTGTCTATGAAACTGTATGACGGAGACAGACAGAAGGAGAGAAGACAGGAAAAGAGAGGAAGGAGCGAGAGAAAGAGGGCATGAGGGAGGAAGAGACAGAAGAGAGAATCTGGCACTGGAAAATGAAGGAAGAAGAGAATGAGAAAGAGAAACCAAAAAAAAGAGTGAGAAATAGAAAGCAAGTCTGGGACTGGACTCTTGGGCCTTTTGGGGATTGAAATATGTGGGTCTGCCCTCTACTTGCCCCCCTCCCATCCCTCCCCTCCTCCCTCCATCCCTCCATCCCTCCCTCCCCTCCTCTGCTTCTCCTCCTCCTGCTGTGCACGGGTCTCACGGGGCAGCAGTGGATATCACAGGGAGAGCCAGACTCCCAGAGGAAACCTTATCTGCTCTCCACTTACAGTTCAAACACAACTCAGCTCAGCCTCGGTAATGCAACCCCAATGAGAGGCTCAGCTGAACCCCCATAACACACACACACACACACACATACACACATACACACATACACACACACACACACACACACACACAGTTATGCTCACACACACATACAGCATACACACACACAAACACACACACACACACATACACACACTTATGCTCGGACACAAACACACACACACACACACACACACACACAGTCGCCCCTCCCCTGTCACCATCACCACCACAAGGAAACCCTCATTCTGTGGGAAACAAAGGAAATTACCCAGTGATGACTGTGTAACCTCCAGAAAGGCTGAATTCACACAGTCGAAAAAAAAAGAGGAGAGGCAGGGATTCAAATGAGTTCTCCTCACAGACGGGGAGTGCTCTGTGAAACGACCACACAACTTTCCAAAAACTCGTTTTGTCAGACGCGCCATCCCCAACAAGCAGCCAGCCAATCAACCAAGCTGTTGCCATGACACCCTCACAGGGACCTGGTGCGATTTCAAACAAATCGTCTCTTTTGTCTGCAGTCACAGAAACTAGCACCAAACCACCAAACCCAATTGTGAGCTGGATTGATGTGCTAATCTGCCCATTTATGTCCGAGTTGGGGGGAGTGATGGAAAGTAAGTGTGTGTGTGTGTGTGTGTGTGTGTGTGTGAATGAGTGTGAGTGTGTGTGTGTGTGTGTGTGTGTGTGTGTGTGTGTGTGTGTGTGTGTGTGTTTGTATATGTGTGTGTGTGTGAGTGTGAGTGTGTGTGTGTGAGTGTGTGTGTGTTTGTACATGTGTGTGTGTGTGTGTGTGTGTTTGTATGTGTGTGTGTGTGTGTGGTGGGGGGCTGATGTGGGTTGGAGGAGAGTACTCATTTGATACACCCACACACTCTTAACCCCTGTCTGTCTGCTAAAGTCGTTTGACTGGAGACAGTGAGTGGGTCTCATACCAGCCGGCTGAGTGAGCAGCTCCTCACTCAAGATTTGATTTGTGTGTGTGTGTATGTGTGTGTATGGGAGAGCGAGAGAGAGAGTTTGTGTGTGTGTGTGTGTGTGTGTCAGTGAGAGAGAGAGTGTGCATGTGTGTGTGTGTGTGAGAGAGAGAGAGAGAGAAAGATATTTTGTGTGTGTGTGTGTGTGTGTGAGAGAGAGAGAGAGAGAAAGAGAGAGAGAGAGAAAAGATATTCTGTGTGTGTGTGTGTGTGTGTGTACCTGTGTCAAGACAAGGAGGTTGAAACCTGGGCATCTGGGGCCACTCAGGTCTACGGGATCACTAGCAGGCAGGAGGAATGAAGTGTGTGTGAGAGTGGCCCGTCTGGAACAGGCTTTTACAGCGTCTCACAACCACAGCAACCACAGAGAGAGGGAAGGGGACAGAGAGAGAGAGAGAGAGTGGTAGAGAGAGGGAGAATATAAGTGGGGTAGAGGAAGGGTAGAGAAGGAGGGAGGGAGAGAGGGAAAGATCCAGAAGGAAAACTGAGACGTGAGTGAGTGTGTGTGAGAGAGAGAGAGAGAGAGAGAGAGAGAGAGTGTGTGTGTGTACCTAATGATGGAGTCCATCTGGAGGAGTCGCTCCCTCTCCCAAACCAGCGATCATATCAGTGTAACCTACACTAGCTGTGCTATTCAGTCCCAAGCTAACAGGTCACATAGTGTAGTGCCATTGTGGATGATTAAAATGTCATGTACTGAACCTGTGCTCCATTGTTTCATATCTCTCTCTCTGTCTCTCTATCCCTCTCTCTCTCTTTCTCTCTCTCCCTTCCTTTCTCTTTTCTCTGGTTTGTTCATTCTGTCTTTCTCGTGCTGACACAGAACTAAATACTTTGCCTCATATGGCAAAAAAAGAACGACCTGCTGTTATCATGCCGTTTATTCGTCTCTGTGAGTGAGTGTGTGTGTGTGTGTGTGTGTGTGTGTGTGTGTGTGTGTGTGTGTGTGTGTGTGTGTGTTCACATGAGAGTATGAACAAAAGAAACTCTGAAAGTACAAAAGTATGGGTAGATAATGGGTGTGTACTTTTACACCATGTAGTGTGAAAACCTAAAATGAAAACCACAAGGCAGTGTGGAGCCAGGTGATATGACTCTCTCTTTTTCACTCTCAATATCCATTCATCTCACCATCTCTCTCTCATTCTTTCTTTCCTCTCATTCATTCTCTCTCACAGTCCCCGTACAGCTCACCTTATCAAACGTACTGGAGTGATGCAGTATGTGGTTATGGGTGTGGTGTGTGCGTGTGTATCTATGTATGCGAGTGTGTGTGCTTGTGCATGTGTGTGTGTGTGTGTGTGTGTGTATGAGCATACTGTATATAGACACATACTGCAGAAGAACAATAGGTGTGTGTGTGTGTGTGTGTGTGTGTGTGTGTGTGTGTGTGTGCCTGCCTGCAATTATGTCAAACACTAATCCACTTATTGGAAGCACACTGAGGAATATGAGTGGTCATGTCAAAGTGGTTCATCTTTATTACGTCCTTTACAACATTACAGATTGACCCAAGTTTGGTCAAATAATTGGCATGGACATATAAACTTTTGTAGTTCAATTTAGGATTTCAGTAAAAGACAGATCTCTCTCTCTCTCTGTCTGTTTCTCTCTCTCTCTCTCTCTCCTCCACTACCTCCCTCCCTCTATTTCCTCCCATGCTGTCCGTTCCTGATGCTAATGAGGTGCTCCTAAAAGTCCCCTGCCATTAACAGGGCTTTGAACAGCTGAGGCCCAACAGTTGTGCTGCGTGCACACACACACACACACACACACACACACACTCAAATAAATACAGGCTACACACCCCCAAACTCATATGCAAACTTACTGTGTTTCCACCTCCTCCTCTTATTCTCTCCCTTGCTTTCTCTCTCTCTCTCTCTGTCTCTCTCTCTCTCTCTCACACACACATACACACACACGCACACACACACAGAATGTGCCATGCATATGTTTACAGACACACATATACTGAGGGCGCAACTCAACCTTGCACCCTCTAATTTTCCGGCAGATGGATAGGCAGGTGTGTGTATTTGTGCATGGATGTTTGTGTGTGTGTGTATGTGTGTGTGTGTGTGTGCATGGTTAAATATGTTTGTGTGTGTGTGTGTGTGTGTGTGTGTAATAGATGCTCAAAAGCACACAGCCCTCATAAGAGAAAGAGGGTCAAGGACTCACATTTTTCATCACAACCAATTACCCCCCACTCATCCTCAGTCTTTATTCCACCCCTCCCTCCCACCCTCCCTCCCTCCATCCCTCCCTCCCACCCTCAGCATCTCTCCATCCTGCCGTCATTCAGAGCCAAAAATCTAGACTGGAATTCCTCAAACCGTCTTGACACAGACCCTTTCCTTGATGTCGGCAGCTTGGACAGAACAGACGCGCCGATTGTTCCTTTAAATAGAGACCCAAACAAAGGCGAGAAAGGCCAGAATGCCTCTCCAATTAGAATTCCATAACACAGAGCAGCCAGCCGCCGAGTGTTTCTCTTCTCCTCGCCATCACTCTCGTCTTGGGCTGCAGAGGACAGAGCGTTTCAGAAGTGGACTGAGACTGAATTGAAGGAGGAACGGACAGAATAAGAGAGCGACGACTGAAAGAGAGGGAGGGAGAGAGGCAAAGGGTGACATTCTCATTGAGTCTGGTATTTCAAACACGTAGCGAGCATTTGAATTTGTTGTCCGCCCTTTCTCTCTCTCTCTTTCTTTCTCTCTGTCTATTTCTGTCCCCCTCCTTCTTCTCTCTCTATTCAGAGGGTCGGTGCTTCTCTGTGAGGGGTCTCGGCTAAGAGGCTCTCGGCGTGGTAGCGGTGATGGAGACGATGAGCGGTGAGCCGCCGGTCGAGAGTGCGGTTGCCGGGGCTCTGAGTGATGAGGCCCTGTGTGGGCGAGTGGTCACCATCAAGAGAGTCTTCAATTAACCCCTCACCCCTGACCTCTGAACTGCCACATTAAAACATTAAAACGAGCCTTCGCACCCCTCTCCACTCTACTCCCCCCAGGCTATCGCTCTCCCCTTGTGTGCTGAGTGCATTCTCTCTCTCTCTCTCTCCCTCTCTCTCTCTCTCTCTTAATTCAATTCAATTCAATAAAGTTTTATTGACATGTTCAATAACATTATTGCCTAAGCTCAATTACATACACAAAAAGTATATGCATAGACAGACAATTGCATACATTTAGGTAAACTGAAGAGATTAACGGTAAGATACAGTGGCAATTGCAATAATATCAAGGATGCAACACTGTAAAACATATGAGGAGTCACTGGATGTCCCTCAGGTTATGGCAACCTGCTACAAATTTTGCAGCTAGAGTGGCGTCCTTGTTCTCTCCAAGACTGTATGGCAATTTTGCTCTGTTTGGAAATGTTGGGAGATGGTTGAAGTGAATTTAATGAAAAAGGATTGCCTAATTTCTTCATATTTAGTGCATTCTGTTAGAAAATGCAGTTCTGTTTTTATGACCCCCAAGGTGCCGTGTGTGCATAGCCTCTCCTCTCTGGGACGCCAAGTCTCTCTCTCTCTCTCTCTCTCTCTCTCTCTCTCTCTCTCTCTCTCTGTGTCTCTACACTGTAGACTAATCATGAATCACTGTGATTCTGTGATAATGACTGTGACATGACTCGTTCCTGTTGCAAAAAAAAAAAGAAAAAAAGTGCACAGCCGTTTATGGTTAGCTGTTTTTTACTTTGATTATTCCGTGTCGTGTTTAATTAACTAGGGGTTGTTCGGTAGTTCTCCCACCCGAGGCTTGTCTTGTAAACTGGGGGGCTGAATCATGGGAATGTTCTACTTGTTATTAATATTAAACATGAATCATTGTTCTCAACTCATCACATAGACTGAGTTGTAAGTGATGTATTGCATGAATCGTAAGTCTGTGTGTGTGTGTGTGTGTGTGTGTGTGTGTGTGTGTGTGTGTGTGTGAAGGTGGGGTGGGGTACGATGTGTAGATAAGGGGGGAGAGGTACTAAAGACACACAGAGTGTGACTCAGATACAGTAGTTGAAAAACACTAGCCTGGCAAGCCAAACTTTACACATGAATTGGATAGTCTGGAATCGGACCATTCACAGCGCTGAAGCCTGTGGGAGAGATCAACAGATGTGGTTCAAACTGTCTCTGCGCGTAATAGGCCAGCGTTACTGACCAATCAGAGCTATCAGGCAGCCTTTTCATCCAACAGACAGCCCTTTTGTCATCGTGTTAGCCCGCCCCAATGACTTGCTACACAGATAGAGCGTTCTGATTGGTCTGTCCTAGGTCAAGACGGGCCAGGATTTGCCTGTACCGTGTGAGTAGCTAGGCAAGAATATATTCTGCCGCTAGATGGTCTAGATTTCTAGGCTAGAAAACCACAACAACTGTAGAACTGATGGTGAATAAATGCTCTACATGTTTTACAGTCACTGTATCTCTACTGCATCATCGCCCCCTTCTTCTCTTTCTCACTTCCCCGTTGTCTATAGTGTGACTGTGTGCACTATCTGTCCCCTCTGTGGAGGACATCTGCAGCCACTGCAAACCAACCTCTAGGCACATCCATCTGATTGGGAGGAAAGGCCAAGATACTATCATGCACACACACACACACACACACACACACACTAACACACACACACACAATAACACACATATACACACACACACTTCATTAGAACTTCCCTTGTACTTGACACATTTCTGCTCAACACCCACAACCATGCTGTGCGTGTGTGTGTAGGGGGTGTGTGGTGGGTAAAGGACACTAGCACTTTCCAGTGGTGCCTCTGAAGCCTTCGGGATGGACTGATTCATCATGATTTATACTCAACACTTTCCTGTAGTGCCGCCAGACATGGGGGCTTGAATGTGAGTCGCTTTGCTGGCGTCCATTGTGAGGGAGAGAGAGTCATGGGCAGAGTGATATAGTCACTCCTGTGGCAGCTCCCATAACCAGGACCACCACATCCAGGTGAGGATCCACTAGACTTCAGCCAACCACAGCCTGGGCATGATATACTATGTGGGGGTGGTTGACATACACCCCGCAGGGAATGTGTGTGTGTGTGTGTGTGTGTGTGTGTGTGTGTGTGTGTGTGTGTGTGCTTTGTCTGGATAGTTGGTGGTGGGTGGGTGTTGGTGATGCGCTTGGAAGAAATGTGATGAACAAACAGAACATGATGGACTATGTACTTTGTGGTTGCCGGAACTGGAGCCAAACAGACTCAGTTGGAGACATAAAAGTTC
Organism: Sardinella tawilis; assembly: GCA_030264315.1. Classification (NCBI taxonomy): domain Eukaryota; kingdom Metazoa; phylum Chordata; class Actinopteri; order Clupeiformes; family Clupeidae; genus Sardinella; species Sardinella tawilis. Next base: position 6,550,884 of record JASCQY010000002.1, read on the forward strand.
CTCAAGCATCTCAGCTAATTCCTTCCTTACTGCACGTGGTCTGTGAGTCTGTAGCCCCTGAGCTGCTTATTGTTCACCATGTTCAAACCTTTTATCAATTTATATGCCTAAATTCTCAAGACAAATTAATGTAGGTGACGGAACTCAGATTACTTTTATTAAGGGTTTAGGAGGAACACTTAATTTAGGAGGAACACTTAATGTAACAAATTGGCCACAAACGTCTGGATAAAGTAGTTTGGTGGTCAGCGAGATTCCTTGCAGTTTGACCAAACTTTCGAACACAAGCTGAAATGTCGCCTGGGAAAATGCCCTTTTCCTGTGCTGGCTCTCGCCCAAGGCGAAGTCATTATGGAGCACTAAAGATTTACCCACTAACATTTATTTAGCTAACGACAAACACTTGATTGTGGAATAACAGTCAAATAAACACCTCCACCCACATCACCATGGTGGACAGACCACAGTTTGAACAGGCATAGGTCTCTGCTGGTGGAGCAGTTTCATTTGAGTTAATTATCATTAAAAAAAAAAACAAAATCCCCAAGTCGATCAGCAAAAAAGCGCAGCTAAGCTGAAGTAAATGGGGTGGCGCTCGCCGGTAGTGTAGAAAAACAAACAGTTGAAGGGCTGACCAAATAAGCAGGTCCTGGCCTTCATTAGCGCCAGCGAGAGACTGTCATCAGAGTCTGACTTAGCTAAACACTCACTGGAGTTTCCACTCAGAGGAAGGAAAAAAGAAGAAAAAAAAACACGCTAGGCTAACGTGATACAACACATGTGGTCATTCAGCTGCTAAGATCTGTCAATACACAAGCAGCACTCCAGGAGAGGTGGAGTGAACACGATGAACTCCAAACCCACTTAAAAACGTGTGATATTACGGCGGGTGCCATGCGGTATTGTTCTGCTCTTGGTGTTTTTGCTGCTTACGGACAATGGGGAACAATGAGGCAGGAGGGAAGAACGAAAGAGTAAAAGGAAGAGAAGGGGGGGGGGGTGAGGGGAATGGGCTCACATTTTGAAAAGGTGCTGTCAACACTTATTCTGTCATAAAAACCTGGAGCATAAAAAAAGAGGGAGGGAGAAGGGATGAAGGGAGGGACGGAGAAAAAAACAAAACAAAAACACAGCTGGGAAGTTCAAATGAATGAGTGTGCTCACCCCTCCGAGTAGGCCACTGCGAGAGGAGAGGACAGGGGAGGGGAGGGGAGGGGAGGGGGTGATTGACTGGTGGAAAGCTCCGTCTCCAATGCACTGCGCTCTCTAGCTAAAGTGTATAGTGCCAGTGAGTTCACCTCCTCCTCCTCCATCTCAACAGAGGCCTACAGTAAGAGCCGGAGGCGCTAGTTTGCAGCACTACTGTAGTTGTGATCTCTCTCTCTCTCTCTCTCTTAGAACCGGCACTTTTCCAGAGTTTCTGTAGTTGACTGTGAGTTGCTTCATGCTGCTTCAGGGTACCAGATGATTCATGGGTGTCTCAGTAGCATAAACAGTACTGTTAAGTGACTGGCATTTATTTAGCATGACACTTTTATGCAGAACATTACGGATTTCCAATTGCAGGTGTCGCACAGTGCATGTGAATAGTTCTGGTCTGGTCTGCATAAATAGGTACGTCACAATATAAACTTTTGAACAGTCTTTTGTGTCAGTGTATGAGGGCTCAACTCTGCTCTGCATAAAGGGAGATTTTGCTAGCCTGGGCCCACCCATTCCGTGACGTTATCGGCCGCGCCCGCGGCCTCGCCACGGTCTGGCCAAGCATGCTA
>JASCQY010000002.1:6575012-6590900 GCA_030264315.1 Sardinella tawilis
CTCCCCCCCCCCAACTCCCCCCCACCCCCCAAGCTAAAAGGCCATCACCAGTGCTTATCCTCCAGGCTGCCAGGGGTACGGGGGGCATTGGGGGGTTGGGGGGAGATGCTATAAGCTCCGTGGACTACACTAACACTAACACTTGGGTCGGCTTCACGCCCCTGCCAAATTTGGGGAAGGCGATTTAGTGTCGCTTAAGCCAAAGAGCTGCGGCCGGGCAGGAATTCTCTCAGAGTTGTGTGCTGCGTGTTTCAGCGCTGCTATGCTGGTGTGAACTTTCCTTCGGTTTTAGAGTTTTCAAAAAGGTCATGCCAAATGGAGGATTTTTTCCATGCCAACACTACTATGCTTTGGCATAATATCTTACAAGAGACCAACCCACACAAACTACTGGGAATGAATGTGGTGGTCACAAAATAACTGCTAGACTTGATGATTTTCCCAGTTACTCAACTCTAACGCCTTCTCTCAAAAGCATAGGCCTGGTATATCTGGTTTTCTCATAAGCAATAAGTCTGGTACATCTTATGGAGTAAATATGCTATCTAAAGCTTGATCATGTAAAATCTTTACTTTTATGGTGCTTTGAAAATAATGGGCTTCAAATTTGTTGACTGGCAAACTAGGCTACATTCCTCTCAAATGGAGCGAAATGAAAGTGAATGCTAAATAATGAGGCACAATGCTAGCCAAAGTGGATTAGCGAGGTAGCTGATTGCTGCAACTGTGATAACACAATTGCTCACATCCATCAAGGCTGAGGTCTCTCTTTCAGTGTGCTGTTTTGACCCACCCCACACTGGAGTGGGGAGTTATTACTATGGGAGAACAGCAAACCAGCTCACAATGGAGTTCTACTAATCTCAGTGTTTTCCTTAGCGTGACTTTAGGGTAATAATCCTCCAAACATGCTGGGTTGCACAAATTTCTGATCTCCGTGGAGTGTGTGTGTTTGTGTGTGTGTGTGTGTGTGTGTGTGTGTGTGTGTGCTTGACGTCTCATAACCTTAATGTCTAAAGTGGGGTCATTTGTTTAGTTTAATAAGGCTCAGTGTTTGTTTTGGGTCACGTCGGTAGAGGCGATGGGTTGCGTGCAGAATCACATCGTGTGGAAAACCCAGGCCTGGTGGGGGAAAGGCTGTGCAACACCTCAGTGTGATGTTGACATTTTGACACTCGCGCACACACACACACACACACACACACACACATACATACATGCACATGGAAAATGGGGACTGTTTTGCGGGGCTCCGCCCTGAACTCAAACAGTGTGCATGAGTGTCAGCATGGCCCCTGCTTTCATTTTACCAGGCTGAAGCGTGTACACTTTATTTACCCTCATTAACTTCTAACCTTGCTGACAGGACTGACTCCTGCCAACTCCTGCCAAACGAAAACCTTAAAACGTGCTGAAACTTATGTGAAGTGATTGGGACACAACTCAGTGCAGGAGGAAACACCAAGATTGTATGTGTATGTGCAGTCGTATATGTATGTATGTGTGTGTATTGGGGGGGGGGGGGGTGCAAAAATACTATAATTATGATTAAATCAAGTTCAGTCAAGGGTGGTAAAATAAGGTGACTACCAGACTGGACAAAACTGACCAGTTTCCTCAATAGATGCTGGTGATGATAACAACTTGTGCACTGTAAAAGAGAATAAAGTTTTAGGCCTACTTTTTCTTTTTCTTTTTAGTGTGGAACATGTTGTATGCAGTAGATGTCAACTAGAACAAATGGCTTAAAAGGAGAAAATGAAAGTTCAGAGTTGTCCAGATAGGATAGGTTAGAAAAGTAGATTGTGGTCAAACTGTAGCGGAGTGGTCAGCTTATCATAAAATAAAATCATTCTGCTTGCAGTCTTATTAGTAGTACTGAGGTTTCGCTGCAAAGCAAGTTCTAACAGGTATCATTGGCAATGTCCCATTTTAAGTAGTGTCAAATTACGCTGCAGTAAATATCATGGACACAAGCTCTCTAATGTTTCACTTGATTGAGAGTCCACAATGGGTGTTTATTGCTTACTTATCTGGCAAGGCGAAAGTAGAAAAAGCTTCTGGCAAACAAAAACAAGAGCCGACAGGAAGGGGCCCCTTGAAAGAGTCGAGAGCAATTGTGAGAGAGAGCGCACAGGGTTTTTTAGGCCCAGGTAGTTGGCCGCGGCTACACACTCTACTCCTCTACACATTTCCATAACAGGAAAGGTCAACTTTACAACTCCAAAGGGCCCAATAGCCAAGGTTTCTGCAGCCCGCTCTCTCTCTCCCAGTCCCCCTGCTACCCCCCCCCCCCACCACCACCACCACCACCACCCCCACTACCCCTCCACCCCACCCCCTCTGCCTCATCCCTCTCCCACTTCCCCCCACCCTCTCCCTCTTCACACTCAAACAATCTGAACTGCAGCCAAGCTCCGTGGTCATGTGGACATGCATTGTTTAGAAACGACGTGGAGCCGTGCTGTGGATGCAGTCCCTTGTTGCCAGCAAGGGTTTTCCTCGATTGTAGCCAGGTCCTCCCCATAGCCTGGACTGTGGCAGCAACAGCAACAACAACAACAAGGACAGAGACTGAGCCCAGTGTGTGGCTGGTGTGTAGTGAGGGGGTAGACACGGAGGCAGCAGTGATATCGGGATACAATCTCAATATTGGACAACAGCCTGCCAATAGAGCACACATGGAACTATATTTAAACCAAATAAAAGAACTCATTTTACGTCGATGTTTGCAGCTTTCTATGCCAAGTGGTCTGCCTGGTCTTTGAAGAGGTAAAGTACCACGTGCTTGCACATATTTTTTTTTCACCCATAGAGCCCCCCCCCCCAAAGGCTAAGCGTTTGCAGCGGGCCGCACCGCACACTCTTTATTGCGACCGTGCCTGTTGTTGTGCTTGGCAGCCGGCCTCACTGTTTGAAGTGGAGCCTGGTCCAGGCCCAAACAACAATGCAGGAAGTTTAACTGCTTCTGGCCTTTCAGTGTTTCGAGGCCCAGGCGGCCTCCCTTGGCGATAATAAAACGGCTCCACTGGGCCCTGTGGACACTCACTGAACACAGAGAGACCCACAGCAGCAGGGCAGCAAGTTCCACTACTAGACTAGAACAGCAAAATAAATAAATAATTAAAAGACTCAAGGGTTTATTGTATATATTTGAAAAACCACTGATCAAGCAAAAACAGACCAACAGACTGTTTCCACTGTGTTTGTCAATCCTGTGTAAATGATATGGGGAATAACCTTAGGTTACAATGCTACCAAGCATATGCCATCGATTGCCTTCAATTACTTAGTGTGCTGAAACTAAAGGAGGGCCTACAGAAGAACTTCAAAAAAAGCACTTCATCAGACCATCAAGCGGCATGCATTCTCTCTAACACGGTTCCATCCAGCATATACTGTAAATGATTGGTACTTATAAAGGCAGTATAAAGGAAGTGTATGGAAGCATGTGTTTATGCATGTTTATAATGGTGTTATTTAGGGCTTATTAAGTTGTTATACTCACAGTATAACATTGAGGGGTTCTCTGCAGGCATCAAATCTAATGGAAACAAGTTGCTTTGCCCCACAGTCTCCTTGTGGTCTTTGATATATTGGGAACACATGTTGCAAAGCATAAGCCTGAAGCTCGGCATCTCTCCTGAATGAAATCTCAGTCTCAGGATGTCAAAGTCACTGTAGGGCGGGTCGGAGCAAACAGGAGGGAAATGCGTGGAAACAGAGACATGTTTGTAGTCGTGTTTGTAGCGGTAGTCACCCAACATAAACCTGGAATAACAGTGTGGGATTAAGGGCTATTATGGGGGGAAAACTGAGCGGTATTCCATCTGACACCTTAGCGCTGGGCGCCGGGTTCACACAAGGGCTATGCCAGTGTATTCATAAATGATAGAACACACACACACACACACACTCACACACACACACACACACACACACACACATACAGCTCAAACACAGTGGGCGGCGAGAGACAGAAATAGCTTTGGAGACGCAACACTGCTTTTCAAACGCATGTGTGCGAACACATACAAACACATGCATTCTTGACATGCAGAATGTGAAAAGGTGGCGGTGTTAAGTCTGCAGAATTGGATACTTCACACTCTCTCCAGCTCTGACCAAACTGACAAAAACATATGCTTGCCCACACACAATGCAACTTGGTATATTTCATTTATTCTTTTTTTTATTCCTTAATCCGACATATGAGTATGAACACACACACCCACACACACAGACAAGCACATTAAAAACACACCCATCTCATTTCCCCTGAAAGAACACCCTGGGCTGATGTTTTCCCATGGGCGCTGAGATTTCAGAGAGAACGGTGAAAATATTTGCACTGGCAACCACCAGCCCAAGCCACAGGATCAAATAAGATATAAATACAATGTAATTATTCCTGTAATTACAGCAGATAGTAGAGGCATCCCTTCCCCTACTACTTCAGTTGTCCTCACCTCCCAGAGCGTCCTGGTTACCTTGGATGGAACTCCACCCTCCAGTAGTGCCAGACATCCCACACCATACCAGGGGAAAGATACCAGGGTGTAGGCCAAGCGTAGAGTGGCAGACATTTCTGGGCAACATGGTTAGCCATGCAGGACCTGTCAGGCTGGGCGAAGAGCAAATTGTGTGTGTGTGTGTGTGTGTGGGTGTGTTTACTCACTGCCATGTGTTTTTGAGGGCATGGCTGGCATGGGCTGCTTGCATGGACACGTGAGTGTCGGGATGGCGCGTCGGCAAACAATGAGGCCTTTATGCATGCAGTTCTGTTCTCAGGGTGTGACGTGCAGACACATTACATGGCGACTGATTGTGTTTTTAAAGTTTTGTTCAACATTTACTTAGTGTCTGCCGCCTATCACCACACAAATGGCTATAATTACAGAGGGCTATGCAGCTAAACACTGAGTTTGGATACATCATTGTTCACAATGTACACACCTGGCTCATCTCTGCTACTTAGCTTTTTCTCAAACTTAATGTGTTATTAAGCTACAATAATAGCATTAGACTTTGATGATGGTGATACTTGTCTAGCCTAGATGGTCATTCGTATCCTCACAAAGCTCATTGTTAGGAGTCAGTGTTCATTAATGGGCCCTATGTCCCCTAGCTCTAATGTCTATGTTCCCATGGTCTTATGCTTCTGCCTCTGTGGATTCCCAGCTATCGTTAAGCTCCCCAGATTTACATTGGGACCAAATGGGATTATGATAAAGATGTTCTCCAGATCCATATTTGTCTATAATGCCATGAGTTGTTGTGTTTATTAAGCTCTTTAGTATCCCAGTATATGAGGATAGTATTTATTTGAACTTGATACAGTTTAAATGCAGAGGGAGGTTATTACTGTATCTGAGCCACAGTTACAGTAACTTCAGGCCCAAGCTCAGACTGTTCCTATAACTGTGCAGACTTGCTCTGCATATTAAAAATGACATTTGATACACTGAGACTTAATCGTATTCCACATAAAACGCGCTTATATGCTATACAGTAATGGGATATAGTCATTTCTAAGCCAAATTCTTTGAAGACAATAGAAAAAGTGAAATAACCGTAAAGCAAAGGTTCGGAGTAAATTTTACTAAAGCGCTATGCACTATGAAGTCCATTCACATACCCCATCCGAAAATTTGTTTACCTTGGTCGAACATTGACAGAGGTAGCCAAGCTTGACGATTGCCTTGATACAGCCGCTATTGGCACGTGTGATGTATCTCGTAAATTACACCTCTAAAACCTCTTACCAAACTGCTACAGTAGCATAAATAGGTTTTGTACTCACCAAACGCTGCATTGGAAAATTTCCACCAACAGTAAAATTAAAAACAACTTTAGCCCGATTGCTGGTAGTCTAAAATTTTAAAGATGGCGGCACATTGACGTCACTGCACCAGTTTGAGAAAAGTAAGTAAAAGGTCACCTCGATTTGAAACTTATTTCAGGGACCTGGACAGAGTTATTGGAAACGCCTGTCTCCATGTAACGGAGAGGTCGGGGCACCGAAATGCAGTCAGTAAATGCGTTAATTTCTCAGATGTTTGTTATGATACAGTAGTGCTATTCCCATTTCAGTCAGAAGTATTTTGCTATCGCTTGTCTGTTAGCTAATCAAGCCAATTGAGTTCCTGCTCTATCAGGAAGTTACGTGACTGGCTGAGCTACGTGATGACGTGATGAGCTTGTTATTTCGGACAATTTCATGAATATACAGACCCCGGATGGTGATAACAAATGTACTTCTGACTGAAATGGAAATAGCACTACCATATCATAACAAACATCTGAGAAATGAACGCATTTACTGGCTGCATTTGGTGCCCCGACCTCTCCGTTACATGGAGATGGGCGATTCCAATAACTCTTGGACTTTTACTGTCTTACTTGTTTTTACCTGATGTTGACATGCCGCCATGTTGGAACTTTTACACTCCAGCAATCGGGCTAAAGTTGTTTTTAATAAACTTGGTGGACTTACAAATTTTCCAATGCAGCGTTTTGTGAGTACATAACCTATACTTGCATTTTTAGAGGTGTAATTTACAAGATACATCACACATGCCAATAGCGGCTGTATAAAGGCATTCGTCAAGCTCGGCTATCTCCGTCAATGTTCGACCAAGCTAAACAAATTTTCGGATGGGGTATGTGAATGGACTTCATAGTGCATAGCACTTTAGTAAAATTTACTCTGAACCTTTGCTTTAATTCCAACCCACATTCCAGTGGTAGAGGTGGTCGAGTATCAGCTGTCAAAAAATGAAATGAAGTGTTGCGGTACTACCTGAACGGAATTATAGCAATTTTGGTGAAGCCGCAAAATAGCGTAGCTTTGCGTTAGCAGCTTGCCCACATCACTACGCTATTTTGCTGCTTTGCTAAAACTGCTATCATTCCGTTCAGGTAGCACCGGTAACACATACACACACACATACACACACACACACACACAGGTGATGGGAATAGCTTTGCGAGAAAAGCTAAGCCAGTCTCTCTTAATTGTGTTTGCCCACAGATGGGCAGTCAGGTGCTCCTTGTGATGAGCTCACCTTGTTCACAGCTCCAGGATCCCCTTCTGGAGACGAGTGCCAAGCTGAGGGCTTCCCACACATCCTTCCCCAAGCTGCCCCCACCCCCCTGTGTGCCCTCACCCAGATGGTCTGGCCTGCCCGCCTCCACACACCAGACCCTCAGGGGAGGGCACAGGTGGCAGGGGTGCCCCGCTGTTTAATGGCCGTCTTCACCTGGAGTATCAAAGGGGGCAAACTGCTGCCCTTCACCCTATCAGGAGCATTTAAAGCACTTGTGTTTCATCAGGTGGAAAATCAAAAGCTTTTCTAACCTAGGGCATGATGTTGTCTGGAGATTACAAATGTCAGTTATGCCAACACTGTATGATGGGGTTTTAATTCTAATAGTGCTGATTAGTATTCTATCAAAGGAAAGTGTGTTACTGGAGAAAATAGGGATGGGTAGGCCAACCCACTTTGAAACAAAACATTACCCAATCAAGCGTAACATTTGTTTCAAATTAAAACGTCTTAATTCAATTTCCTGATTTAATTCACTGATCATTGTAGGCTTACAACAGACATGGTCATTTAAAATGATAATTGAAAGTGACCTGGGAAAAGGACACATGAGAAGTGCTGACTCCAGCACATTTCCCACCCTATGCTCACGTGTGCAGACGGATTCTCCAGGGACTTATGATCTGTTTTAATGGCATTAACTGAAAGTGACCAGCTTTACAATGTACAGTAAGGATAATTAAAATGAAAATCATTCCTGTCTCCCAAGGCTTTACCATCCGTCCAGGGTGACGAGCAAGAGCGGAATCGCCGCTTCCCGGCAGAGCCAAGCCGAGCGCAGTTCCGGGAAGAGCCGGGAGAGACAGAACAGAGGCAGGGAGGGAGAGGAGTGTGTGTGTGTGTGTGTGAGCGAGAGAGGGAGGGGGTAGGATGCAGGGATGCACAATGAAAGAAATGAAAAGGAAAGGGTAGAGGAAGAGAATAGCAGGAGACGGGGCAACAATAGAGCGAATATGAGCACAAAGGAGGAGACTCGGCAGGAGGGGGATGAGGGGAAGCGAGAGCGAGAGAAAAGAAGGATGGAGGGATGGATGAAGTGATGCTGTGCAGAGGAGGGGGGATGGTGCAGATGAAGAAGCGGATAAAGCCACGTGTGAGCTGCCACTACATGAAGCTACCTGTGATGGTTATTCCCGTAAGAGAGTGACGGCATGCTGGAGGATGAGTCAGTGGCAGAAGATCACACCACCACCAGCAACATCTGCAGTAGCAGCATCAGCAACAGCAGTTAACAGCAAAAGCCCACAGGTCTCAGATCAGCCTGGGTTTAAACAGCCTTAGTGAGTCAATATGGGGTGAAATGACATCACCACAGGCCTCGGATCAGTCCCAGTCGGCAGATCTGACATGAGTCAGCAGCCCCAATGGTGACCTCATTGGAGCTGAGCTGAGATCAGACTCAGGTTAATCTGCTAGCCTACTTGTCATCCTCCTCCCTCCACCTGATCCATGTAGCTCTGCTCCGAGCGGAACACAATGACCTCACTGTCACTGCAGTCATCGCAAGCTACCACACTTGGGCCAGGAGAAAGAGGGAAATGGATTCTGGAATATTCTTCATTCTGAGGCCAGTTGGGTTTATAATTGAAATCTCAATCGCCTTTTTGAACAGCCTCCACTAAAAAAAAAAAAAAAAAGAAAAACATTTCATAGGGTTGTTGGCTGAGGTGTGGCCTGCTCACCTTGTGGGGCTGGTATGTACTGCACAGTATGTCTTAAAAGCATACATGCAATCACAGTTCACTGGAAAACTCAAACTAAACCACCATTTGATTTATAATATGAACCTGATGTCAGTTGGAGTTGATGTTTCGGGTGATTTATTTGGGGTATGCACATATTTGGTCAAATGCCAAGATTCCTTGCAGGCACTCAGCAAGGCATTTCAGGTATTTCACAAGTGCCTGACAGAGACCTCTCTCAATCCTTCATGCCATATCAAACCATCCATCTCCTTTATGATCTAAAGTTGAATGATAGTGTAAATTATGTGTGCTGCAACTGCATTTTCTCATTAAGCCACAGTTTCCAAAACCTTTTGAAGATCCATAGTCACTCTTAAGAGTCAGACAAGAGATGTCATAAGAATAAGTTCCATTGGTTTTTGAGAAGACTGCATTCAACTATATTGGTTTTTGAGATTTGTTTCCTTAGTCACAGGTATTAGCCTGGCAAGCCAAACTTTACACATGAATTGTATAGTCTGGAATCGGAGCGTTCACAGTGCTGAAGCCTGTGGGTGAGATCAACTGATGTCGTTTAAACTGTCTCAGCACGTAATAGGCCAGTGCTACTGACCAATCAGAGCTTTCAGGCAGCCCTTTCATCCAACAGACAGCGCTTTCGTCATCGTGCTAAGCCCACCCCAATGACTTGCTACACACATCGAGCGTTCTGAGTGGTCTGTCCTAGGTCGAGACAGGCCCGAATTTGCCTTTACCGTGTGAGACTTGACCAAGTAGCTGGGCAAGAATATATTCTGCTGCTAGGTGGTCTAGATTTCTAGTCTGCACAGGTATAGTATCACATACTGCAGTACTCACTGGCTTGTTTCTGAGATGCTACGATGAGACGTGTGCTTGCTTAGTCAGTGAAGGGCAGTCTTCAAGCCATGAAATCTACATCGATGATTGACTATGTGTATATCAGTCTCATCTCCGATGTCAAACTTTAACGACTCTCCGCGCGAATAAAAGTGATGGGTGCACTGCCGTCTGAAGCAGGCTCCCATTATCACGCATGCACAGTAATAATCATAAATCCTCCCCTTTGCGCGCTTGTGTCCTTACTGTCTGTGTCCTTGAGCCTAGCCATGGAATACTGAGGACTACTTAGGCATGCTTTGACCGTGGCGTGGCCACCATTTACAAACATTAATAACGTCCCTCTGGATCCATAGACAACCATAAAGGACCGACAGACAGGGGGAAATTCAATTAGCTCTGGCCCAGCACCGGGGCACTGGGAGGGGACAGAGAGGGCACAGGGAGCCTTGAGTGGAGTGGTGATGCACGGTGCCAAGATGAGGGCCTGGTGTGCCACTCATCTCGTGCCCACAAAGCACAGGCATGAGGCTACGGTGGCAGCCACATCCTGTGTCAGGGCAAGCGCCACACTGCAGAGCATTGCTTCCTCTTCTCTTTTGCTTTTTGCTTACATATTTTTGTAAGACTGATAAAAAAAGTTCCATATCTTATATCCTACTGTATGTCTCTGGTTGGAACAGTTATATCTTAATGTAGAGAAAGACGAACAGACTTGGGACATTTAGCATATGGGAACTCTAACAAAACAGCTTTTGAAATTAAACAGAAAAGATACTTTATCAATGTTAGAGTCAATGCAATTACAGCTTCCCAGAAAGCACAGGATACCTCTATGTAAGTTTAAATGAAATTTATGGTGTGCATTATAATTCATCCTCAGAGCTCAGAGATTATCTTGTGTTGTTTATGATAACACTGTAGTAATTCTTTAAAAAAAATCCAATGATATGAATAATTAAACTGACCTCTCTCGTTTTCCAAACAAACATCCCACTGTTACCGTGGACACATCATGCCTTGAGCCGCTGCCCAAAGCCCACTTTGGTGCTGTGGGAGCTATATTAGGTTTCCCTGAGAGCAGTTCACCTTATGTAAAGAAACAAGGGCAGATAAACGTGTAATTTGTCTTCCCTTCCCTGGACGGGGTCAGCCGGATGCCCAGTGAAAAAGACAGTGGGCAAGCATAAAGGAGTGAGAGTGTGTGAGAGTGTGTGGTTGAGTGTTTGTGTGTGTGTGTGTTTGTGTGTGTGTGTGTGTGTGTGTGAGAGAGAGAGAGAAAGAGAGAGAGAGAGAGAGAGAGAGAGAGTTTTGGCTTCGTTCTTTAGGAGATGCCCTGATTCTGTCTTGATTCCCCACAGGCCTTTGCTAACACTCTACATTATTGATGTTTGGAAATAGGAGAAGCTTTTTTTTGTAAGGCACACTATCTGCCTGCGTAATGAGTCATTATGTGCTGCACTGCATCTTTTGTTACTCCCTGACTAAGCAGGCAAAATGCACACTACTGAGTGGCAAACATATGTGATTCGTCCAGGTATGGGCCCAGGGCCAATTCAGCTGATTCGGGATCAGTATGACTGCCTCTGATGAATCTATAGACCTCTTAAGCTTTGTAGACAAAAGCAATACTTAAACATTCTATTTCCAAACTACTTGCGCCAGATTAAAAGGAAATGCCGGCACATCTCAGCCTACATTCCAGTTGAAGCCGTGGTCCAGTACAATGAGCTGACAAAAAAATGAACTGAAATGATGCGACCTGAACGGAGTTATGGCTGTTTTAGCGAGGAAGCAAAATGGCATAGCAATGGGGGCAAGCTTCTTAGCTAAAAGCTACGTAAACAACTTTCCCACATTGCTACACTATTTTGCGGTCTGTAGTATTGTGATGGTTGATCTCAAACAGAGATGAGAAAGAAATCAAATATATCTCACTTGCATATCTAATTAGCAGTACATATAGCATAGCTAACTGTATGTCATTGTATCTTAATGATTATGTTTAGTGCAAATCCCAAGTTCATCATTTTCACTCCAGGCTTGAGCCTGCAGTAATTTTCCCACTGAAAAAAACCCAGCTTGTGTGCATTTAAGTCTCAAGTACAGTATGGAAAGTATGCCTGGGCCTTTGGACTTGTGTATATTTTTTGTCTCCTTCTACAAAGTAAGAGAGTGTCGTAATTCAGAAAGGGACCATTAAGTCACTCAACGGTGTGTGTAATTAAACGCTGGATACTGTTTTTGTTTTTGTCACTTTTTCCAAACATGGGACACTCTGGCACCCACTCCAGAAAGGGCACAGAGGCACAGACCAGCTTCTTTACCAGCCTGATCTCATTCCTAAATCACTTCTGAAATTATTTATGAGCCCCCTTTATAACAGGCTGTCCATTAAGGTGTTCACTGAAGCAGAATATTAGGGCTCTGTGTATACTGGCAGGGACTAGCAAAGCCTGAAGGGAGAGAAAAAAGATCGCCCAGTAAATAAGTAAGTCTGCTTAATTACTTGCTTCATTATATGTCCAATATTAACACAGTAGTTAAGAAATTCCTGTATGACTAACACACAAACAGCCATCTCAGTTGAACATGAATGTGCAAATTAAGTAAGTCAAAAAGGGGCAAACATTTTTGCAGCTCTGTCTCTCTCTCAGATTTCATTTACAGTAAGAACAGCTCAGCCATAAACATGTGTGGGTGGGTGGGGCTTACAGAAAGTCTGGGCCAGAAATCACCCTGGGTGCTACAGCCGTTATTGATTGGCTTGTGGCGAACAGCACCCTAGCCTTATAACCGTAATACTCCTTCCCTGTGTCCCAACAACAGATACCGTAACCCCAAAGCATCCGTCCTTCTCAGTGCACACTGTTTGCGGGCATGTACCATTTTCAGCTGACACATTAATAACTGTAATCTGTCGATAAAGCCCTGATTCAAAAATCCTTGTACCATCAATAATTCTATTTTCAAAGTATGAATTTATTTATTTTCTTCATTCTTCATTTTAGATTTGAAGGAACATTATGTAAGTTTGTGGCCAAAACTGGTACTGCAATCACATTCAAAATACTGCAGAGCACACCCTCCTCCCAGACAAGAGGTTGCCAGCTAAGTTGCTGAAATCAGGTAGTGGAGGGTGCTGCAACAGGCCAAAACACATAATATACACATAATGACAACATAAACATAAGTTGAGGGCTGCAACTTTTGTAACGGGAATATTCAGGCTGGATTACTGTTGTCAGTGATAAAAGTATTTAAATGATCATGATTCCTTAGTGTCTGGTGATATATCAGGGCCATTTTATGATTCAGTTACATTTATTTCTTACATACTGTTCCTTTAAATTTTAAACTTTAAGGGCCTGTGTCCACCAAATGCGCTATTTGCGCTGAGAGCGCTCAAAAGCTAACCTCCAGAGCGCTTTTAGAGACCTTCTCGGCTCTTGTTGTTGCTAAGTTACGAGACCAGCGTTATTCTAAAAGTTGAACAGATTTCAACTTTCAACGCTCTGAGTGCGGCGTTAAAAAAACGTTTTTGTCGGTGTCTTTTTTCCACTGAAGGCGCTTAACGCTCTCAACGATGAAGCTCATAGGATTTGTATCAAAAATAGGCGCTGCCAGCGCAAAAAACGTATTTGGTGGACACGGGCCCTAATCAGTTTTTTATCAGTCACACACAACTGTTGGTCATGCAATGGTTATACTTCATGGAGAAGCAGAATATGGTAAATCATGCTGTTTTTTGTTATCCCATGTTTATGGTCCTTCAAAAATGTAGACGGTATTGGCTTTAGTCTGCAGCATAATAGCAAATGCATTTACAGTAGTGCAAGCCTACAGACTGAGTAACCTCACCTTCCTCTGAACAGCACCTGTCTCATTGCTCATTCTCATACAGTAATGCATACGCTTTTGGTCTTTAGTTGACAGGGATTCAGTAAACCAGTGGCATTTGTGAATTAGTTTACTTGCAAACAAGCCTGTCTGCTGAATGCTGATGTGTTCACCTGCTTATGGCAAAAGTCCACCGGTTTACCGCATTAGCTGCAGGTGCTTTGTGTGAGACAGAAACCGCAGTTTCACGCCCACCACCCCCCCGAAACTGAGGGGTTTCCACCACGGGTGCCTGTCGCACCCCCACGGGGCTCGGCATGGACCCCCCTGACATTCAGCAAGCAGAAGTCACAGAGAGATGTGTGATTCCCCTCCGCGGCCTGGAGCGTAGCGGCCAGGGCCGCCAGCGTGGGCAGGGTGACACTGAACACTGACACCACAGGAGAGGAGGCGGTGAGAGAAGAACCTCCAGCAGCCACAGACGCCACAGGCCAAAGGTTTCAGTCCAAATGAAAAGCAGGAACCTTTGGCATGAGGCAGACAGCTGTAATTACAGCACAGCTAGTAGAGCTGGAATTGAACTATCGACCAGGCCAAAGAGAGGAATTTTCAAAGAATATTTACACAGATATTTTTACTATATATATGACACTGTCACAAATATACTGTATATCATTTAAACACAAAAAAGTTAAAGTTAAATGTCAAGTTTTTGTTAATTGTCAGGAAACAATAAATGATTGAGTCTTATGTCCGGCGTATAACTACTGTGTGATGCTATGTGGGGCCAGATTGCCACTACTGCACCCTGAGCCATGGGGGTACCCCCCAACCCCCATACATGACTGACATTCCTCACAGGTTTCCCAGCTGTGACTCACCAAAAGCCCCCCACCGTCCACAGGCTGCCCTTCTTCATCCCACTCCACCTAAGGTGCACAGAGCAACTGCGCCCCCCCTCCCCCAGTGTGTGTGTGTGTATATGTGTGCGTGTGTATATGTGTGTGTGTGTGTATATGTGTGTGGAGGGGTGGGGGGGGGGGGGGGTAGGGCGGTGGGTATTCACAGACAGAGACAGCTGCAGTGGCCTTGGAACCCCCCTCCCCACCAACCAATCAAAGCAACCACACCCCCCACCCCCCTTGGCTGCCCGAGCTCTGAGCTCCTGTTTCTGGGAAACGGGATTTGGCAGCAGGGGAGGATTCCAGACAGTCACATGATCACGCTGCCGAGCCGTGCTGAGCCGAGCCCGGCATAGCGTAGCGTAGGGATCTCCCGATGGTCACATGGTCAATGTGCTGATTCATGGTCCTGTTGTCCCTGCTCTTGCCTCCTTAGGGGAAATGACTGGGGGGGTGGAGGGGATTGAGCTACTGAGTTTAATCAATCTGATAATTGTATACAAGGGCAAACTACTACTGTGCCACACAACAAATGGGTTTCTCTCTCACTATGCTAATGCAGTGTTATTAAACTATTATTTCATTATTATTACATAATTATTACAGTACTGTACAAAATTATTTTCTCAGATTATGGTAATATCCATCTCTCCAGATGATTTTAGATGATTACTCCTTTCCTTTCACACTCTCTCTCACACACACACACACACACACACACACCTGACGCTGTGATATAACTTTTCTGTGCTGTTGGCCAGCCTTGGCTTCTTCACTAAATAATTCAGACGCTAGTTTGCTGGACTGACCGCAAGGCTGTCCCTGTGATTTCCTGAGCAGAAAGGCCACGTCCTCTGAAGTAGTGCATAGAAATGGGTTCCACTTAAAAAGAAAAAAGAGTTTTTTTTCTGCAGGCCCATCCTCTCAGGCACTGACTACGGGTGTTTGTCTTTGGCCCGACTTCCCCTGCCATGCATGGCTGACTCCTCTTGGTGGTGTGAGTTCTGGTAGCTGCTTCTCTCTTTCTCTTTCTCTCTCTCTCGTTCTGCACTTGTAATTTCCAAAGGTCATTGTTTACAGTAAGCCAATCCCAAACTGCAAGGACAGACTCAGGCTCTGTGTGCACTGAGCTTGTTCTCCTTATTCCCTCACACCCCCCTTCTCTCTTTCTCTCTCTCCCTCTCTATCTCTTTCTCTCTCACTCACTCTTGCTCTTTCTCACTTTCTCTCTCTGTTGCCCATGTTCCTCCATGGTCCCTAGAGAACAACTTTCTCTTTATCAAAAGAAGAGCAGGTGTGTGTGTGTGTGTCAGGAATGTTCCTGAAAAGCCCACATTGCTTCAGTCTTCCATAGAAGTTAGTTTTGTTACATCACAGCTGCTCCCCAGTATGAATGACTGTTCCGATCAAACAAACATGCACGTATGTGCTTGTGCATAGGCCTGTATGTGTGTTTTTGTGTGTGTATGTCTGTGTGTGTGTGTGTGTGTGTGT
>JASCQY010000002.1:6660704-6672903 GCA_030264315.1 Sardinella tawilis
TGTGTGTGTGTGTGTGTGTGTGTGTGTGTGTGTGTGTGTGTGTGTGTGTGTGTGTGTGTGTGTGTGTGAATGTTTGTAAATGTACATTACTTTTCAAAGTTTTTTGATGTGGCCATGATGCCAACCATGCCAGTGATGTCAACCAACCGTCCCCTCCCTGGCACGGGCAACGCTCACGAGGACGAGGGGGCGTTTACGTCCGAGAGGTCCTCTTGTCCTCGAAAAGGCTGCGCAGCACGTACACCTGGATCCCGGACACCACCAGCATCAGCACCAGGTTGGTGCAGGACCACACGTTGACCCGCTCGTAGTTGCTCTCCTGCAGGTTGCGGTCGCGGGCCTCGAAGGCCCGCAGCACATTCTGGATCTGCAGGCTCTTCCCCAGACGGGCTTTAACGCTGTTTATGGTGTCCTGGAAGACATAGGGAAAGAGAGCGATCATTACCAAAGGCCATTCAAAAGGGCTAAAGCACTTTACAGTAGTTGGGGTTTAAAGTCTCCTCGGGTGGCTTCCTCTGCAAATGCTTCGCCCTCTTTAAGGCCTGCACGCAAAGTGATTTCTGTTAGTGTAGTAGTGATTTACTGATAGCTATCTCCTGCTGCCTCGTGGGACAACACTGGGGTTGTGTAATGTTTGCTCTGCGAGCCACTGTCGCAGAGGTCAGCAAGCATGATATCCTCAACAGCTGCCACTGTTTGCTTCCTGTCACTATTGTTTATTTCTGACAATCGACTCTAAATCTGGAGCTTAAAGAAACGTCTCCATTACGAGAGGTATGGGGGCATGCACAGTACTTGATACAGCTCACATGAATGCCCTGCCCCCCCCCCCCCCAGCTGCAGTCCTCATCTGTATGTTAATCAAAGTCACAAAAGGTCATGCTGACATCATCCACGTGGCACAACATTCTCTTAGTTGAGGTGCCAAAACAAGGTGGTGAAAACCTTTCAGTGGACGACTGCAATGACCTTGGATGTCAGAGACATCATCGACTGACAGAAACACCCAGGGGCTGCTTCCTATTTTTTGATCTGAGGTGGTTCGTCTACCTTGCCATCTGTAGCACACATGCTTCAGAGGTGTGGTGCTCCATGTTATGGGTTCTGGAAGATTCTCACCATAATGTCTTCCAGCTTCATGTCCAGCATATCCGTGCCGTGGACATACTGTTTCCAGTCCTCTGCATCGTTGTTGTCGTCACCCATGTTGTCCAGGATCAGCTCAAAGAAAATGATCTTCTCTGACACAGTGCTGAAGGTGTTGTCAAAGCAGAACATGTAGTCCCCATCATGCGTCTCCAGTCTGCAGGAAACAACAAACATGATGAGAGTTCTGATTAAAGGTGCTGGGCTAGTGTGCTGCTAGCGCCACATCTGATATGCATTAGAGAATGTAGGTTAGAATGTGCAGCAGACACATACGTGTGGACTCCGTCAGACTTCCTGAAGTCACTGGCCATAATGTGCCCGTCAGGCGACGACAGGTAGAAGTCCACATCTAAACCTGCGCCATCGAGCACCTGTGAAGCAGGCATACCATGAGCTCTGGAGCAGATTGGTCGTCCATTATAGTCACCACAGCTCACCAACTAATAAAGCTGTCAGTGGCACATACAAGAAATGGTAGACTACCACTCCACTGATAACCACCCTATGGCCAAGTGCTTCCAAATTCATAGTCAAGTGTGAACCTTTATTTCGTAAGCAGACTAAACAGTGGCCAAGTGAGACAAAGGCATGCTGGCATCATGGCTTAAGCAATTCTGACATTTCACTTCTTACACTTGAATACACATTGACACAGCTGAACACTGCTTGGTTTCACCACCTTAGCGCCTTAGACACAAGGTATTGCATAATATGATGAACATTTATCTGACCGCATGCACAATAATGTCTGAATTATACCTCTGAAATGACATTTCATCCAGATTTAATTACTTCTAAAAAAGAGAGCTCATGTATCAGAATACTGGCCAACAGGTTATATCACCACTTATTAGTCATCTTTTATATTCAGGCGTATTACAAATCACATGTTGTAAACATTCAGAATTGTAAAACTTGCAATAACAATTAAGGACTTTGTAAAAGCGCAGGTGCGACGAAATCAGATCAAATTAGCAATCAGATTAAGTTAGCAATGGACATATCACTGCCGAGATGCTCGGCTGTACAGTACGTGCTGTGATAACCCAACTTGAAAAATGAATGACTTTGGAAAAGAGACTGAATGAAGTATATGTGAATCACCTGGTATTCAATTTCTAGAGACGCATCTTTCTTCATGGTTTGATAGAAGCATTCCTTTTGGCCAGCAGGAAGGGTGAAAGTGAAGTCGCTGTCCAAAGATTGAGAAAACCCAGCCACCAAAGAGCGCTCCGACGCGATCACCGACAGCAGCAGTAACAACATTCTACTCTGTCGTAACATTCTCACGCCGATATAACTCTACCTAAATTACGAATAACACAACCAAAATTTGGAATTGAAAAGGTAGCTGATCCTTACGGGGCCCTGAGTAAAGTTGACGAGATTGACTACTTTCCACAAGCTTTACACCCGTCAAAACTTCTTAGGATGTACAGCTCACCAAACGAGTCGAGAAGATGTTGAAATGAAAGGACCCCGCGGAGATCTGTGTGAACTAAGCAAATTTCAACGTTGTACTGGGAAGGCAATAGGCTTGTAGGCTTGTCATAATTATATAGCAGATATTAAAATTAATATTAGATACATTAAAATGTGTACTGAAATATTTATACATTTTACATTGTACGCAGGCAATAGTAAAGGCACCTATAGACCGAGGTTTGATGGGAATTGTTGTTCTTTGGGGGATATGTCAAAACTTCTAGTCATGTGGTCATGTCTAGTCATGCTTTAGTAAATCAAATATTGTTATTCACAGTAAATGTAGACTTATCGTTTTTTTTTTCAGAAAAACACGACCTCTTTATAAACTTGCCTCGCCTCGTCTTTAAAAAAATACAAATAAAGTATTAGAAATGATTGACTGCATGATTCAGACCCTTTGCTGTGTAACCAATTATTTTGCCGTCTGTTTTAACAGTAGGCTGGCCTATGCCCTGCCATTGTGTTTTACTTTCAGAGTAAAGTACCAAGATGCGGACACTGCACGTTATCAAGACGGGTACACTTGATATAGAAATATGCCCCTTTACATGTGAAACACTTTGCAAATGATTCTTGGAACTCTCATCAGTGATGTGATGTTTTACTAATTTATTTGTAAATGCTATTGAAATTTGAACACATATGTATCTGGACATGATGAATGAGTGTCCGGTAGGCATCAAGTTTTCAGAGCCAGGTTATCAATATATACAGTTAACATAGAGGCACGTCTCATCATTAGATGCAACATAGTTTGCCAATTGCCCAACACATTTGTGGTAGATGTTTAAGATTTGACTTGCTTATCATAGTGCTGACGCGTCCCATGATCGTACCTCCAACTCATCTTGGCCCAGGGAAGTGGGCGGGGTTTTTGTCAGAAACGTCACCACTTGGCCGCCGCTGGCTGCTCCTATTGGCTGACGCTGAAACCGCAGCAGCGCTAAGCACAGGAGAGCTAGGGTAGCGAGCAGTTACAGAGGAAAGCAAGCGTACGAGCTGTCGGGGGTAGGTGTTGCAATATTCATACAAGGAGAATATTGCTTTATTGAAGTGACACACACCCCTGTTATTTTAATCGTTTTTAATACTTGACGTGGTTGTTGATAAATAACAGCTCGGCTGCGTCTCCGCTGTTTATACGCTGTTAAAGAGACAGAAATAAACAAAAAAAGCGAGGATGTTGGTCCCCGCGGGAAGATAATGAAGAGGCTGCGCGTTTTGTTGGTGTGCCTCATTGTAGCTCTCCTGTGCTGGTAAGTGGAATCGAACTTCATGACATATCTCGCCTGTAAGAAAGAGACATCTGTAAACGTGAGCATAGGACATTATTTTGCTGTAAATACATTCACATACTGGTGTAAAAATTTGCTTGACTTCGTTGTATGAAGTGATGTTTTGTCATTAGCCAGCTAGCGTTAGCCGACTTGTGCCTTCGCTTCTGAAGGGGGATGCAATGTAACTAGTACAAAATGTACCACCAGTAGTGGGAGAGATGGCGACTTGAGCTGAACTGGGAAAGGAGGACGAAGGTAGTTTTCTGAAGTTGTTCCAGTTAGCAGTGATTTCTTATTATATTTTTATTCTGAGAACACTTGGATTGGATTCTTTGTTGGAGCTCTGTTACAATTTTAGATAAACGCCAACCTAGGTTGTTGTTTATCAATGTTGTCATATTTGAAGGTTAGTTGACAACAAATACTGCCCTACTGCGTTAACATTATCTTTAACATTATCTTTTATCATGCGTTATCTGCAAAATGAATCCAATATCTCACATCCATCTAGAAGAATTGACTGTTTCTAACAAAGCTTTATGAAAAGAGCTAACCAGTAATATTTGGCAAAATTGTATACTGACTTTCATCAGCTTGAATGGACTGTGACCCATCTTTGATTAATCATGTAGGGTAGGCTATTTAAAAATGGCCATTGTACTGTAGATCTCAGCCTGGAGTGGTGGATTAAGTAGGCCTAACCCACCTGGATCACAGGTGGGTTTAATTGGACTTTGTCTCTACCTTCCAAGTGTGTGCGGAGTGCCTGTCCTGATGGCATGTGCAGGGGAGGACAGGTGGTGGATTAACCCAAGTCCTGCACTCACCAAGGCAGGGCAGGCACTGACGCAGGCCTCAATACCTACAGTAGGGTGAGCCGCAAGTAGGCGATTATGATCACAGCCAGCCAACACTCTTGCTGGCTCTGAAAGATGGGGGGTGCAGGGCAAGTTGCACAGGAGTTTGGACTTGATTAGTCTTGATCTGATCCAACAGATTTTTGATAACAGCTGGTTTGAGTTTTTTTTCCCCACCTTTTGTCAGTTTGCTTAGCACAGCCCATCGCTCTATTGTGTGGTGGTGATATTTTTTATCCCACCTTTAATGATCCACTGTTTATGTTTTGTGAAGTGTTCTGCACGGGTTGTGTTTATCATTGGCTCTAATACTATGTGGAAACCCAAGTTGTCTGAATGTAGTGATTATGCCCACGTATAGTATAGCGGTCCCTGGGAATGAAGCCTTTGCATGGTGTTGCAGCTCCATCCTGTGAAATGGAACCTGAAAAGGTTGAAGCTGGGAGAAGTTGATCTTGCTGTCCTCTCTCAGGTTCTGTCATTTTTAAACCCCATCCCTTCCCAAAGCAGGATGTTTTGCCGCACTGTGTTCTGTCTTCTTAAACTGCATGGACATTTGTCTTCCAACAGTGGTAGACTGTGTGCTAGGCCTGCATGTTTGCTTTTCCCAACAAACCATTTGATGTCTGCGTGTGTCATTTTACTGCAACCAAATTTCCCTAAGGAGATAAGTGGCATGGTAAATTAATATAAATCTGTAGGTGGCCTTTTCCCTACTTTTCCAATCAAATTTGGGAAGCCAGTGTAACATGTTCTGTCTTGCTTGTTCAGTTTGACCTACTTCTTTGACTTGAGAGACTCTAGTTCCAAGCAGTCAGCAGTCTAAACTCACACAGCCCTTGTTGAAACGCTACTCACAATAAGTAGGTCAAGTAAGTCAGTACTGTCCCCTTGAACATCCATCTGATACAAATATGCACAATACCTGTAGCGTGAGATTTGCTCGTCACTGAGGCATAGTTCTATTTTCAGGTACACTGGAGGTGTGCTCCCTCCTCTCCTCACACCCCATACAGGCGTAGGGCTAGATGTTAATGTTAAGCAAGGCCTATAACCCCAGGCTTTCTCTGATCGCATTTGAACCCAAATACCTGTGGAGGCACATGCTCTCTACAGAGGAGGAAAAGGCACCCATTCCTCTTTTAACACACCGATTTGGGAGTAAAGAAGCACGCCATCATCATAGTTACCTATACGTTGGCTTGTGGCAGTTGTTAGCCAGTTGTTGGCTGACTGTTGCTGGGAGCAGATGTAAGTGTAAAAACAAGGATGCTGTCCTCTTCATAGGTACACAAGCAAACATAGATGTGTAGCCTAAACATACACATCTAGATTTCCCTGTCGGGTATTTCTTCCAGTTACTGAAACACTTGACTTTAATGACATATGGACAGAATTGAACAAATGTGTTTTAATGATTGATTAGTTTTTTTTATGCAATTGTTAAGATGTGTACACAGCCAATAAGTAAGTGTGTCCTCCTTTGATGCCAAGTATACATTTCATTGTATTTCCAGTTTTTATTCTGCAAGTCTATCTCTCTTGCATTCCCTGTCTTTCTGTCTGTCTGTGAAAAAGAGGGCTGGCAGAGGGTTAAATTCTCCTGAGCTGGGAGCCATTTATGGCTGCGGGGCCTAGCAGTGCAGTGCGGTGCGGTGGAAAGTGGAGAGGAACGGAGAAGAGCCAAGCAACAAAGGCTGCTGTAATGGCTCTGAGTGGGATCAGCTCAGTGAGATCTGTGCGTCACAAAGGCCCTGTATGTTGCATAGGCACAGTGTTGTCTCCCATTCCTTCTTATGCTTCACCCAGTCCCTCCTTCCTATTCTGTCTTTGGCTGTAAAGTCAAGTACCAAGTTTGGTGCATTTTCACACCGTTCAAAAGAGATCTGCAGTGTCCTGACCTCAGTCTTTTAAACAAGCCTTGACAAATTCAACACCTTTTTTGAGAGTGGTTTTGTATTTGGGAAAATCTGTTTTTTCAGGTTGTTTTTTTTTTTGCTGTTTTTATTGGACCAAGAGAAGAATGCTCACAATCGGTTGCTGCCCCTCCTCCCACTCTGATGTGCGGGTTTAGGCAGCTAACCTCCCGGTTGCCATGGAGACGTCTTTCCTGATGGAGAGGGTTAATGGGTTCATGAATAGGATAGACACAGAGCCTCCTATATGTTGTGTGGTCTCCTAGTTCTGAGACATGCTGCCATTCATTGATTGAAGTTAAAGCAACATGCCACCATTTGTGGAAATTTGTTAATTTTCCATCTCCCCTCGAGTAAGTTAATTGAGCCATACCTTTCTCCTGTTCATCCAGTCCCTCTCTGAGTCTGGCGATACCACTTTTTAGCTTCAAGCTAGCACGTATCATTCAATCGGATTAGACCAGGTGAGATGCTAACGGTCCAATCCGATTCAGTGATACATGCTAATTTTGAGCTAAAAGTGGTATCCCCCGACTCAGAGAAGGACTGGATGAACTGGAGAAAGGTATGGCTCAACTAATTAACTCGAGGGAAGATGGAAAATGAACAAATTTCCACAAATGGTGGCATGTTGCTTTAAACATAATCAGTTTCTTCCACTTTAAATTTCTTTAGTGTTTTTTGGCAATGTGGCCTAATCAATCAATATTTTGAAGGAATTTACTGCTTTACATCATGCTGTCTTGTACCTTGAAACTTCAGCTTCATGTGTTCATGTTATTGAGGACTTTGTCCCCTTTGAAGGAACCTCATGCTCCACAGCGGGCAAAGGGACTGTTTGACTTTCTTAGTGACCTATAGATGAAGTGGGTGGAGTTATATGTTCCTCTCCAGAGTAAACATGCTATATATTCACCTCTCCTCGCCCGTGAACGGGGCGAAAGGGCAAAATGACTCACTGACTTTCAAGACTAGCAAAGAGGCTGTACTACAAGCCATCCTTGTGTATGTTTACACATAAACTGAACTATGAGCCTCGGAGACCGGTTTGATGATTATCTATGCAAGCTATATGGTGAAGCAATGTAAAGAACACAATGTTCTTTTCACCACCACTACCCCCACCCCCACCCCCACCCCGCACAGCAGTAAACAGGCAAGGAAGTGAGTTGCTCACATGCAGCCTCCTTGGACACAGTTCCCACTTAGTGAGTCTGAATGCCACAGGGAAAGTCCACATGGTCCATTTAAATGGCTAGTTCAGCATTCTAACATTTCTTGCTTTTAGTTTTTCAATTTGCACCAAGACTCAATGAGGGAACAAAGGGGGGGGGGCAGTAGGCGTTATGGCTGGGATGGAAGACATTTTGTCAGCCTCAGCCGGAGCCCAAAGTGTTTTCTTTGGCAGAGGTGTGGAGGGCACAGGCTCAGCATATGGCTTGAGCTCACTGTTGGGAGAGGCAGATAATCATACTCTAATGCTCCCAGCGCAGCTACTTCATTTTGCTGAGGTGCCCAGCTAACGTCTCATCATGCCAAGCTGTTGTGTAAGAATTCTGGCATTGGTTTGGATCACCAGCATGTGCATGCAGAGCTTAGGCACGAGAGAAAAGCCCAAACTTTGGCTCTGTGTGTGTTGTGTTTGTGAGCTGGTGGTAAGGATGGCAACACCAGCAGGCAACACCAGGAACAGCTTGCAAACTTGCTTTCATGGTCATGAAGTGTTCATACTGTAGATCAGGTTTTTAAGCCAGTGGAAACTTGCCAAAAGGTACTGAGGAGTTTATGCCTTCCAGGGTATCAACAGTTCTAAGAGGTGAATGGATGTTGATCGCTGTTGGCACCATCTTATTCATGAATAGCATGCAAATAGTGTAAACCTCTAAGCTAATGATGTTTACAGTTCAGCAGTTTCTTAAGGTTAATTGACACAGTAATGAAAACGTTTTTCTTGATGCATTGGATAGGCTAGTGTTTGCAAATAGGACTGTGTTACTTTGATCAAGTGACGTCTGATGTGTGAATGTTTAAGCTCACGGGTTAAAGAGCCCCAAAGTTCAACATGCTCACTCACTGCAGAAACAACAGACACTCTGTATGCATGTGTGTACACATGGGTAGGCTATATGACGACAGTCTCCATTGGAGGGGGCCCGGCAGTGGAAAGCACATCCTTAAAAAAGCAGTTTTGACAAACCCATTACATAAGCGTGCCCCTCCGATTCCTCGGTGGCATGGGAGGTGGTTGGTGGCCTTGTTTATTGGCCTGTCATGAGGCCCCAGCTGTCGGGGAGAGGAGAGGTGGGGAGGGACTGAAGAGGTGGGCTCATGTAGCCTCCCGGGCCGTACAGGCAGTGAGGATCAACACACATTTCTTGGTGGAATAAAATAGCCAACTGACTGATACAGTATTTCTAAATCCAAAGCGGCACAGCCATCATGCCATCCATGGAACCTGTAGGCCTTGTGGAGGTAACCTTTACCAAGAACTAGCTCCTCTTTCCTTCCAGAAACAAAGGGGTTGGTTATGCAAAGAGCTAGCCCATGAGATGTATGACCTCATAAGAGACAAATTTCCCCTGGTGCATTCCAGCGATTTGGATGCCAGTGTTGGACCACACATCTAAGGGGAGTTTTTAGGTTTGTTTCCTGCAGCACCAGCAATGCCTGTGTGTTAGCCTAACTTGCGTGTAGAGTTCCTGTGTTTTTGTTCTTGTCTCTGGTGTGTGTGTGATTGTGTTTGTGTGTGTGTGTGTGAGTGTGTGTGTGTTGCCGGCTGATTGATGAGGCATCTCTGTTGGAGGGCTCTGGCATTTCCTCATGCCTCTGCCATGCTGACTGTGCAATCTCACAGGGCATTGTCAGAATGCTCGCAGCTCAGCACACTATCATCTTTCCTAATTGAAGGACAGATAAAGGTGAAGAATGCACTGAGTTGCAATGTTCAAGCTAGAAGGACCACAGATATGCAGTTGACCAGTAGACTTGCCTAGGCTTACAGTTGACCCTGGAGACATAAGCCTAGGCCTAGCGAACAGTGTCTTGTCTGGCTAGTTTAAATGTGTGCTTGTTGATCCATTATCTCCACATGTTGAAACTCATAGGCCCGTAACCCAAACAATGGCTGTGTGCTGATGTGTGCTGTTTTTAATCTGTATATTCCAAAGGAGAAACATATACGCTATTATGGGTTGGCCTGCTTCCCCCATTTCCGCCCTCCATGAATGTGTGGAAGATGAAGTGGCCCATGTGTTTCCATAGCATATTTCCTGTGTGTCTCTCATCCTTTGGCTTATCCTGTTGTTCTTTTGCACTCTTTTCAGTCCAGTCCTGCGAGCACATGTGTGTGTGTGTACGTACGTGCGTGTGTGTGTGAGGGCAATCATTTGACATTTGGAGTATGATCCATATCCTGGTCCTCTGATGACATGGCAGATTTTTTGCCAATGTAAATAGAGGGATCGTTTGTGTGCCATGCAAATTTACCCACGGCTCTGTATTTGAGTTTGGAATTAGTGTCGTGCTTGCTTTTAATACATCAATTCCTTTTTTTCACCCCCCCCCCCCCACACACACACACACACACACACTCTCTTTTTTTTTCAACTGTCCATCCATCTCTCTCTGTCTGTCTCTCTCTGTCTGTCTGTCTCTCTGTCTGTCAGTCAGTCAGTCCCATCCTGTATCCCAGTGGGCCTCCTGTCTCTGGGACTGGGCACCACTCAGACGTGTACAGTATGATTAGTTTGATTAAGTGCGACAGTGGCGGATGGATGCCGCGCCACCCGGCTTTGTCTGTGCGCCGCCAACCATGGGGAACATCTGAGCCCTGTCTGCGGAGCCCAGAGAGTGAGTCGCATGGGGCTCAGGCACCTCCGGTGAGGTCAACACCCCCAGGGGACGCCACACCCCAGTGCCCAGAGAGAGAGAAAAAGACAAACAGATTAAGCTGCCCCACAGACTGAGCTGTAAATGCAGACAGAGCGAGACTTGTTTTGCAATGACTGAACAGGGGTCTGACCCAAACATGCATCTCATGCACTGTTGACATCCCTTCACCATGAGTCCCACTCTTAAGCTGTCAGCCTTTGTTAAAGTGCCATGTGGTAAACTGAATTATACAGCAGTGATTATACTCTCATTCTGACTAAGAAACCCCAGGAAGATTCACACAGATTCGCACACCTCTAGTTGAGTCATGCTTGGAAATTGGTGCCTGTCGAAACTAAATGTGCGGGTGCAACATGTTGCCACAAACCTGAACTCCCAAACCTGTTTCTGAATAAGCAGAATCCTTAGGGTCTGGTAAATTCTATTTGAAAGTTATTCTTAATAGGCTTAACATTAGCTAACTTTAGAAGGTTATCATTGGTGCAGTGAAGTAAAGCTTTCATTATATTAAAAACATCAAAACATGTATCTCTAGTTCATGGTAGGGAGATTCAACTTGACTTAAATCACTGCTATGGACGTTTCAATACTATACCTTTCAGTCTAGAAATTCACTTGGTCCTCTTTCAGGCTTTTAATATAGCATAACACAAACAGTACATTCTGTTGAAGATTGTAGTGTAAACCCTAAAGATTCATTTAGTTCTTAATGTAGGAAATGTATTTTGCTGGACAAACATGGCCTTTCAGCTGGTGAGCTGGAGAGAGTTGTGTGTCTGTGGCTGTGTGCTTTCTGTCCGCTCAGGCACTGCACACTCTACAGATAGAAGAGGCTCTCTCCGGCCCATCCCCCACCGCTGAAAGCCTCACAGAGGGCTCACCAACTGCACAAGTGCTGAGCTTGTTCACACACACTCCCTCGCGCACACACACACACACACCTCGTCCACATACTCAAGAGGTGTAGAAACCATTTCTCAAAACTTTGTGCTTTGTTATTGGGAAACCTTGGGGCAGCTTCAGAGTAAGTGTGTAGTTGTCCCTCCAGTCTGTGTTTCTGTGGAGCCGCAGAGGCCAGCGAATGCAAATGAGCCATAATGGCAGTTTGAAACTGAGAGAGCTCTCAGCTGGGCCTGCCTTGCCTTCCTGATACGCAAGACCTGCTGAGCACTTTCAGTGTGGTGCCGGATCAGCTGCCTCGTATGCAAATGCACACTTAGGCCTAGTTGGTGCTATACTCTCACCACTCCCTCCTCTGTAGCTCACACTGGAGGCTAATCTGGGCTCTCAGGCTGCATGTGCTGTGGGCTTGATGTACTGTATGGGCCTGGAGCATCAGCTAGATTGCAATGCTGAGTCCATTTAGCCCAAGCGTGCGCCTTGCAGCATAAATAATCAAAGGCATTTGTTTTAGAGGGCGGTGACTTTGGCGTCTTATGGCGGTTGTAGCATGTCGTGGCGTGTGTGTGTGCGTGAGAGAAAGTGCACGCTGCAGTTCTCCTCAGCAGCTGCGGGATCCCACTCATGTAAATGTTTAATGGGTTTATGTGGGGGGGGGGGGGGGGGGGGGGGGGGGGGGGGGGGGGGGGGGGGGGGGGGGGGGGGGGGGGGGGGGGGGGGG
>JASCQY010000002.1:6685924-6700620 GCA_030264315.1 Sardinella tawilis
AGGGTGAGCCCTACCGCCTCGGACGCTGACTCCGCCCTCCCTGGCCAGGGGTCAGGGCGCCAGGGCGAGGCGGGGGCGGCGGCCGAGCGCCACTTGACGCCATTGTGCTGGAGCCCAGCCGCACGCCCACGCTGCCCTCCCATGGCTTCGCCGAGCCCAAGCCAACCCCCACGCAGGACATCCCCCAGCGGCCCACGGGCGAGCCCCAGGACCCGCAGCAGCAGCACAGGCCCGCCTACCTGGAGCACATCCCCGAGACCCAGGCGGAGGGCCAGCGGACTAGCGGCAATGGCGGCGGCGGCAGCAGCCAGCACCTCCAGCCCACCCCCACGGCCACCTCCGCCCTGTTCACCCCCACCGCCGAGCCCCCCAGCCCCCACACAGACTCCCCCAGGCTGGACCTCCCCGCAGACGGCGGCGCCCAGCAGCAGCAGCAGACTCTCCAGCCGCTGCCCACCCACACCCAGCCTGCGGACATCATCCCCCCTCCCACGGAGCTCCCCGCTCCCCCGGCGGAGAGCCCAGACTCGGGCAGGCCCGTGGCTGAAGAGCTCCCCCACCACCGGCCCCTGAGCCCCGCTGCTCCCCCTCCCCCTGCCCAGCAGCAGCAGCAGCAGGAGCTCCCTGAGGCCCCGGCGCCCCACACCGACCACAGGGTGATGGAGGCGGTGGAGGAGCTGCTCCTCACAGTCCCAGCCTCCAGCGGCGGCCACCACCGCGGCGCCACAGACTTTTACGCCGAGCTGCAGAACTCGGCTGACATGCCCGTCATCAACGGCGGCTACAGCAACGGTAACCAGGTGCACGGCTCCAATCAGAAGGAGTCAGTGTTCATGCGGCTCAACAACCGCATTAAGGCACTGGAGATGAACATGTCCCTCAGCAGCAGATACCTGGAGGAGCTCAGCCAGAGGTGAGACTTCAGTGTGTGTGTACACACACGCGCACACACACACACACACACACACACACACACACACACACAAATCTGTAATCACTTGTACAGTATTAGCATAAATTACATTAGTAGTCATTCATACAGTATATTCTCAGTCTCACAGAGGACACATCTTCTTCCAAATGCAAGGAAAACTTATCCTCTAAACCTAAAAACTAAATCTTCTAAACACGATCAAAAGCTGGAAAACACTTGGTATTCACTTTCGTGTTTTGAGGTCAGTCAGTACGTGAACAGATTCACCGCTATATGGTCATAAATGTGTAATGGTGCATCCTTTGGTCTTCAGGTACCGGAAGCAGATGGAGGAGATGCAGAGGGCTTTCAACAAGACCATCATCAAGCTGCAGAACACGTCGCGCATCGCAGAGGAGCAGGTCAGTCCATGCGCAAAAATAGGATCTGACAAACTAGAGACCACCCCAACCAACTGGTGGCAAAGACAAAACCCTGGAGGCCTATTGTAACGGATCTGGGCGCTTGATACAGTGCGTACACTAACACCGCCACCGTACAAACTCAACCCACAGTACAAGCTGTCATGCTTCAGTACATTTCTAATGGCTTCCCTTCCGTAGCGACACCTAAGCTCTTTCTTGGCCCAAACTTGTCTTGATGAGTACCAGCATTGTGTGAGAGGAGAGAGCTCTGTTCAGTGATTGTGTCAAGAGAAGAACTCGTTAACAGAGATTGATTGTCGCGACAAAGGTCGTACATGCAGATAGCTGACAGAGGGCTTCTGGAGTTGGCATGATGGCCACTCTGAACCCCAGCGCACGGGTGCTCAGACCCAATTCAGTGTTGACCCCTTGTGTTCATTTGTACAAGTTAATCTTGGGTCTCTCTCTCTCTCTCTGTCTCTATTCACACAGGACCAGAAGCAGACTGAGTCCATTCAGGTTCTGCAGAGTCAGCTGGAGAATGTTACCAAGCTGATGCTCAATCTGTCTGCCACAGTCATCCAGCTGCAGAGAGAGGTGAGGACGTGTACCAACACAAACAAACAACCATTTGTTGCAGCTGCTCTTCCCTGGTTTTGACTTTGTCTGTTTTTGTGATGATGGGTGCGTGTGTGTGTGCGTGTGTGCGTGTGCGCGTGTGTGCGCGTGTGCGCGTGCGTGTGTGTGTGTGTGTGTGTGCGCGTGTGCGCGTGTGCGTGCGTGTGTGTGTGTGTGTGCGCGTGTGCGCGTGTGTGCGTGCGTGCGTGTGTGTGTGTGTGTGCGTTGCCAGGTGTCGGACAGGCAGAGCTATCTGGTGGTGTCTCTGGTTCTGTGTCTGCTGCTGGGCCTGCTGCTCTGTGTGCAGTGCTGCCGCCGCTCCTCCAGACACAACAGCACCAGCACAGCTGTGCCCATGACCAGCCATTACCCCAGCCCAAAGAGGTGAGCACGCACGCACGCACACACACACACACACACACACACACATACTGTATCAAATCATCTCCACAGACACACACACCCCTCATATAATCTCCACACACACA
Source organism: Sardinella tawilis (assembly GCA_030264315.1). NCBI lineage: Eukaryota > Metazoa > Chordata > Actinopteri > Clupeiformes > Clupeidae > Sardinella > Sardinella tawilis. Next base: position 6,688,369 of record JASCQY010000002.1, read on the forward strand.
GACACACATCTCATATATTCTCCAAACATACACCACTGCTCACCCTGTGAGCAACCCTCTCTTTGCAAATTGTCCATCTTTACCATTGCAGAATATTGTTCAAATGAGCTTAACCCAGTACTGTCATTACTGCTTCTTTAAAAACCATGAAATAAGTATCTTAGTTTGCCCTGTGAAGAATACGGTTTATGAATAGGATGTTTGAGTGTATGGTGTGTCGGTAAGATTGCTCTAGTCCAGGGTTAGTCATCAAGAATGAGTGTGTGTGTGTTCCTGGGTAGTCATTGAAAGAGAGTGTGTGTGTGTGTGTGTGTGTGTGTGTGTGTGTGCTCCTGGGGTAGCCATTGAGTGTGTGTGTGTGTGTGTGTGTGTGTGTGTGTGTGTGTGTTCCTGGTGTAGTCATTGAGAGTATGTGTGTGAGTGTGTGTGAATGTGCTCCTGGGGTAGTCATTGAGACTGTGTGTGCTTGTGTTTGTGTGTATGTGTATGTGTGCTCCTGGGGTAGTCATAGAGAGTGTGTGTATGTGCGAGTTCTCCTGGGGTAGTCATAGAGAGTGTGTGTGTGTGTGTGTGTGTGTGAGTTCTCCTGGGGTAGTCATTGAGAGTGTGTGTGTGTGTGTGTGTCTGTGTGTGCTCCTGGGGTAGTCATTGAGGGCCTCCCTGTTTGTGCGTCTCCTGCAGGTGTTTCTCCTCCTATGATGACATGAGTCTGAAGCGCAGAGTCTCCTGTCCTCTGGTGCGCTCCAAGTCCTTCCAGATGCCCACCACAGATGGTAATGCATCTCTAAAGACCCATCATCAACACACACACACACACACACACACACACACACACACACACACACAAGCATATTCATATTCAAGGACATTCTGGGACACTCTCACATATTCAAACACATTTGATCATGCATTTTAATGCCCATATACCTTTAAACAACAAACACTACATTCACACAGAAACAAATGCGCACACACACACACACACACACACACACACACACACACACACACATACACACAAGTTCCCAGTGACAAAACCCTCACCTTGTTCCTTGTGTGTCATTGTTCTCTTGCACCCCCTCTAATTCCATTCCCATTCGCTGCGGGGGGGTTGGGGGCAGCCAATGGCAAACACGGGCTCTGTGACCTCATGGTTTTTCCCAGGCTGTGCTCTTAGAGAGGGCGGCTCGTGTTACTGTATCCTAATCTTCCTGCCCTCCACGCCATCTGGCCCAGAGATCCGCAGGTGCCGCCGCGCTCCTCGCCTGCTCTGGCCAGGGGGCTGGTTCTACTGCTGCCGCCGCTGCTGCACCTCTCTCTCTCTCTCTTATTCTCTCTCTCTTATTCTCTCTCTCTCTTATATTCTCTCTCTCTCTCTGGGCTTTGATCCTCTGGCCCAGCCCTCTAGACCCAGACCCAGAGGCAGAGCCCAAAGCCCTAGTGGTGTCTCATGCCCCTTGTCCCCTTATAGCCCCTAGTGCTGCTCTAGTCCAGTCACTCAGTCACTGGCATGGCCATGAGCAGCATCCAGTGCAACTGGGGCAAATTGAGCCCTTCTGCAACATGCAACATTTTGCTTTTCATCCTCCCGCATTATTGCCACTGCGGCTGTGCCTGGGGCTTTTCGACGAGCGTCGCCCAGCTAGTCTCTCCACGCTGCGGCGGCAGGGACCACGGAGGCTATTTTTAGCTCATTATGCTTTTGCCCGTCACATGTCAGACATTTGCAAGTAGTAACAGCACAGACAAAGGGCCGCATTGTTACTTCTGAGAAATAATTTTTAAAAATGGTTTAGTTTCTCAAATTTAATACTTGCCTTCAGAAAATGTAAAGAGTGATCAGAGTTCTACTTGCAAGTGCACTCCATGCTTATATGTGTGTATGTGAGTGTGTGCTTGTCTGTCTGTCAGTGTGTGCGTGTGTGTGTGTGTGTGTGTGTGTGTGCGCGCGTGTGTGCGTGCATGTGTGTGTAGTTTTTCCATTACCATCATTTAACCTGGCCCCTTCTCTCCCCTTCTTTAGTAGGTCCTGATGACTTGTACATTGTAGAACCTCTAAGGTTTTCTCCAGAGAAAAAGGTACAGTGTCTGCTCCGCCTGTCTGACAGGCCTCAGTCTGCTGCTTGTGCTACTGTAGTGCTGTGTGCGACTAGCAGGCCTGTGTCCCCACACACTCACCCCCCACCTCTCTCACACACACACACACACACACACACTCCAGCCCTTCCCGCACAGGGCATTCAGGGAGGCTAAAGGTAGCATGCATACTGCATACTACGCACTACACTTTACATTTACTTCATGCATTCTGCCCCATGCAAACTGCATAGTACTGAGAGCGGTGCAGTGCACTGTGGAACACAGTCCTGGGAGTCGTGTGGTGTACTTAACCACCTCTCTGCTGAGCTGACCAAAGCCAAGGCTAAAGGCCAAGGGGGAGCGTTAGGATGCACAGTGAAGCAGCTTTAGTTTGTTTCTCTGGTCACAAAGTCGAGTAGGGTGCCTTTCCTCGAAACCCTCCAACCACTTTCTCCATCCATTTATTATCCCCGTCTTGTCCTGGTCTGTGTTGTGAGTGGCACCCCAGAGCTGATTCCAGAACAGCCTGCTGGATCAGCCCCTGATTTGTAGGTTGATTGGGTGAAGTGCAGATCACTGACTAACCCCTCCGATCTCCCAGCTGCTCAGCACAGTGGTGGTTAATGTGTTCTAGAGCTGTAGGTCTTTTAACATTCCCGCAAGTGGGGGAGGTGCCTCTCGACTCAATCTGTTTGTTTGTGTGTTTGTTTGTTTGTTTGTCTCCTCCCTCCCTCTGTAGAAAAAGCGCTGCAAGGCGAAGGCCGGCGAGAAGGCAGAGACCCTGAAGTTCTCGGCCTCGCCCGCGGCCCCTGTGAGCGCCTGTAACGGCGCGCCCAAGTGCAACGGCGGCGGCGGCGGCTATCCCCACGGCCTGCACTTCCTGCCGTCGCCCGACGCCGAGCTCTCCACCTGCTCGTCCAAGGACACGGCCTGGTCCGAGGTCAGCTCCGAGGGCTCGTCCACCGTCTCGGACGAACCGCCGTGTAGCGGGAGCGCATCGTACTCCGCCACCGCCGCGCCCTACTCTGGCCTCTGCAACGGGCGTCTGTCGCCACACCTGCACACACACATGCAGCCCGCGCGCAGCAAGGCGGAGAAGAGGTCCTTCAAAAGGCGGCGCTCCAAGCAGGCCGAGCAGCTCCAGCTCCAGCAGCAGCAGCAGCAGCAGAGGCACAGCTGGAACGGCTACGGAGGCAACGACGAGCTGCTGCCCGTGCCCGTGCCCATCCCCGTGTCCTCGGGGGCCCTGCCCACGCTCCAGGAGCTCATCAAGGGCAAGCAGGAGCTGGGCGTGGCCATGGGCGTGGGAGTGGGCTCCTTCAGGGTGCAGACAGTTACGGGACACGTTTGAGTTGAACACACTCACATACACTCACACCGCCGACACACATACACAGAGCTGTGGTGACATCAAGCCCTTTTTGGAACACTTGCTGACTGTCACGCCTCAAGTATCCCATGAAGCCGCAGTGTGAGGGAGGAGGATCTGTTTGTTTTCCTTCTCTCTGATTACCTGAGATTTTGATTTAAACTCTCTCTCTCTCTCTCTCTCTCTCTCTGTCTCTCTACCACTTTTTATCATTCTCACTCTCTCTCCCTCTCCCTTATGGCCATGTCTGCTAAGCCCGGCTTGCAGTGGCGCTCTCAAACAGAGAACTATCTCCATGGGAACGGTCGCCGAGGCAACAGCACACCCCCTCACCCTCCACTACTCCTGTCTCCCAGAGATGTGCCTTTCTTTGTCCGTTACAGAACTTGCACCGGTGTGAACAAACCACAACGTGAACTCCACTCCTTTTCCTTTGACTCGGTTGCTTGGGGAGAGATGCAACATATGGGGTGGGACACATTTTAATACTGGGTTACTTCCTTTTGTGGTGATTTAATGTCTCCCTTTCTCTCTGCCAATCTGTGGCCCCCTCTCTTCTCTTCCTCTCCCCCTTCATCCCTCGCTCCCTCTCTCTTTCTCTCCTGTGGGACAAGCACACAGCTCCAGCAGTGTAGTGACTCGAAAAAGTCGCCATCAGCAGATAGCATTCCGCCTGGAAAGCCCAGACAGAGCAAATGGACCCCACCTGTCCCCCACCGTCACATAGACGAGCAGAAACACACAGGCGGCCATAAGGCGTCGGTAGCGAGACAAAATTGTGCAGTAGGAGTAAGAGTGACCCCTGACCCCCTTCTGTCCACAGACACAGCCTGAGGTTCACACTCATCCATCCAGTTGCCAGTCATACTAACATCATAACTCTACCCTTTCTGTCTCTCTCTTTTTTTTTTTTTTTCTTTTTGGAAGCAAAGCTTTTTCACCATCACCCTCTCTGCTTCTCTCCCTGGTGTGGAACACTAGTCTTGCTGTCGTTGTCTGTTTATTGGGACCAGAGTGTCGCCCCTCTATCTTCAGCAACGAGCCCCAGATCTGTCAAATGCAATGAGTGGAGCTGAATGAAGAACCCATCCAGTCTGTCTGTTTATGTCGTCATCTATGTCCTTGATGTCTGTATCTATCTATCTGTCTGTGTCTGTCTGTCTGTCTCTCGTTCTGTACATCCACGTATGTCTCCATCTGTGTCGAGCTTCTAGTAGAGTTTCAAGAAGGGCCATTGAAGCTTACAGATGTCCAACAGTTTAGCTCACTAATACAATGTAGTCCAGGCTGGGCCTGTTCTTGACCTCCACATGCTGACATGCACACTGTAAACAATGCAACACAAATATGGATCACATACACTCTTTAAAAAGACTTGAGTTAGTTGGAAACTATCCTCCCAGGACCACCAAGTGGAACCCTGAATGGCACCCTCAGAATCCAGCGCTCCTATGGGCCGGACTTTGCTTTCGTGGTGTTCTTGTTCATGAGAGGTGTGTACATCTACCAAAGATGGGGAGTTTGAAGTACATAGTTTTTAGTGGACCAGTTATCTCGTGTCCTGGGTTTTTCCTGAGCCCTTATGTAACATCCACACAAGGACACACACACACACACACACACACACACACACACACACACACACACACACTTGCATACATGGCCTGCAGGGGCCCTTAGGTGAGCGGTTTTATTTATCTATTTATTTATTTAAATACGTCTTGGCCTGCCGATGTTCTGAGAGGGCAAAGGTCAAGGCCAGGAGAGTGCTGCAGCCCCTGCGGAGTCGATGAAGTTTACACACACACATCCACTTGGTTCTTTGGTACACGCAAAACAACAGAAGTCAGTATACACACACTCACACACTTAAGTCTTTCACACACACACACACACACACAGACCCATTATGGTACACATGGTTTACTCCTAAATGGCACGTTCTCACACACTGTTCCTCGTATTTATGGTTATTTATATGCATTATTCTTCCACAGTACGGAGTTGGATTAATGGTCTTGGCTGAAAACAGAAAAAAATGCTGCTGCTTGTCTCTGTGAAATCATGAACCCTAATTCCTTTGAGAGAAATCTATGTTTCTATCAGCAGACCTTATACATTGATTTTAAGCGGTCTGACCCTCCGAGCCCAAAAGGGAATGAGTTTAGAAGGAGAGCTGCTTTAGGAAGCGCTAGTTTAGTTTAGATTCTTTGTTTTTCCCTGGATAGTGTTCTGATGAGTTCTACGCATCAGGACTGGGGCTCCTCTTTCCCTCTCTCCGTCTATCTCTTTCTTTTTTTTTTTTTTATCATCTTCCTCTTTTCTCCAAACATCTAGTTGTTCTCCACTCCTTATTACACTAACTCAGACTAACCCATCTTCCGGTTCACAGCAGTCTACTTGCCTTCGAACCTCCACGCACTCCACACATCTTTTCAAGCCTATTTCATGTGCATGTATGCAAGTGTATTTTCCTCACAAACACATTTCTGAAAAACAAGGCTGTTCAGTTTCTTACTGTGAATACACCCATTTTGACCACTGACCCCCTGCAGTAGCCCTAGCCTGTGCTGGATGGAAATGGTCACAATCATGTGATTCAGTGCAAGATGTACGTCTAAATAATCTATGGAAGCCCCTGAGCCCACTCATTTCTTTGAAGCTGATGGTACCCTCTCCTATAGACATCTAGATGAGTAATTCCCGTGTATATAGATAAAAGGGAAAAGACAACGATGGGATTTGAATGTACCACTCTGTGATCGCATGAGAGCAATTCCACACAGTCAGAGAGGACTTCACTTTTTCTCTTTTTTTTTTTGAAGTTGTGATTTGAATTGTGATTCTTGAGTGTAAAGACAGAGTTTGTTTGAACTACTTGGTGTTTGAGTGCATGAAAGATTTGTTTGTGAGTGTGTATGTTTATGTTGTCTTTTTTTTTTTTTTCCTCCCATTTTTCTCAGTTTGTATGTATGAAAGTGACTAAGCGATTAAATGGAACTTCACCTGTCCCCCTAACCAGAATGGATAGACATTTGCCCCACATTCGTTGGAGGTGGGGTCCAGTGTGCACTTTTAAAGTACTCTTTGCCTTGTTTGTTTGTTTGTTTTGTTTTTCTACACTATACCTTGTACGTCAAGTGCTTTTCTTTCCGAGGTATCTCCCTGTGTGGGGCCCCCTGGTGGCCAGAGGCGCATAGTGCGCCAGCAGGGGGCGTGGCTGAGAGGGCAAGCTGCACAGTATTGTGGAACAGGAGCAACTGTAACTACAAACATGTAGTGCCATTAGAAACTGTGAATTTCTAAATAAAAAAATCTTTGTTGTCTTTAAGCTGTCTTTGGATTGAAAGCTTTTTTTTTCTTTTTACTTGAAAAAATACTTGGCCTTGTGAGAGATTCAGAACGCAAAACCCTCGAGTGTCAATTTACTGTAACCTCTTGGTAACTGAAAATGTTTCTGTTGTTTCAGAAGCTCTAGGCTTACTGCTTACTGTGTCCATGGGAGAGATGAGGCCTAAGATGTTTCCTCAGCTGAATGTAAGCAGTCACTAGGGTGCAACTAAAATGAACTGTACATCATGGTCTGCCTAGTCCACAAGTGCTGAGTCCCTCCCATGGAGAACTGGCCTGACTTGGACTGGAGCAGTTTGTCCATAGCAATGTAGTTAAAGGATCATTTCTTAATTTTATTTTTTAAAGACTTTTTAGTCTTTATTTTTAGAAAATTGAATTTTTTTGTGTGACTACTAAGGTGTGATCAAAAATGTCACCCTTCATGCTCCAATCTACATGATTCTGTTTCATACCAGAGTCTTTTTGCATGATAAGCTGGTGCACACGGATTGCTACAGCCGTTACTGGCATGGTGGCAAGTCTCATGTTGATCTTTGCCGCCAGTCAATATTCCATAATCTTTGGTATAGCTGTTTCTACACAAAAGGAAAAAAAAGGCTGATATTCAAGTTTCATTGGTGTAAGCTACTGTAGTTTTATGGCAAACCCACAAACACATTCTGCTGTCAAGATTTTCTGCTTGAATTTGCCCTGTCGTCTTGTTTTGAAATATACAGTAATCATCTATACATACACCCAAACACCACACTTTCATCTGTTGGTGTCAAGAAAAAAAGGTTTTTTTTTGGCCCATTACAAAGTAGATCTTCATAAGTTGTAGGAAGTCTGACAATTTAACCTACAGACCTTTTAACCTTAATATACAGACGACAAGAGTAGGAATATACACAATCAGGAATAGTTTTATTTTACAATCTTTAGTGTAGTGCGGATTGTCCATTACCTCAGAGTAGAGCTGTTTACACACTTAACAAAGTCATGCTGTGTAGTTTGATTCCCTTAAGTCGTGTTTTTTGTTTTTTTTTCTTTTTTCTCAAAAATAATCTCAGTGCTAACATGGCCTGAGTCATTTCCACACAGCGGAAAAGGAGTCGTATTCTGTGCGATTTAGAATCCCACTGTCCCAATCTCCTGATCATCTGTCACATCTCCCTTTTTAAAATCTGAGGCTAGCTTTTTCACTAGGATTACCACAGGTCCAGTTCACTGAATAATGAAATCAACATTTAAAAAATAGGAATAAAAACATGGCTACACTTCATTAAATAGGACACTGTGGAAAGAGGCACTGCATGTGTCAAAACAAAACAATACTGGCTAATGGTTCCCTTAGTGCTTCCAGTGCTTCCATGTCAGTTCACTGAGGCGGGATCAGAGGGTTCATCCGATTCCTGACTCTCTGATCCCTGACCATCAGGCCCCATCAGGCCGTTGATGATGGGCAGTCCTGCAAGGACATAAATAACATACAGTAAGACTTGGCCATTCAGAAGAGCAAGGAACACATCCAACACACACACACACAGCACAGCACATGCAGCTCAGTCCACTTCGTCACATCAGATGAGCACTCAAAGGTAGGCTAAGCAATGCTGAATGATGTCATGTATAATGTGTTTGTTTCTCAACAGCAGCTTTTGTCTAAAACAACTTGCATGATGTATATGAACGGAAAAAAAAGTCTGGAAAAAAAAAAAAAACAAACACACCAGAAAAGTAACTCATGCCTCCCTGTCTGCTAAATGTTGCTAAATATTTGCTAAATGCTATGAAAAGTTTTAAAAAACGTTCAGCATTGCTTACTCTACCTTAACATGACATCCAAGTGTCTCGTCATGGAATGAGAGGTAAGGATATTCATATTTTATATTCATAGAGTTCACGTGTGTTTTGTGTGTCTGAAAAGCACAAAGCAGTTCTGGGCCCAAAATTGGTCATGGCTTTAAAAAATCATTATCATTTCATTTTGTATAATAAGAGTGGAAAAGCCTTAAATGTGTTCAAATGGATGCTCCAGAACCATCCTGATTCCTGACAATCAAAATGATCTCAAAATGATTGTCACATATTGTTGAAATCAGTTACAGTGCTCTTTGATTACAGCAGTGAAAGTCATTTCTCATTGGATAGTAAACAGCATGACTAATTCCTGATTGGCCGAGCCTTCCAGATGAAGGCCACATTCTCACCGTCTTGCTCATTGTTGACATCGGGTTGTTTATTATCAGCTGGAATGGACAACAACATTGCATTTGGATACAGAGCCGAGCACACAGTACTATACTGTATATATGACCACTGAGGCATGACTGAAAACTACACACGCACACACACACGTGCGCACACTAAAGTCACATCCATTCACAGTGACAAAATAGGTGTAGCGTCACTTTGACCCTTTGACCATCAGATCACGGAACACATCTCTTTTCTAAGCTTACACATACACACACACACACACACACACAAGCGGACTCACGGTTCCGAAGGCGGATGGGCCAGATGAGGAGGGAGCAGAGACACAGTGTAGCAGCGACAGCCACGCCCCCCGTCACACCCACCATTACATAGTGGTAGTACCACACACACGCAGGACAACACACCTGTGTGCTGAGCAAAACACACCACAAATACACACAAACAGCCAATCACATAAAGAGCATTGACACATTTCATTGACAGATTTATGTGATGACAAAACGACAAGTGTGGCAAGTGCTGCATGTGTAGCATTAGCAGGCAATAGCTTTTACCCGCCATTGCCTGCTGCTTTAGATGGCTAATGGCTTTAAATGGCTAAGGGCTTTAGATGGCTTTAATTCAATAAAGAGCAGTACACAGCTTTCGGTTTTTGCTGCACACAAATTTAGATTCTTTGTATGTCTTGTACATGTGAGGTAATTGACAATAAAAGCTTACTTACTAACTTACTTACTTACAGCTGGAAACACACACACACACACACACACACACACACACACATAAAGACACACGCACACTTACTGGCAGGGATGAAGGCCTTGGATCAACATGACCACCAGGCCATTGGCCACCTTGTCAGTGAAGCTCATGGCTCCGTACACAAAAGCTCCACTTTGCTGTTGATTGAACACAAAAACACTGATGTAATATCCTATATCATGACAGATAAAGACCATTTAAAGCAACACTCCACCATTTGTGGAAATATGTTCATTTTCCATCTCCCCATGAGTTAATTAATTGATCCATACCTTCCTCCTGTTCATCCAGTCCTTCTCTGAGTCTGGCGATAGCTATTTAAGCTCCAAGCTAGCTTTATCATTGAAGCGGATTAGACCAGGTGAGATGCTAATGGTCCAATCCGATTCAATGATAAATGCTCATTTGGAGCTAAAATTGGTATTGCCAGACTCAGAGAAGGACTGGATGAACAGGAGAGAGGTATGGCTCAGTTAATTAACTCGAGGGGAGATGGAAAATGAACATATTTCCACAAATGGTGGAGTGTTACTTTAAGATCTGATTAAAAAAAAAAAACAAAAAAAAACAATGGCACCTCTGACTTCCCAACACTTGATGACAAGAAGTACTATTTGTTTGGTTTGAAGAACAGGAAGAAACATTTCTCAATTCTATTGTGGTGAAAACAATCAACGGTCCCTGACATTTCCCCGTCATGTTTCTTGAGATATAATTATTATAGCCATTATATAATCTAAATAAATCATTGAAAGTTTGAGATTACACACGTCTGGTGCGGTTTCATTACTGATTTATAACCAGAGGAGGGTAGTTGAAAAACGGGACAGTTAGAACAACAGGTTCTATAGTCATGACTTATGATAAAAATAATAGGGAAATCTCCCTGTGCCACAATAGGTCTCATATCTCTTATCTCACTTCCAACCCAAATGTAAACATGGTCTGATTACACTAACCACTCCCAACACTTGTAAACCAAATGAAAGCATCGCTGTTGTTTTCCAAGCCCAGCACACACTGATAAGCAATGTGGAGCTCCTGGTCGAGTCTGGAAGGAGTTACTGAGAAACATCAACACTGCCAGTATGCCAGAGCAGATATGCAACAATGACTTGAAGTATGAGGTGTTCTTATCATGCAAATGAAAAAAAAAAAAAACGAGCCCATTCTCAACGGTCTGAGACACTTACTGTCTGGTCCCCGATGAGGTCAGCGGTGAGCGAGAGCGACATGACGAGGATGGTGGCGGAGCCGGTCCCGAGCAGCACGGCTGCCCCGTACACCGCGGGGCCCATGTGTGTGTCCAGCAGCACCCAGTAGGCGAAGGCCATGATCAGCAGCAGGCCGCTAAAGTAGGTCAACTGCCAGAGCGGACAGAGCAAACCTGCCTCACAATCTCCCACTCAGACCACTGGCACATTTATCACACACTCTACCAACAGTACAGACAAGTCCACTTCCCCAGACCTGGATTAAACCTAGTCCAAGACTAACGCTTTTTGTTCAACAGAGATGTTCGTTTTAGGAGTAAAGCCTAAGACTAGTGCTTAGTCCATGTATGTGAAACTGGTCATATGGGTGTAATTTACATGATTCATGTTTTCTAATAAAGCTGCTTAGCTCTGGCCTCTGGACACATCTGGCTGACTTCTTCTTTCCCTTTTGGTAAACCAATCTAGCCAAGTATGGTGGTTAGTATGACAAACTAGCTACACAGCATTCTGTGCAAAAGACGTGAGCAAAAAGACGCACCTGTGACGCACCACCTGAAAATGTTTGAGATGGTGCCTACATGTGCAACTATTTCACAGCATGTGCAACAGTAGGCCCATAAGCTAAATAAAGACAGTGCCTTCATTGGGAGAGCTAATAGAAGCTTATCACATATGAATTACTACACCCACATCATGACACCAGAACATGACCACGTGTGTGTGCAGTACAGGTGTGCACACACACACACACACACACACACACACACACACACACACACACACACACACACACACAGTCTTACGCTTTTGCCAATCAGCTTGCTGAAAGGCTTCATGATGAGGGAGGAGACGAAGCCGCTGACATACATGACCAGAGGAATGGTGGCGATGTACTTCTGCAAACACAAGAGCCACAGATGGGGAAAGGAGAAGCGCCAGAGATAACGAGACCCATATCAAGAAGTGAAACAACCTCAAATTATGATCATGCCTCTTGAGGAGGACTGACATTTACAACCAAGGCCCAGTAATCATGAGGAATTCAGTGATTGACAGCTGTGATGTGATGTGTCCTATTTGGGGATGGAAGGCTCACCTTGGACAGCATAAGGGTGTTGGTGAGGTACATGGCCACGTAGGTCTGGGACAGGTTGACTATGAGCCGAGTGGACATGTAGAGGAAGGCCACCTGGCAGTACGCGCACACACACACACACACACACACACACACACACACACACACACACACACACACACACACACACACACACA
>JASCQY010000002.1:6715697-6728197 GCA_030264315.1 Sardinella tawilis
GGGGGGGATGGACAGACAGAAGGGAGTTGTCAATCACTCCTGCTTTCCAAACGGCCTGATTTAGGAGAGGCCCACAGGGCACTTAACATCAGCTCACCCTTCCCCACTCTGGCCTCCCCTCCCACAGCAGCTCCACACACACCAAGGGAGGCAGAGAGAGAGAGAGAGAGAGAGAGAGAGAGAGAGCGCGCGCGAGAGAGAGAGCGCGAGAGAGATAGAGCGCGAGAGAGGAGAGGAGAGGAGAGGAGAGGAGAGGAGAGGAGAGGAGAGAGAGAGATCGACTAGATGGAGACCCTGATTGATTTAGACTGGCATTCTGATGAGCTGCAGCACCAGGGGGAAAAAGGTCAAGAATGGGTCTTCTATCTATCAGACTGACTATCTTTAATTCCAACCCAGGAGTGGTGCCGTGGTGCCACTGTTCACAGCACCCGTAGCATAGACAGGCCAGGTGACCATGGGAACCCAGTTTTGGGTCCGAGCCCCGAGGTCTCCCAATCCCACCCCTTCTCAGCATGTCTCTGTGAATATGTTCAAATCTATAATGCAGTAGCCTGGGCTCACCCATACGTCCTGTGATGCTGCACAACATTTCACCATCAAGTCAGTCTGGCCAAGCAGCCTATTTACTGTATTTCCTGTCCCAGAATTTCAGGCACCAATGAGAAGCAAGCTTTCACTCCAGGGTGAAGAAGGAGAGCTTAACAAGTTTACATTTAAAGGTGTCGTTCCCCGGAAAAATGTTTAATAATCGCTCTTTTTGAATTACGATAAGTCACTGCAGGTTGCATATGCATGCTTACACGTTGGAAATGTTCACCTACCCCGTTGCCTGTGTTAGCCACAGAAAGAAAAGAGATGACTGATATGGGCGAATCAGAACAAGAACACAGTACAGCATCACACTGTGATCGGTGCTGTTGACAGGGGCTTGTCACTCGCTAACCTGGAGGTAGCTGCTGGTCCATCAAATATCACCACAGATGTAATTTGAGGTTACAAAATCCATGTTTTCAGATTTAACGGACAACATTTCTCGCCTCATTTTGCAAAATATCAAGTCATAAATCCCAAACTACTTAGTTTAAGACATAAATAGTTATTATATAAATAGATATTTCCGTTAGCGCCGCCGTTTTTTTTTTTCGTTTCGCGAGAGGGAAAACAGGAGAGAGCATCACAGTGCTGTTCGCCAATCAGAGGTGATTAGTCTGCATTTCATTAATATTAATGAGTAATCCTGTCATCCTGAATCGAGACAATTATTTGAAAACTTTAGCAGACTGAAATAGGAGCACCAGAGCGCTTTTTTCACCAAAACCGTGCAATGACTCCTTTAATTCTGCCTCTCAGAAGGTGGATAGTACACGAGATTGGCCAGACCAAGCTCATATGAGCTTTTGTTGTGAAAGCCAGGCTAATAATGTAGTCTATCAATACAAGAATTATTCATCAAATCTGACCTTATGCTTTACACAGATCACCTAATTTGCAATAACACATTATTTGTTCATGTGTCTCTTTTCTGTGCATTGCGCGAAATAATCAGCTACTGTAAAGCCACCCGTAGAGCACTGGGGACCCATATACAGCAATACTGGTGTAAGTATAATAACGCTATACAGAAGTATAACTAGTAGTAACATTCTTTATGAATTCAGGGCGTTTCTGATTCAAATTATTTTCCAAAAATAAAATATTGTTCAATAACTTTGCTGCTTGACTTTGACCATAGGAGGCACCATCCCTCCTTTCCCCCTCCCTCCCTCCCTCCATCCAGCCACCCATTTATCCCTCCCTCAATCCATCCCTCCATCCCAGTGCTCACCTTTGCCCAGGTGGGTGTTGATGCTCATGTATCTGGCTGTGCCGGTCAGGCTCTTGTGCTCGCGGTAGGGGATGTGTTTCTTGGTCTCGGGGTCGATGTACTCCTTGGCCAGGCCAAAGTCGATGATGTGGATGGTGTGCTGCCGCTTGCTGCCCGGTCGGCCCACCAGGAAGTTCTCGGGTTTCACGTCCCTGTAGATCAGGCTCCTGGTGTGGACGTACTCCATCCGTGTGATCTGCAGCCCACACACACACACACACACAGCAGCAGTCAGACATGCACACGCACACACACACACGCACGCACAATGGGAACAGCATCATGCACCCCCAGTGCTGCCTAGAACTGGTTTATGTAACTGACTTTCGGGCCAAATAGATTGTGTCCTATTGAGAGTGACTGCATAGCTGCTCCACTGGTTAAGACTATTATTCTGAAAGGGCATTTTAGGGATATTTGAACACCAATCTGTATTTGGAGGCTTTTAGGAGAACTCGGTTATCTAGCTTTCCCATTTGAAATGCGATGGCAAAGCTTTACAAGCAGCTCTCCATCCCGCACATGCGATGGTAGGACATGCCCGGACATGTCAAGGAGGAGAAATCCATTTGTGAAGGAGTCCTCCCTGTACAGAGGTTTACAGACAGGGATTTGCCCAACATTGAGCTTTCCTGAGCCGCATATGGGTGAATCCAATCATGCTTTCTGAAACTCCTAGCACATGTTCTGACAAAAAGAGATTTTTTCCCCCATACTACAGACAAAGGAGTTTCCCTGCTAGCTAGCTTAACCAAGCTAAGCTTGAATTCATAAACGTATGAACTTAATGGCATATAACAACATAGTGTCAACATAATGTGTTCATAAATTACTTGGAACCATGCTTTTAAGCCTGCACAAGCTACAGGAAACAAATATGAAATTTAGCACAAGGCTTGTTTATAGCTCAGCTCAACAGCTAATCAAATTAAAGCCCTCCATTCTGATGCAACATGCTGATTGGTTGGAACTAGGCCTATTTGTGGCCTGGTCAGAGCGTGAGTGCTTGTTTCTCATTTACACCGCTAGAACTGTGCAGGCAAACGGGAGGTTTTGTGAGTGTCTGCATACAGAATGGACACCCGCAGGACTTCAAGAAGCAACGTCCTCAATTTGACAAAAAGTGTACTTCTTTATTAGAAATGCGGGCAGACACCACCTTTACCAGACACAAAGCAATAGGCCACCGTGCATCAATGCATCACCGGTCCACATGAATAGGCAACAAACATCATCGGCGTCGCAAGGGCTTGTCTCAAGGACAGACATACACCAAAAGCCTGACAGTGAGCAAGCGTCTGCACGATCATTCACTGGCCTGAAGAGCTGCCGCGGAGAGGCTCAGAGGTAGTAAACACACTCAGTGGAGGAAAAATGTAGCAATAAATTGGGAGACTTTCTGGGAAGTTGCTTTCTCAAAAATAATTATTTTGATTTAGACTGAACCATTCAACTTTCAGGAGTTGTTCGAAACACCACAATAACTGCAATTTCTGTGGTAGTTTATTAAACCAGTCGATGGATACGATACTTTCTCTGACTGAACCCAACAGGCACAGTACAACATGATTACACTGCTGTCAGTGCAGCCCTT
Source organism: Sardinella tawilis (assembly GCA_030264315.1). Lineage (NCBI taxonomy): Eukaryota > Metazoa > Chordata > Actinopteri > Clupeiformes > Clupeidae > Sardinella > Sardinella tawilis. Next base: position 6,719,159 of record JASCQY010000002.1, read on the forward strand.
ACAACCATCTGACAGGAAAGTACTGTTAAAACGATGTGACATTATGGCTGTTCAGTAGCATGCCTTTAGCAACTCATCACCTCCGTCTGAGATCGAGGTTGGTCTAGACACCTAACCATCTTCTCCACCTTCATCTGAGGTGGTATCAGCGAATGTACTGTAGATCAAAATGTTTGTGCTTTTTCATTTCGTTTTCAGGTCCATCGCCTATTTTTGATTTCGGGCAAATGAAACAAAGTGCACCTCGGCCTTTTGGCCATAGTGAGCAGCAGAACCAAACCAAATGGCTAGCAGATCGGGATGGGCTTGCCCAGGCTAGTTCAGTGGGACAGTTACACTACAGTCCGCCCATACAGAGGCATAGGGCTTTCAGAGTGCAGGGTGGTCTCACCAGCTGAATAGCCATCATGAGGACAGTCTTGAGGGAGAAGCTTCGCTCGCACAGGTCAAACAGGTCCTCCAGGCTGGGCCCCAGCAGCTCCAGCACCATGGCGTTGTACTTCCCACATGGGCCAAAGTAGTACACCTGAGGAATACCCTCAACTTGTGGGCGCACACACACACACACACACACACACACAAGGTATCAGGCATAAAGAGTTATAAAACAATCTGATGCATGCCCATTATTTATACAAAGAGCCACGTCATAGCATTTCACTCCCAGCTAATGCCTCCCATACATTTCAGCAAGCGCCTTTTCATTTCACTGCATAGAGCCCTGAGACCTGCACCTCTCTGCTGATGGTGATCACTACAGGTCTGTGCCACGAGGCAGAAACATGGTGGCAATGGTGGTGGTGGGTTCTTACCAGCGGTGCCCAGCTGCTTGTAGAAGCGGTACTCCAGGTGGAGCTGAGGGGCACGGGACTTGATTGGCTCCTGGGGAGAGACACAAGATCACATGATCACCTCCAGCCACTCCTCCACCTCTTGGAAATGTTTAACCCTTTGTGAAATCATCTCCAGCACCATTTAGATGCTACTTATTTACACTGACATGACACGGAAGCAATAAGCCTCCCCATCAAAACGGAGATACCCCGTACTGTGCTACTCACCAGCTTGATGGCCACATATTCGTTGGTGTAAAGGTTCTTGCCGAGCCGCAGCTCGCCAAAGTTCCCACAGCCGATCTTCTTGCCCACGCGGAAGTTTGGGCCCACCATGAGCACCCCGGAGCTGGAGCCTCGGCTGCCGTGAGCGCCTCTGCTGCCCCCGGACTTCACCACCCTCTTGCCCTCCTCCATCTCACCCTTCCCTCCTCTCTTCTCGAAATCCTGAAGCTTGTGGTACCCGGGCTTCTCCAGAGTTACGTCACTGCCATAAAAACCACAAATCCCACGGAATCACAGCAACCAAGGGGGGATGGGAGGGTGAGAGGAAGCACGTGTGGGATGGACAGATACAGAGAGAGAGAGAGAGAGAGAGAGAGAGAGAGATATTTCTGGCCAGTGAAATGTATGTGGATATTTAGATTTGGGCACTTAGCGGTCCTCCACGTGCAACAATCTGATTCAAACCACTGTTAACAAGTTCACTGTGAGCTCAAGGGCTGTGGAGCTCAAATTGCTGAATACAATCAAAAAGCCCAAAAAACAATCTAATCCTATCTGCTGGATCGTGACGTGTTTTTTTCCCCCCTCCAAGTCCAATGCTATCTTCAGTGCTCCTAGGTTAGGCAGTTGTGGTAGGTGAGTTTTTCAGTTCGGTGTGTGTGGGGAGATCAACGCCAGCTGGGAGAGTGGGCAGATTTCCAGCTGTGGCGGTGGTGGTGGTGGTGGGTAAGCCCTGTCCTAGCTCCAGGAGGGAGAGCGCGGCGAGTTCCAGGACGGAAACCTGAGGGTGGCTTTCAGCATCACTTCCTGCGGGCCTGGCTGTGGACTGACATGAGACCTTCCCGAGGCTCCAGCCCCCTGGGCAGGGCTTGACACACAGCTACAATACATTCACATCCACCTGAGAACAAATAGGGGGAGGGTTAGCGATATAGAAACGACATCCATTTGTCTTCCTGCGAGCTCACAACAGAGCCTCATAACAAGCCCCACTTGGACAGTCAGAGGCAGTTACTGATCATAAAAGAGCCCAATATGGCTATTGGAAAGCTTCCCAGCTGAATCAACTGTGGCAAACCCAGTGTGAATAGTGGCAGCGCTTTCCTGAGAGACAGACAGAGGATCCGAGGAAGTAGAAACAGGAGACCATCTCCCTACAGGAAGTCTTATCTTGTGTTTCTGAGCACCAGCACTAAAAATACACCACAGTGCAGCTCCAGCACAGGCCAGGGGGTCATGTGAGAAGGACAGACTCCTGAGGGGGGGGTGTTACCCCAGTAGACTGGGAGAGTTTCAAACTCAGGGCAGGAAATGAATGAAGTCAGGTTAGTTGGTGTAAATCAGAGCAAGTCAGGTTGCAAGCAAGCATCCTGGTAAAGGTAGTCTACAACCAGCAAGAAACCATCCAAGTGAAATGGACAACTTTCTCGGAGCTAAAATGCACAAAAATGTCCTACCATTTAAACCACCAAAAGCGGCCTATTTCAGTCAGCGACGTTAACGCTGTATATGCGTTACTTGGCTTGCTAACAAAGCGATGTCAACCGAGTTGACCAGTTCTAGGTGATCAGGATTAGGCCCGAGAAGATGGCATCCACAGCCCATGTAAACACCCACCAACTTTTCAGCACAGCAAACAAATTCGCACAACTGACCAACCAAACTAGGGAGTTTAAGTCTGGTAACCTATTGGCGATCCTGCTTCGTCTTCTGAATTGACTATACATATTAACACAATGGCGGAATAGATCACTAAACGTTAACGTTTCCTGACTTTAGCTGAACATGGCATACAGTGTACTATCTGATAGCTAGCGCTAGCGAGAGGCGAAGCCCTCATTTTTGCTAGCAGGCTTACAATATGACGATTATATTTTGTCATCAAATTGTACTGACATTACCCACCACAAGAAACCTGATAACATGTGAGGTCAATGCAACACAATACTCATTAGTAGGCCTACCCGAGCAAAATCTCTCAATAAGGTTTGGGTAAGACGGACACAATGTTGGCCTGACGCTATTGTTAGTCGAAGCTCATTGATTAGTGACACAGAGGCTAGCAAGGCTAGCCTGCATAGACAACTTGAAAAGCCTGAATGGCGAGACTAACGTTAACGTTGCTGTACGGCGGAACTGTAATGCCAATAATTGGTCAAACACAAAGTCTTAATCAACGAATCTATACTGATTGGGATTGCAGCGGGTAAACGATTACATCAAAAAACAGACCGGCTGGATTCGACTTGCTTTCTAACATTAACATTAGCTACCTATCCAGGACTAACGTAAACGGTATGGCTAGCTACCGTTCACTGTTTAACGTTAGCTACCAGGGCTAGCAGCAAACAACAAAATTATGGCGCTGAAAAAATGTAGACAAATGCAAGTAAAGAAGTGCCATGCTAACTTCATTACGGCACAATAACTGCGAATACACAATGGAGCAAGATCACTTTCTATTTGAATCTGTATTTAAGTCTAATTAGACAACGACCTAGTGTTAGCTAGCTAGCTATTTTATGAATTCTATTTAATCCTGCACTTCGAAATACATCCAAATGACTACCTCTTATTAATATATTCACATGTATTGATGTTACAGATAATAACATAGCCAAAACAATATTACCTACATCAGTACATAAAAGGCCTATGTCGATTTCCATTCTGTTTATCTTGCAGCCTTTTTCGTGGGTGTCAGTTTCCTCTTCCTACCCATACAGTCGCTACCTCTGGGTTTCGCCAGTGAACAGCAGTGGTGGGCTACTATGCGCATCTGATCAAAGGATGTAGCCTAGCTGAATAGAAAAGCAACCTGGGTGAAGACATTCTATAACATTCGCACTTATTCAGAAGGTCTTTGACGTCTCTGGCAATAAATGAACCCAAAAGGCAAGAGAACTGCGCAGGAATAAAAATGAACTTTGTAAACGGTGAATATTCACCAGCCACCGACAAAACAATAATACAAATTGCCAGCCATTAAATAGTCAGGAAATTAGTCCCATGTTGAGGCAGCCTACATTATATTTCTTTGTAGCAGGCTCTAGATAACTGTGGCTGATTCGCACCCTTCCAGGATGACACAGTAATGCATAACACTGAACAATTCATTATGCTATGCAGTGCTGGCAAGGATAAACAATACAGACCTGAAAATCTCTCAAATTGCTGAAATATTGAAACCAAGTATGTGAAGGCCTTATTTTCAATGTTGAGAGTGTCTGTCTGGGGTAAGAAAATAGGTTGGCTATAAGTTGCTTAGGCCCACAGACTTGCCTTTTTAAATGTAATAGTAGCACATACAAATTCATTTTAAGTAGCACTATGTCTCCCTGTCTTGAAAAACAGAACAAGTAATATTACAAAGGCAGACCATTTCCTCCCAACAAGATGACCCTCTAGATTAAGATGATATAGATGCTATCCAAGCTTCTGATAGTTGCACCTTCAGGGTTTTTCCATCAGCAGGTCAATCTAAAGTGGTTAACTTGCATGAGCTGCATAATTTCCTGTCAAGATAAATCTTTGCCTTTCTACTCAAGAAGTCCTGGCCTTTCCACTGAGTGTCTCTAGCTGCAGAATCATACATAAGTCCAGTCTGCTGTGAGCGACGACATGCTCATCTCAACAGTGATGGATTTGTGGCTGTGCTATTCTGTGGTGGGACTCTATGTGCTGTTTAAGGCCTATGCAGAAGGTGAGCGAGAATCTGTAATCTGGGGTCCCATGTGACTTTAAAACAGACAAATCAACTTATTTCAGCTTTTCAGACTAAAATCAAGATAAAATGTCTGTTGATAAAATGTTTCTATTTCCCCCAAAATGTCTCACTTTTCACCAGGTGTGTGCGATGCAGACATCACTGTGCCACGGTATTTGGACAAGGTTTGTGTCGGGGACTCCTTCAATCTGTCTTGTCAGTTTCTGTGCCTGTCTCCATCCCACCGACAGCAGCTGTTGCACAACAACCAGTTACTGCGAGATGAGAACTTTACTACTCCCAACAGCACTCTCACTTACTATGTGGGCGCTGCCTCCAGTGAACACAATGGGACATATCACTGTAAGACCGAGCCAGGAGACGCCATTAGCCCCAACTTTTTCATCTACGTCAATGGTGAGTCGTGGGCAGAGCTGGGCAGTATTTCAATTGAATGTATTTAAAACACGTATTTAAATACTTTTGTGTGTTTTTTAATTTGTATTTTGCAAGATTGGAAAAAAATGAAATGTAGTTTGCAGTAAAATATTTTGAGGTATTGTATTTGTGTATTTTAAATACTCAAATACTCAAACTTCTTTTTTAGTGCCAGTAGTCAGTTAGTAGTCATTTCCTATTGCTTCCACTCCAATTTGCTTCCCACTGTGGAGCGAACAGTGGCTAGGGATCAGATGCTTTGCACATAGTGAAACAATGTGAAAGTAGCTCACGCATCAGGCTAAAAGACAATCCCATCACCAGTAGAAATAATTGGTAAATCACGTGACTCCGTTAGGAGAGCAAAATTTCGCATGAGATTTCAACATCAATTTCAGCCGTAGCTGTATGCCTTAGTTTGAACCCTAAACGAGGCCCTACAGATGTGCTACAATGTAGCAATACCTTGGTGATGGAGTGTCAACATTGTGTGAGACATTTTGATGTTTCAATAAGGTAAAGATGTTGCAGTTTTAGGGTCTAGCATGATAAAAACCAAATGACACTTAATGGCGAAGTCAGTGGCATTGCATGTGCATGATATGTGTCATGTGTCATATCATGTTTATGATTGTATGTCACGTCACATCACCTTAAAGGAGAGGTTTGGTGTGAATCAATCCATAGCCCTGTTGTTAGAGGTCACTGAATACTGTCTGTAGCAAAAAGAACAAAAAAATTGATGCAACATAGGCCGAGTTACAGACCAATAACTATTGTTAACTGAATGGGGCATAGTGAAATGAAACTGAAAGTAAGACACTATGCCCCATTCACTTAGTGTTAGCTGCCCGATTCATTATTCGATCTATGTTGTATCAAATTTTTTCATTCTTTTTCCTATGTACAGCATTCAGTGACCTTGAACAACAGAGCTATGGATTGATTCACACCGAACTTCTCCTTTAATGTTTATGTGCTTCCAGTAAAGGCACTCGTCCCTCCACTCCCTTCAAATGGACGCTGTTGTCAATGTAGCCTAATGTCAGACTTCCACCTTTCATCATAAAATCACTGCTCCCTCCGGCGGGCGAATCTCCCTTAAGTACCATTACTGAGAATGGACACCAATTATACGTTGGGGTGAGATCACAAGAGCTGCAAACATAGCAGTGTTTTGCGACAGAATCGTTGCATTACTCACCTAAAATGCAACCTAGCTGATGGTAAAGGTGGGCATGTTCAAAAATTAACTAATTGATAAATTTCCGTATGTCTGGCTGTACAGGCTACTACTTGAAGGCAGGCATACCTACTCACCTCCCCTGACAGCAAGACTCAGTGAAAGTGATTGGATGGTCTCGCCTTTGGCATGTGACTACGCACGAATACGAAATCGGAGGCAAAGGTGGAAAGAGGCGAAAGTAAGAGACGGTAAGATCTCTCGCCAGAAGGACAAGCGGCAAATTTAGTGCCGTTTCTAGCTTGAAGATTTCGAAAGGAAACGCAAAAAAAATCACATTTCTTTTTTTAGGAGCGTCTCTTGGGTAGGCTAGCCTACAGCCATGAGTTTAACGAGACTGCGGGGGAGTTTATATGCTTCAAAAATAAACAGGGTAACCTGCGCGTTCCTTTGAAATGTGACTAAGGATAAAGGGGTTAGGGTAAATCACAGGGAAGTGAGATGAATCATCCCGTTTGCTGTTGGAATCGCACGCCGGACCCGAGCCTTGGACATGGACATTTGTCGGGTAGTGTTATATAGTCGCAGTGGGACAAGTTCAAGACTCTGTCATAGTTTGCAAGGACGCTGCCTGTTCACGCTCGCCTCTCAGCATGTAAACAATGGAAGTTGGCGAGATATTGGAAATACTACCGCACTTGTCCATTTTCTCTGGACGTATATGGGATGAACAGTTTCAGAAAGTTTATTTAATAGGCCTACATCGTTTCGCCTGTTTGGGGTAACATTGCACTTTACGGCGACAGGAGCCTGCGACCCGAACGCACAAGGATGTCTGCTGGGTTACCTCACTCGCAGTCTCTCTACATTGGTATGGAGGTAGTGATCGCCCTCTCCTCGGTCATCGGGAATGTCATGGTGGTCTGGGCTGTGCGGATAAATCGCTCTTTGAGGGACACGACCTTTTACTTCATCGTCTCTTTGGCGCTGGCGGACATTGCGGTGGGCGCGCTCGTCATCCCACTGGCCATCACCATCAGCATCGGGCTGGAGACGCATTTCTACAGCTGTCTGCTCGTGGCTTGTACCGTGCTGGTGTTGACGCAAAGTTCTATCCTGGCACTGTTAGCCATCGCAATTGATCGCTATCTGCGAGTGAAAATTCCGATGAGGTGAGCTGCTTTTTTTCACGGCATAGCCAGCGACCCCACCTAAATATGAAATGTCAATCTATTTCTGTGACATGAAATATAATATTACCGTTCGGCCAGAGATGTTTTGCAAAGTCTGAGTGATAACGGGGCGTCTGCCCTCTCAGGTCTCTGTCACTGAATTAGTAACGTTAGGTTATAGGTCTCAGTGAGCAAACTCTCAGAATCGTCACAGAAACGAAACATGCTCTCAGCTCTCATCAGATATGTGTATAACCTGCACTTCTAGAAGGCTGACTTAAAGGGCAAACTGAGCTTGATATATATTATTGAGATTTAGATTGAAATCCTTCAGCAGGTGAGAGAAACAATAACACTGATGATCATCTCTGCCCTTGCTGAAGGTCATTAGACACTTGTTCTCTTGATCACTTTAACTAGACTGTTGTTTATCTTATTGTAATCCATCCTCTCGTGCCTCAGTAGTAATCTCAATAACCACACACCTAAACCAGTTTACTGTGATATTATCATCTCAAGATTTTATCATTTCAAGATGACTATCTGTTGATATGATTGCATCAACAGTTTCTCATAATGGGTGAAATTGAATCCCACCATAATGATGACAGCTCATTAGATGTGATGATGTCTGGTGGGCTGTATACAGTTGGCCTTGTGTGTGTGTGTGTGTGTGTGTGTGAGAGAGAGAGAGAGCTTTCGATGAGTCTGCGGAGGTGTGCTGTGTTTTGCGGAGCCCTCCAGACAGAGACGGCCCTTGCTGTCAGAGAGAGAGAGAGCGAGAGCAAAGTGGAGCGGCGACAGGGTGGGTAGTGTTTGCCAGAGGGGAGAGACTAGAAAGGGTGAGTGTGTGTGTGTGTGTGTGTGTGTGTGTGTGTGTCAGGGCGAGAGAGTAGAGAGCTTGGCTAGTGTTTGCCTGAGGCCCTCACGAACACTGAATTCCACAGATGCAGTGTAGCGCTCAGTCCGCCGCGGATCACGCTGCGTCCAGCTACCCTGTCGTCCACGTGAGGCTTTTCCCACTCCCATACCACTTGAAATGCGCCTGTTAGTCTGATGGTTAGAGACAAGGGGAAGCGCAAGCGCTCACAATATGGCCACTGTCTCTTGGCCCGGCATACTGAGCTGGTGACATTCTGTAGTTGTCTGAAAAGTTACCGAGGTTCGTCATTGTTGAGTGATTAAGATAGAAAGGGCCCAGTTATTCATTCCTGGGGTCCCTCCGATTGTTTTGGCCCCAAACCTGGGGCCCCTCTGACCGTGTGACAGGAACCAGACTATACAGTAAGAGCTAGTGAGTTTGGGGCCCCTATCGGCAACACTAACCTACTCCCCCAGTGTGAATCAGGCTATAAGGGCCAGAGATTTTGGGGCCCCTATCGGTAAAACTAACCTACTCCCCCAGCGTGAATCAGGCTATAAGGGCCTTAACCAGACTATAGGCATCAGTGATCAGGCTATAGGGATTAGTGAGCTCCAGAG
>JASCQY010000002.1:6863407-6873829 GCA_030264315.1 Sardinella tawilis
CCAGGTGAGGCTGCCATACTGTATGTTTTGAGGGGGGTATTAAGGTAAATGGGGGCAGATCCAGCAACTACCCTGTGGGCTAGCATCAGCGCTTTGAATTTGATGCGAGCAGCTAGGGGTAGCCAATGGAGTTCGATGAACAGCGGTGTGACGTGACCTTTTTGGCTGGTTGTAATGAATTCATGACCGTGTATGAGTTTAAAGACCTCTCCTCACATATACTTCTCTCTCTCTCTCTCTCTCTCTTCCTCTCATGTTCATTTCTCTCTCTCTCGCTTTCTTTCTTTTTCTCTATCTTTCTTTCAGACTGCTAGAGGAGTTGTTGAACAAGTTCAAAAGCAGTATGCACCTGCAGCTCAGCTGTTTCCAGCCGGCCTCTTCTCATCCTGTGAAGAGATGAACACACACACACACACACACACATACACACACACACACACACACACTCCTACATAACCAATATTCACACACTACAGACACATGTGTCCTTTTGCACCTGTGTCTCACACACCTGCTGTGATCCACTGAAAATGTTAATCATGTTGCTTGTCAGTGATTAACCACTAGAGCTCATGTAAACTCTCTTGTAAACGTTCCCACACTGTCCTTTAAATGTCAATCTGTTTGTCACATTAAAGTGCCATCAAGTCATCTTTCTGAGGATTCCTCCTTTTAATTACCGTAATTCATGTGCATGTGTGTGTGTGTGGGCCGAATGACACATTAGTTGTCACTGGAGTTTTCCTTCCCCAGTGATGTCATGTGTATTTCTGTATGTGTATGTGCATGTGTGTGGTGTATGTATGTGGTGTGTGTGTGTTTATGTGTGTGTCTGTTCATGTTCCCCCCCAGCAGTCTTTGAACCAAACTTCCTGCTCGCAAAACATCTAACCACAGTCGCCACACGCGCCTCGTCACATTCTAGTCAATACGCACATGCTCACGAACACATCCAGTACTGTACATGGACAGCCACTTGCTGGGTTTGCCACGGCACCGACACATACACAGCATACACACATGGCCCAACTGCCAATGCACAAGAACCTCGACAGGAATACATAGAACACAAGCACAATACCAATGTGAATTCAAGTCAAATATAATTTCAATTCAGTTTAGGATACATGTGAAAAATACACTTCGACACACATGAATCAGTGTACATGACATGGCCCGTGAAGACGGTTGAAGAGGGCAGCGTTGCTCTGGAGGACCAGTCTTACAAAATGTTTCTGGTACGGCTATGGGCACTGATAGATGAAAAAGGTAGTCTAGCCACGCTAGAAACACCATTAGGGGCACGTAGCGCGGCTAGACTACGACAAAGGCTCATCGGTCAGTATGAAGGCTTAGTGGTGTCAGTAATGTTCTGCCATGATAATAGTATGAATGTTCAGCTTATATAAAATCAATGAGTCACTTTTCTTTTGCCTATGGAGAGTTGATACTGTTTTTATATATACAATCTGTGGTTAACACATAAACAAGTAGTTTACCCTGGCTGAGAAACCCTAACATTCTTACATTGGATAGATTTACTGCACACACCTGGCTTCTTTAGAAACACTACTGTTGCCAAGGACATTCAGTGCTTTGTGTTTTCAGTTTCACGAGTTTCAACTCCTGAATCCACCCCAACCCACCCAACCCCAAATCAGTACAAGTAGCTGTTACATTTCCATCCGTGCTCCTCCCATACAAACACATTCAAAATCATAAAGCTCCATTCTGAAGACGCACACAAACACACACACACACACACACACACACACACATAAACACACACTCACACAACAAGGTCACTCTGGTAAGGCATTTCCATGTGGATGTGTAACGATCCTGGCATAGTCTTGTGTGCTGGTTGGTGAGAGCTCATTTGGTGTGTGTGGCAGGCTGTGAGGGTGTGTGTGTGTGTGTGAGTGGAAGTCATGGGTCCTTATGTAGTTTCCTCCAGACTGAAACAGGCACACTAGCTGCCTTACAAACAGAGGCTCCACCTGAAACACACCAACAACACATACACACATTCAATGACCCTTACACACGAAACTAAATTAGTCAAAAAAAATAAACACATCCGATGACACCTCACAGTCCCTTACACTCGAAACGCATTCAATCACACATACACATTCAGTGACCCTTCACAGTCCCTTAACACACGAAACACATTCAATGACACTTCACACAGTCCCTTACATACAAGACGCATTCAGGGACACTTCACACAGTCCCTTACTGTACTGGTATGATGACAGGAGTTACTAATCTCTCTGTGTGTGTGTGTGTGTGTGTGTGTGGGCTGTACCTGCACTGTGAGGGTCCTCCTTTGGACTTCAGCGTCTATGTCGTCTCCAAAGGACAGGAGAACTTGGAGTCGGGGCAGAGGAGGGGAGTGCAGAGAGAAGCCTTGGAGCTCTGGGAGAAGGAGGCAGAATGGGGGTCATGAGCCAGTCACACTGATGCCTATTAGTCTATGTGCTTGACGTATTCAAGGTCAACCTCGTCCTTTCACTCTTGACTTGACTTTGAACACTAATAGTGATATCGCCTCTCCTCTCCTCTCCTCTCCTCGCCACTGACTGAGTTGTGACACTCCTCTCTAGCTCACTCTTGCTGTGCTTGCACTACATGTGCACCATACTTTAAGCCATGTGGTAGAACAGAGGAGAAAATGAGTAAAGCACACACACACACACACACACATACAGCATTGGCTAGGAAGAGTGTGAGTAAGTAAGAGAGGGGAAAGTGCCCAGGATTGTTCTTATTTGCGCTCTGAGTCTCTACTTCCCTCTTTCACGGTTCCCTCTCTGTCCATCTGTCCTCCTCTACTTCTTCCTCCCTCCTTCTTGTGGAAAGTCCACTCATGTGGTTATGCAAATGGGACTAATGAGAATTTAGAGCGCACACACTTCTCAGGAAACAAAAACATCACAGAGCCATGAGTCAATGGGAGACTGAATTCTACTGGGGGCTGAACACTACTGTGTGTGAGTGTGTGTGTGTGTGTGTGTGTGTGTGTACCTGTGAGTAAGGTGTGTAAGTCTATAAGTTTGCTGCTCTGATCTCTCTCCAGTCTGCCCGGCTTGTCTCTGTAGGGAGCGTGCCCCCCTTCCCAGAAGACTTTTCCGGAACCGAAAGGGCGAGCGTACAGCCCACCAGACCCCACCCATAGGTGGACACCGCCCTCAAGCCCCGCCTTCTGTGGAAGAGGCACCTCCTCTGGGCCGCTGATTGGCTGGAAAGCATGTCCGTGTGGCGTTAGGATACACCCTTCAGGTCTTATCACAGTCACTTCTGAAACTAGGCTCCCGCCATAGAACACGCACACAAACAGTCGCTGATCTGGAACACAGGCGTTCACACAGATTAGTTAGCACACAGAAGACCCGTGTGTGTGTGTGTGTGTGTGTGTGTGTGTGTGTGTGTGTGTGTGTGTGTGTGTGTACCTGATATGGCCTCTGCTGCTCTGAAGCCAGGCTGAGAAAAGCCAAAGGATGTGGCAGGTACTTCAGAGGGATTGCAGCTGAAGAAAGAACCACTGATCTGGTAACCTGCAAATGCCCAATCAGAACTGTGTCTATGTCCATTCAGTATTTCAAACATGACCCAGAATTGAAAACATTTGCTGCTCACACAAACAGACATCCTTGTACACAGACCCCACCGTGCAGAAGTACAAGAATGCACGGTATATAAATGTTTTCAAATGTGAATCACACACTTTCACACACACACACTTACCATTTTCCCAACTCATGTGGGTAGGGCTGTATGGGGTGTTGCTGTAATCTGGATGAGGAGGCTCATCGCACTGATAACCCCTCCAGCCATACTCAGAGCTCGACAAGTAGTTACACACCTACAAATGACCAGAGGCACAAGATCCCATCACTGCCACTTATGGGCATTTACACAGAGAGCGCTGGGCAAGCATTACCACAGAATGTGTATGGCACACAGTACAGGGCGTACAGGACTTTATAAGATGCTATATTCACCTGATTCTGAGAGGAAGTGTATGGAGGGTGCAGTGGATAATGTGGAGATGTTATGTGACCTGCTGTTTCCACTAGAGGTCTGGATCCTGACAGTTATAGAGATACAAAGGGCCAAGGTGAGTTATATTAACTTATCACCTTGCATACATCTGCAGGCCTATATCATTCATTATTAAAAATGAACAGTGCATTAGAATATTTTTGTGTGTCAATGACGAGGAAATACATCATAGAAAGAAATGCTACTTGCCTTTCTTCGCATCCTCGGGTATGATCCGATAAACTTTATAAGGGTCAGAGATGTCTAACTGGCTGCGCTCTACTATCTCCTCGAAGTCGGTGCTCTTATTGAGCGCGCAACGGAGGCGCGTCTTCCACGTGGGTGGGTCCGGTTTATCAATGCCTTCCCGGTACTTGCCCTTGAAAACAGCCCAAGCCTGCGGTATCGAATAAAGTACAAGTAAAGTATAAGTCTTCCAACTGTGCGACTGCAATAGTGTGAACACGTATTATCATTATTTCATCTACCTTAAAGAGCGCCGCATCCTCCTCGCGATTGTAGTCCTGCTTGCCCGCGTGCTTCCAAGGGATGCGGAAGATGCTCTTTTCATCATTCTCCCACACGAGACCCGGGTATTTGCCCGTATCCACCTGTTCGATCAACCACTGACGGAGTTTTCCGTTACCGGACGCCATGCGCTCTCCATCTATGTTCATCTAACACAGACATGGCAAGGACATAAGTATACAGACATGTAGGCCATAGCATGCCAACCAAGTCAACAAAATTACTTCATTACAGGTCTCCCGAACGCAACGCGAGTTTTGTAGACGACTGTTCATATTAGGCATAGTTTGAGCAACAAAACTATCACACACCGATAATTGCGCTTAATCCCAATCAAAAGGACCGCAACACTGATGAGCGCCACATATCTTACCTCTGAAACTACAACCGCTGGAGTTTTGGAATCAATCACTTACAAAACTCTCCCTGTTTCGATCTTTCGTTTGCTCCCACTCTATTTCGATCCCAAGCCTCAACCTGTGTATGATTTTGTCATTCAGCCGTCAATCTCTCTCTATCAATCAGCTTGTATCTCATTCTGTCAGACTAAATAACTTTCCCTGGGATGGGCGGGGCGTCACCGGAACTCACGCTGAAACTTCTGAAGAGGAGCACCTACAGCACTACAGCGGAGCGCAAGCGTCCCGTAAACACGAGGGGAAGCCCTGCAGCAAGTGTCACACGGCCCACGCGCGCGAGCGGAAAGTGGAGAGTGTGTTTTGTTATTTATAAGAAAAGTGGAGGGGGGGCATTCTTTTAAATCGATTTAGTTCACAACTTGTTGACAAACGTTGAACGGAAAGCTTGTTCAATATCTGCAGTGGATAAAAAAAGAAATCAAAGGGCGCACAAGTCGTAAATAGCCTACTTGGTATGTACCATGATGACCACGGTACGGCAGATCCGTCTGTATTCCTGGGGTAGAGTGTAATATCCTATGTGGTAACCGAGCCTATGCTAAAAAATACGCTGCATCAAAACAGGAACAGTGCGGTACGAATAGCCTTTTTCAAGATGTTAAAAGAATTAAACTGTCAAAAGAGTAAGAGTAAGTCTCTAAGAGTAATTATATCGGAAGAAATCCTAGTTCTTTTTTTGAGGCAACCAGTGTTAAATAGCTTAGAGAAGTCTCCCAATGCTGTAATTGAATTAGTTTGTAGGCCTAGTAAAATATTATTAATACTGAATAACTAATTTTACTGAAAATCACTAAATTCATTGTCAGGAGTTTGGTTTGGGTTATTTCGTTTGCCTAGTGCATCTTAATTTGGAATAAATAGGCTACATATTGTTCAAACAAGCGTTCTTGCATTTTTTTTTACTACAACTCACAGATTTATTTGCTTTACTTTAATTTTTATTCATAGTTTGCATATTCATGATGGCCCTAGGAAGGCTTGCGATTAAATTGGTAATAACCTACCAACTTACATTATCATTACCGCCATTACTCCCAGCCTAAGCTTTCTTTTTCCTCTGTAACTGTTAAAGATGATTAGTTAACAAATAGTTTCAAATCATTTGATCATAATAATTTGACAGTGATATTTACATCTGACCACTTCAGTGACCTCAAAAATCAACTTGAGGGCAAAACCATCTTTGGCCAAGTAATTGATATGGCCATGTAGGAAATATGCCACTAAAATTATTGCCACCCAAAAACAATGTTGTCATCCAGAAATGTTGATTAAATCAAATCGAATCAAATTGAGATTTATTGTCATTCTGTTCATACCAGGGTAACAACAAAACGAGAAGGCGTTTCTCTAACATCAAAGTTTGCACATTCATTCATTTATACACACATAGAGCAATACATGCAGCTGGATGAATAAAGCAACCATAACATAATAAAATCATACTATGATACCATGCACTGAATCAATAGGTATAAAACAGGTAGGCTATAAAACTCTCAATAAATAGATAAAGTGCAGCAGCTTAGGGCCCCAGTGTCAGCAAGTCCAGTGAGGAGATTTGAAGGTAGCCCACTGGTGTAACTAACACTTGGCCTGCTTGGGGAAGGAAGCTGCTCAGCAGCCTGGTGGTGGAGCATCCCATGCTGGTAGCCCTTCTGGGTGGGTAGGAGCTGAAAGAAACTCTTCAGCGGATGTGGCCCTGTTCCTGCAGTGGCTCTTTATTAGTAGAAGTGACCTTGACAATGTCACCTTGACCTTGATTTCTCTGACCTCACCTTAAAGGAATACGCCACCTTTTGGGCTAATTTACTTTTTTTTCCACCTCCCTCCAGTTCAACAATTGAATTTTACCTTCCCTCAGTTCATCCAGCCGTTCTCTCAGTCTGATGGTAGTGTTTTTAGCTTGAGCTTAGCATAGATCATTGAATCCTTTGGAGCATCTTATACATTAGCAACTGCTTTAAAGTGTCCACAGAATTCCGGTATTTTTTCTATTTAAAATGTGACTTTTCTGTATTCACAAAGTGTACTGATATCAACGAAAAATTAAATGTGGCGAATACTTAAACCAATATGACATGGAACTGTACTTCTGACATACGCCACAGATGAAGTAGTCCAAATCACTGTTCCTTGATTATTATGCCCGAACAACAGTAGGTTGTTTAGTATTCTAAAATTGATAGTTCCGACCATTGATTGTGTTTGGTTGAATAGCTATGCGTTGTGCCAAACGACTCCCCTTAGCCGTGGTAAAACAATCATAACTCATTGCCTCTCATGGGTTATTGCTTACTTATAAATGCATTCAAAAAGGGTTATAATGCATTCATTAAGCCTCATAACTAATGTCAGTAGTAGTCACGACTGTTCATAAATTCATTAGTTCATAACTATTCATAACTATTTATAAAATCATAACTATACTCAAGGCATTAATGTCATGATGTCAGCCATTACAACTTGAAGTGTAACAAAGTATAATATGGCCTTTTGATACCAGGGAAACATTCCACTTAACTTGTCTGTAATGGTGCCATAGTGACTTTCATGACTAATTGTGTTTCATCTTACTCTACATAGTGGATGCACTGAGCACTTGTGACTCTTTGGCCTGAGCATTCAAAAGGAAAATTAAGAAACTGAAGCTGAAGTCATAAAGACTTGTAAGATAACATTATAATGCCTTATAAGAGTGACAATGTCAGATATAACAGTTATATATAACAGTTATGACAGATATACACACTAATGACATTAGTTAAGACTTTATGAATGCATTATCATCCTTTATGAATGTGTTTAGAATGCTTTATGAAGAGGCCAACTGGGTTCATAGAAAGTGTTACTGAGTTTTTTTTAAATTATTAATTCTTATGACGCAGAGAAGGCATCTTTAAGGCAAAAACTTTTCCTCCGGCAGGGTTTGTCGATCACTTCATGGAATTGTCCCCCTCAGCCACCGAGACTTGCAGCTTCTAGGAGGCTCTGTGAAGTGTTTCAGTTTTTGAATAAGCCCGTCAAAAAAGACATGAAATTGTTTCTCTGGTCTGTGTGTGGGCAGATATAATTCTATCATCCCATAACATTGGATAAAGAGAACTATAATAGAATGGGAATTGTATTCCTCCAATCAGTAATTAGTCAATTAATTTAAGTCTCACTGCGCAAAACCCCTTCCTCTCTTGAAACAGGCACCTACACACCCCACTGCACCTGACAGCTGATGAAGAGCTCCTGTTCTGACTGATCAAATCCCTGGAGACCTGAACATTACTCAGCATAGGTACACACACACACACACACACACACACACACACACACACACACACACACACACACACAAGAGAGGATGGATAGTGGCAATTGCTGACTCACTAATGATAGGTCTAAAGTGCATTCACACCACTGAACGTCAACTGAAACTTATGCACAGATGTGACTGGGCAAGGTTAACTGGAAATGGTTAGTCTTACAGTTAGGCCCAGGACTGACATCTGGTGTGGTGTTAACCCAAGTATCGGCCAGTGGTTCATGCATCAACACTCACGGACGCATGCATGTACTGTATACACACACACGCATGTACATTTGTGTGTGTATATGTGCATGTCTGTACCTGTACGGCCTTGTACCTTTCGCAATCACTGCCACATCATCTCTATCTCCTCCACCTCCTCATCATTCCTGATATTCAGATGATTTCAGCATGAGTGCACGGCTTGCACACGTCATGCAGTCCTAAGGTCTAAAGTAGTCGCACTGGCCCCTAGTGATGGTTGTCCAGAAGAAGGGAATGAACAGTAGCTAGAGAACATACTGTAAGGACCAAAAGACTGGATGAATTGGATAAGCTGGGAATGAGCAGGATACGGATGAGGTCAGGTACAATACCTGCCCAGCAAAGCACACACCTGAAGTCTCCATCACATGCACACACACACACACACACACACACACACACACACACACACATACACACACACACACACACGCACAGAGCTTCCCAGATGTGTACCACCGGAATCACAACACACACACTCCTATTCAAACTCTCGGTCAGTGGCTCTCAGCAGGAGACATGAGACTTTCTCTTGCAGTGTGAGGTTGGACAGAATCTCATTGTTGTGTAATGCTTTCTGTTCAGGCGAGAGTTGAGAACTTTCAATTTTCACTAATGTCACTTTTCAAATTGTTTGAAACAGCTACTATTTCATATGTCACAGTGTTGCAATAACACAACACAGAAGAGACAAAGCAGCACACACATACTTCACTGAGCAGCACTTATAAATGAATATTTAACACACAAATCATACATTACATTATGCAGTCTTGCACAAGTCGTGGACAAGTGATGGAACTCATTGTGTGTCCATAAGGAGTAGCCTATGCAATTACACATATGGCATTACACTACCTTACTGTTAATGGATATTACTATTGGTTCTAACTGGAGCAGGACATGCACACACACACACACACACACACACACACACACACACACATTTACTGTAACTCTAAATCAGATGAGGACCAAGTTGTCAAGATTCTTGTGTGGATTTGTGTGTGTATGCATGTGCATGTGTGTGTGTGTGTGTAAATGTAACAACCAATCAGATTGTCTCTCATCTATCCCATCCACCAGTTAGGGGTATGACACACAGGTGCCAGATCTTTCTACCCAACAACAGCATAATACACAGAACACACAGACATACACACACACACACACACACACACACACACACACACTCACAAACACACACCTCTGAGCAGATGCAGGCAGGTTTGTTTAACTGAAAGAGGTACCGGAAGAACAGTGTTGCTAAAAGAGTCGGAACTCTCGGCCCCAAGGCCACAAACAGTACAGGCCTTAATCAAATCTTCTCTCCAAAAGGAAGCTCAAGGTTTGGTTGTGTATATTTGTGTGTGTGTGTGTGTGTGTGTGTATGTGTATGTGTCTATGTGTGTGTATGTGTGTGAGTGTGTGTGTGTGTGTGTGCGTGTATGCGTGGGTGGGTGAGTGTGTTTTGTGTGCCTGAGAGGACATCTGTCTGTGCGAGAAGCTGTATCTCTCTCAGGTACATCTCTGCAGGGAGGTCAGCAGAGGTCAAATGGTTAAGCAGCATACAGTATCGGAGAACCCAGACACCATACCCAACTCCATACTCAATAAACCCTCTCTATGGGTCACCTTTGAAGAATATGTTACAACAGCTAGACACTGGGACACATATTTCTTAAGGTTACGTAGAAGGCTGGTAGGTAGGGTCATGTTTATGAGTTCATGTGTAAGACTTCAGTTAAAAGCTACCAAGTCCTTGTGCTATCTGTCACACTAGTTTCCACCACACTCACACACACACACACACACACACACACACACACACACACACACACACACACACACACACACACACAC
>JASCQY010000002.1:6873929-6885229 GCA_030264315.1 Sardinella tawilis
CACACACACACACACACACACACACACACACACACACACACACACACACACACACACACACACACACACACTCTGACCCTCATGATTCATGCACACAGACACACAGACATGCATCAAGACTATTTATAATGATCTTCTACATGTCAAGGTGTAGTCTGCAAATCAAACATGCCCCATATTTAACACAAGGAATCAAGGGAGTTTATTTGTCACATACATTGACATACAGATGTATAACATGTAGTGAAATTCACACAGAGAAGACACACAGAAATAGATTCTCATGTGATTGTGTTCCCAGTGTACAGGCGTACACACAATCACACATGCACACAAACACACATGCGAAGTCCCGTGGGAGGTGGTATGTGCAGAACGTTGGGACGCCCCCATAAAACCCCCCACAAGAGTATCCCACGTGCATACGCACACACACACACACACACACACACACACACACACACACACAAGCTTATATAAGATATACTGTAGCCTATGTGCACACATTGGACCACTGCTCTACTCTCCTGGCACATCACACACCTGCACAGGCAGAAACAGTTGCTCATAGTCAGTAGCTACATACACCTGCATGCAGAGGCATGAACAAGTCATGTATGGGGAAGAGAAAAAAAAAGCCTGCATACGTTTGTGACATACAGGCCTCAGTAAGTCATTACTGTGCTCACGCTGACTAGAATAAAAATGTTAATAGACACATCCACCCATCCACCCACACATAAACACAATCTTATCATGAATATCTATTCTTCTTGTCATTCGATTTGTGGTAATGCAGACACAATTCTGCAAGAAACATATTAAATACATCATATAGGTAGACTACTTTTTAGGATCTCACAGCAGTGAGCTTCTGAGAGATAACAGAACCGCTGACAAAGTGCATCAATGCTTATAGCCTCCACTTGTGCAGATGTCGTGCAAACACTCTGTAACACACTCGCATGACTAATGCTGTTTAGGTGAAATGATGAGTTATTTCTAAGATGAGGGAGAGGACAGACAGGGTTTGTGTGTGTAAGGCATCATCTCAGATGTGTGTGTGTGTGTGTGTGTGTGTGTGTGTGTGAGCATAAGGATGCTTCTGGGAGTGTATAAGTGTGTCTATTGATCTGTGTCGATCTGGGTGTTATCGAAACTAAGTGCAGTCCAGCATTTGACCATATCCCATATGAGAAGGGGAAGAGAAAGAGACATAGAG
This sequence comes from Sardinella tawilis, assembly GCA_030264315.1. Lineage (NCBI taxonomy): Eukaryota > Metazoa > Chordata > Actinopteri > Clupeiformes > Clupeidae > Sardinella > Sardinella tawilis. Next base: position 6,875,152 of record JASCQY010000002.1, read on the forward strand.
TAGACAAACGCATACTATAAGTCCACACAAGAACCCGCAAAACATTTGCATTTTTACTCATTTCAGCTTTACTCTGAATGCAAGTTTTTATGATGAAACAAGTGACAAAAAGTCCTTAAATATGGAAAACTGTCTTGGTATGTTTAAGCCATGTCTGTAAGAATTGGATAATATAACAATGTACAGAGAGTTTTATTAATATTTATTATGATATATGGCAATATATTGCTATAGCCTAACAGACAATTACGTCCACATCATGTTGGAACAAGAAATGGAAAACAGAATGGAATTCATAAGTAATATGTAACAAGCATTACAAAGCAGACATCCTCAAAAGTTAATGAACTGAGCCAGGCAGTTTTAAGTCAAAAATATAAAACATCACATCTATACCTGTTTAATGGAAATCTCTTTGTCTCAGAAGTTCTGTAAAATAAATCACATTTTCTCCACAATTGAAATGTATATCATGTAAAATAGAACACCCCCCTAAAAAAAAAAAAAAAAAAAAAAAACACACGCCTATATAGCCAACACACACACATACACACAGTATATGGGCACGGTATTATTGCCTTAGTGTGTGTGTGTGTGTGTGCCTCATTGCATGAACTCTGTGACCACAAGCACAACCTATTTGACTGGAGCACAGGGACAGATGGGGAAATCCCTATCTTGGGGTTTGATAAAGTCTCTGTCTTTCTCTCTGTGTGCGCTGGTACTGTACATTAAGCACTGAATTTGTAAGTGATCACTGTACTACTTACAAACTGTGTGTGTGTGTATGTGTTGGGCCTGAATTTCTCACTCAGCTGGACCCATATATATTACAGCAAATTTGTAGCCTACAGTACAGTACCCTACCTTTTAGAGTCAATTTGATTGATCAATTTCACAATTGATAGAGCCAATATAGTCTTTATTTAGCGGTTACATAATTCATGAATTTCAACGGACACCCTGACCCGCCTCTGTCAGCTTCGCTGCGCCTACAGTGCGGTCCATAATCCATACACGATTAACTTCCGCACTTTCGCAACTGGCGAAGTCTGACTGAAAATTTAACTTGGGTACTCGAAGTCAGCCCGTCTGTTAATTATTTTGCAGCACTGTCTGGTAAATCATACGCTATAAGCCTATTTCATGCGGAAGGACTGCACCCACATTTGGAAAAGAAGCTCTCCAACTCTCAGTTCACAATAATGGTGGTGTTTTTCTGGAGACGAGGACTACGCACGCTTCAAAATACTGCACACAGAGGTTTTAAAGGCACATGCTACTGGTAAAGGTTATTTCCGTTGCAGGGCTTTCTTGCGCCCCTACTTTCGGCCTCTGTAGGGTAGGGTGTCGTTCACGTTTCCAAATTTTATCTTCAGAGCAAAACACAAGCCTTCATTTCACGGACGTCGTCGTGAGTTGTCGTAGAATGACGGGTGACTTGCTCCAAATGTGTCAGCGTCTGTTCCAAAATATGTTCTTCTGTCTCATTCAGCTGCGGTGTTGAACACAGGGGGGCGCAATAGTGTAGGCATTCACCATTACTGTCACCCATGCTGCATTAATAACCTTCTACTGTATGTCACTTACAGTTAAGGCAAGTTTGCTTGGCCGATTGTCTCTTTTTCTTCTTCAAAAGACAGCATCAGCATGCAATAGGTTTTGGTGAAAGAAACAACCAGGCCAATGTCATTGACGAAGGCTTGTGCTGTGTGCATCTGTCCCCAGCACTGCAGTTCAGGCAGGGAAGAGGTCTGTGAATGGGGTGGAACTGCACTACCAGCAGATTGGAGATGGAGACCATGCCCTGCTGCTCATGCCTGGAGCCTTGGGTGAGAGCAGAGAAGGTTTGATGGGGGCTTTGCTGTCAGTCAGTTAGTCCAGCACCAACAAATGACTTCCCTTCGACATCCAGCGTCCACAGATGCCATGTGCAGGCTGTGTCCTTCACAAATACGTATAAGCACTGTATTTAGTGACTAGTAGCCTAACAAATGTACAACAACTTTGTACTGAAAAATTGCTTGCAGGGAAATGGTTTGAATCTTAGAAATGGTGTCATATGTCCCTTTGGAACAGGAAGTGGAGAGACAGACTTTGGGCCACAGCTGAAGGGTTTGGATAAGGAACGTTTCACCGTCGTGGCCTTTGACCCCAGAGGTTACGGCAGATCACGACCCCCCAACAGAGACTTCCCCTCAAACTTTTTCCACAGAGATGCTGAAGACGGTCTCCAGCTAATGCAGGTTAGACAGTGAGCTGGTGCAGCTTCCTGTTTCCTGTTTGCCATCTCCCAATGTTTCACTAGAATTCATGAATATTAGAAATCAATCATCCATTGTTTTGTGTGTGAGTTCAGGTGTGTGTGTGTCTGGACACACTCGATTCTCCTCCAGCCAACTCTTTTGATTTGTTTGTGTGTGTGTTAGACCTTGGGCTTTGGCCGTTTCTCTTTGCTGGGCTGGAGTGATGGAGGCATCACTGCACTGATAGCTGCAGCTCTGCGCCCTGCTAACATCAGGAAGCTAGTGGTGTGGGGCTCCAATGCCTACGTGGCCCAGGAGGACCTCGCCATCTACAACTGTGAGCCAAGTAGTCCAGAGGGGTAGTCAAGAAGTGAGAGAAAGAACTTTGAATTTCAAGAAGGATTTATTGAGTTCATCTCTGTCTCTGTGTGTGTGTGTGTGTGTGTGAGCAGCGGTACGAGATGTATCCCGTTGGAGTGAGCGCATGCGGAGGCCAATGGAGGAGATGTATGGAGCAGAATACTTCAGAAACATTTGGGGCGCTTGGGTGGATGGCATCAGCCAATTTACCCACAATTCTCAGGGTGAGTGTATATCCAGCATGACCACCCTGTATTGTAAATTTTTAGCTCATTCAGTTTGATTATATTATGTTTTGTTGCTCCTTATCTTCTGCATAATTCAGTCTCTATTAACTCCTCTGTGTGTGCGTGTGTGTGTGTGTGTGTGTGTGTGTGTGTCTCTAGGCAGCATCTGTATAGAACTTTTACCTCAGATCAGATGTCCCACATTAGTGGTCCATGGCCAGAAGGATCCCATGGTGCCTTCCTTTCATCCCCAATTCCTGTTGCAGCACATTGCCAATGCCCGGTGAGCCACAGCATACAGTCCATGCTGAGAACCAGCACCCTATTCTACAATCTAAGTGGGTCTAGATATACTGTAGCCTACTGTAAATGAAGCCTGTTTTTCACTAGTAATATCAGTGACTAGCCTGGGAATACCCATGCTGCCTTGTGCGCTCGTTCCGAACTGCATGGCAGCCTGGAGACTATGGTCGAAATTTTCGCATGAATTTGGGAACCAATCACACAACGGGGAGAGATGGCAAGACGATGCGCGAACTTTTGGACAAACAAAACCTGAAATCCTGTACGAGAAAATGAGGTGGTCCCCAGACTAAATCTCACTTGAGATTTAGGCTGGTGTTAGCCTGGCTAATCAGTGACAAGAACTGAAACAGACATGCTTCTCTTGTGGAGAATTGTGAGGCAGATAACCATGCTCATGGTGAACAGAGCCCTCTGGTGGTCCATGATTAACAATGAAACAGGCAGGAGATGTGGCTTTCAGCTCAGAGGGATGTTTTTTTAAAAACATTTTTTCAGTATTCTGTCACTGCTGACTCTCAACCAGAATTGTTCCAGAAGTCGTAGCATGTGCTATGAAGTAGCCAGTGAGTTCACAAACTCCTGAACGTAAACACTTTCAAATGTCAAAAGCTATATCTTGCCTGTATCTGACACACACACACACACACACAGACACACTTATGGATAAGCCAGCTCACCCCCTGCTGATGAGACTAAGCCTTCAGTAGAGGTCACAGTAGTCATCACCACGCTTGTGTCTGATGACATCGCTGACCGTGGTCTCTGTATTGCCTCCTCTTAGGCTGCATGTGATGTCAGAAGGGAAGCACAACCTGCACCTGCGCTTCTCTGGCGAGTTCAATAAACTAGTGGAAGACTTCCTGCTTGAGTAAGAGCCCAGGGCACACAATCTGTCCCCACTCCCCACCAAAGGGCGCTAAGCCACTGAGGAGTTCATGATGCCCGGCTCTTGCAGTAACCTACTGCTGGGGTGCGGATGTAGGCCTATGTGGGTTCAGCTATCTGGCTGGCATGGCATGTACACTAAGTGTTGTTTAATTGTTGTAATTTAGTATTTTTGTAATAATCTCAATGATGACGTTTTATGATGAAATAATAAAAACCTGCAGTTGTATACAAACATCTGGGAGTACTGTAGGCTATCCTTTGGGTGAGGATGTCAGTGGCAATTTTTCTGCTCCAGAATGAAAAGTGGAACTATCCATTGAAATAAAAACAAATGAAACAGTGATGGCCTGAAAATACTGACACAGAATAAATCAAGTCACAATCTTACCAGTTGTAAAAGAAAACCTACCTCTTCCAAATCACAGATACTGTAGTGGGTGACTGTGGCCCAAAAAGTATAATTGTAATGTTATTTGCCTATGCCACTGTTTGTGCACAAGAGGCACTGCACTGCATAGGTTCGGTTGCACAACCATCTTCCCAATATCAGTGAATTCTTTTTGCAGATCTTAGACAATTTGTAAGCCTCTGTATGGTAGGCACTATAGGCTATGTGTTAAACATCACATATTGTCTTCCAGACATCTCCACTTGTTCTGTACGTTTCAAAATCATGGAAAAATCCAAACTGAAATGTTTTGATAAACGACATTTTAATGTGAAAAACAACTACTGTAAGAGCATTAACTTAAACAAGGCCTCTTTTCTACTCCTAGCCACATGATGGCGCGACGTAAATATACACATAAGAGACAATTAGGAAGTGATTGAAAGAAGAATTATTACTGCGGTTCATGTTTGAGATGCTCAGAAAGAATCTGTGTTACAGTGACGTGACATGAGATGAGTTTTCTTAGACCCCGAAATTATTATCCTCTTTTTTGTTAGCTCTATTCAAAATGCGATCATGAGTACCACGGATAATGGTGAGTGTGCCTCTGGCTCAAAAGCGGGCAGTATATCTGTGCACAACTTCAGCGAGAAACTGATGGAGCAGGTTGTACACTTCCATGTAATGAAACTGGACGGCGGCTTCTTCCTCTGGGTGGGCACGGCTCCTGTCCTCTCCAACCTCGCAGTGTCCATGTGCAGCAAATTTGTGAGTAGGCCATCAAAACGGCGGTGTACGCTTCCCCATTGACAAAAGAAACAAATCCAGTTGTAAAGTGAAAGTAACCTCGTCATAGTTTATTTCTGATTGGATGACGGGAATTTCGCACAGGGTATGCCAGCTACATCAATTCCCAAGCAGCCAACGAATGAGGCCTCCTACCATCAACATACCCCTGCTACACATAGGCTACTGTTGCATAATTATTGCTGTATTAACAAATTATGGACTCATGTTGTAGCAATTGAGCTATATTGGGGATTTTAGGAAGATCGTTCTCCATGAGAATCGCTTTTACAAATGTATTTTGTGTAACATTACTCCCTACAGCTAATTCAAGTATCCACTTGGGTACTTATACCCCAGTTTGACAACCACTGGCCTACACAGTAGAGTAGCCTAGAGTATAATGTTAGAAAGTTCACTGATGAGTAGGCTATTGATTAGGAACGTTATGTATGCTATTGATTTCCAGGAACGTTATCCAGCTTATGCCTGTATCCTCCAGTGATGGGAATGTTTGAAATGGAAAATGTAGGACAATGTAGGTCAGCTAGTGCAACTTGAGAAATATTTTTCAGGGTAGATGGAGCTTTGTGTTCTGACTTAATGCCATGTTTCTGTCAACAGGACTCCACACCACTGTCTACTCTGGTGATGGGTGAGCCTTCAGACCCTTCATCTAGTACACTCGCACAAAGACTGAGTAAGTGTGGATGAACGTTTCTTCATTTGTAAAGGAAGTAGGCTATTAGGCAACGCCTTTGTCTTTTTCAAAAGCTGTGATTTACAAATTTGGTAGGCAATCCTTTTCCTGATGGTTCTGTCAATTCAGTAGGTTTAATTGGCTGTGAATTAACCTGAACCACACAGAGTGCCCAGACATGAGCTATACTCATTGACTGGTCACATGATTAGACGTCTGTCCTTTGTGTGTGATATGATATCTAGGGACATTCAGTGGTAAATGCTGGAGTGTGCTAACCTGACTCTTGCCAGATGAATTTTGTTCCACCAAGCTCCACTCATCCATCTGGAATAGTTTCCGATAGGGGGAATTTCAGGATAAAATGGTAGAGCCAATCAGGATTTCTGTTTTGGTTTCCATGGATCGTTCTCATCAGCATCACTGGTTGGTTTCAAGTGATCAGTAATGTTCACTGATGCACTTACAAAAAAATCATTACTTTTACAGCTTCTAAACTCTTAGGTGGATGGATACGGGTCTGAAAATAGGTCCACAATTGAAAGTAAATGGTCAGAACCTGTCGGAAACCATGCAGGTTGCAGCAATATTTATGTCAGCACATCAGTGCACATTAATGACCACTCGGTGAGTTGCGCATCTTAACAAACGAATGTTTAAAGCCCCACTGTGTAAGAATTTCTCCCATCTATTTGTGAGATGGTATACTGCCGCTTCAGTGTCCGGAGACCGGGACAAAACCAAAGCGTAACGACAGCCTCTGACACCCTCAATCACGAAACTTCGCAGCCTATTTATCAATCTGAACATCAGCTACAATGGGCAGTAGGCTCTTTACGGTCAAATCCATGCCCATTCTAGCTTTTTTCCACATTAATCAGAGGGCCAACTGCACAGTTTTCAACTCGCCTACTGTAACATTATATTATCAAGTAGCCTAGGCATATGAGACGGTAAAGTATTGTATTTTCATACTCGAGATAAAGCATGACGCAACCTTGAAAAGCCATCCTTAGCACCTGCTTGTTTTGAAACGCTAAGCAATGACAACATCCATTGTACACTTTCCATTTTCAATGTGCAGAAATGCCGTCTTATTATAAGCTACAGATACAGCATAGCCTACAGATAGTCTGCATAAAAATATGCAATGACTGGAAGGGATAGCACTCTGCTAGGCAGTCAAAATTGTGGAATAACTAGGGGGACTGATGCTCTGGCTAGGCTTTGGGATATAACGTGAAAAACATTTACTTCAGTTTGTTTGAATTACCTGTGAAGAAAAAGGCATGCAAATGGACTCCTTTGTCTCCTTGGAAGTTCGATCCCCTCATAAAGTTTCCTCTAGCCACACTAAAGTCACTATAAACGATAGAGATTATTTTGGCACATACCTAATGGAGGCTACACCATACAAAGCCTACCAGAACACTTGGATTTTTTTATTGAGGTAATTACTAATTAATGAGGTAATACTTCTAAATGATAAAAACATTTTTTGATAATTGACAACTGGAAAAAATACACAGGGGCTTTGATGCGTGTTAGCAGCATTTGCATAAGTGCACCTAGCTGCCATTCTGAATGGGGTGAGGGAGCAACAAGCGGAAATTCTCGTAAGAACACTGTGTGTTGTATTTCATCAGAAACGATCAAAACAAGGCTTTAAGGGTTAAAAACCGAACCTTTGCTTTAAGTAACACCAATAAAGATGTAATCATCATAAGCAATGATTGTTGATACGGCCCTGCCTCCTGAAATTCATCTCCAATGGAGCAGTCCCAGATGGATGGGTGGAGCTTCATCTGGTGAGATCCAGTTTAGGAGAGTGGGTTATTTAGCTTCTTTAATTCTGTCAGACATGTTTCCACTGCCCCCTGAATTGTGAGTATTTTGTCTCCCCAGCAAAGCGCACGAAGAAGCAGGTGTTTGTGAGCTACAACCTGACAGGCTGCCCATCCCAGCTGGCCCTTCTGGTGGAGGAGCGAATCAAGAAGGAGCTGGAGCTGCACCCTGACCTGTTTTAGATATCTCCTGTTTTTGCTGGTTTCTCTTCTCTTAGAACTTTTTATACTAAAGAATTAAATCAGTTGAAAGTGTGGGTATGGTTGTTACTATTATCACGTGAGCACTTTACAATGTTAAGAAAGAAATCAACACGCTCTAGAAAAAAAAATCTTTAATGAAAAGTGGTTCTGAAGAATGTTTTTTGTTTTTTTAAAAAAATCATGTCCCCACAGCAATGCAATGTGGTAGCCTCAGGCTGGACGTGGGCCTTTCATCGCCACCATCCTGGATAAACCAGACATCTCAGACACACACACACATATACACATATACTTGTGATCCAGGGTCTGTACACTGTAGTGAGGCCTCAGGTTGTTATTCTCACCGTCAAAGGCCAGAGTGACACTGCGACACCCGTACATACACTCTCTCTCCACTCAACCGCTCCACATGATTGTGTTTATGAAATTAGTGCAAAAAACTGTAGTTTACAAACATATATAAACAGCGATGGCATAATCACTCGAAGTGTCCATGTGACTATCGTGTCACTGTTCTTAGAAAACACTGACAAAACGTCTTCAGATATTGTGAAGAGACTAGATCGCTTTCCAAAATAAAACATGGAATGTTTCCATCAAGGCTCACATTGAGGACTCTCTTTGAGCACGGCCCTAGGCCTACAGAACAACTCATGGGGGTGTTAAGAATGGGGCTTAGTGACAGATCTATGCAAGTTAACTCACAGGGAGAGGTAAACCAAATACACAAGTCCTATGGCTTTGTTTTGGTAGGAGAATGTGTCCAGAGTACAGAGGGATATACCAAATACAGGGTTTGGTGACCAACTTTGATGAGTAAACTTTGAGTAGAAGGTAAATCTCATAATAGACGAGCCTTACTACTCCCTTCTCTTAGCAAACCAAAACTACATGGACATTTTGTTAGGAGGTTTACCATCTGCTCTGGCTTAACTTACTGTAGCCAGGTTGGTCATTAAAGCTCCTACTTGTCAATACCCTCCTGCTACTCTGTTTGGAGGTTCAACACATGCCAAGTTTGGGCACCCAGATCTGTCACTCCAGCACATCCACAAAACACCTCCTTGATGTGAAGCAAGGGATAGTTGCTCATACATACATACACACACACATACACACACACACATCATGTTCATTATCCATCCTGAGAAGTTCTGCATTAGTTACAAAGTGGTTTGATAGTGTGTGTGTGTGTTCGGTAGAGGATGGCAAATGTTGATAATCCATCCACCCCAAAAATATTATATTGCCCAGATGTTCATAATGAACATTTTCTGTCTCTAAAACTGCATTGATAATTGTTAATGAGAACTGCAAGTTGAAATCCTTTGTTTTTCTGCGGCACTTTCATAACCCAACAAACTTACACAGATATGTTAGTGTGTGTGTGTGTGTGTGTGCTTGTGTGTATCTGTACACATGATTGAGTGTCTTTGTGAGACTGAGCGGAGATTTTCCCTCTCTTAGAGTCCATAAGGTGTGCTTGGAAAAGTCTATTTTACATGTGTTATGGACTTATGATGTCCTTAAGCCGTTGGCTGTGTCATTTCCCTGGCGATGCATAGGTGTGTCCGCCACGCGTGAGTATTCGGCCACCTCGGCCCTCGTGAGGAGGTGGTGTTGCTCGCCCGAGGGGAGAGGCCTGCGCAGAAGCCCCTCCCCCTCAGCCATTGACTCAGGCAGTGGTTGGCCAGTGGTCTCCGGGAGCAGTGGGATGCAGATGATTGACAGGAGGCAGGAGCATGTGAGGATGATCCTCAGGAGGAAGAAGCCACGCATCTTCTGCAGGTCCACCAGCGCCGAGATGCACATGCCCACTGCCGCATTGGCCATGAGCAACCCCAGAGCTCCGCCCCTACAGAACACGAGCACGAGAGCAGTTAGCATCACTGAAGTTAGCATGAGAGCAGTTAGCATGAAAGTAGTTAGCACAAGAGCAGTTAGTATGAGATGTTTCCAGGTGTTACAGTGCAAAAGGGCTTAAACCAAGACAATAAAAAGAACAATTATTGTCCTGCAAAAGGCTCAGCACAACAAAGTAAGCTCAAGGGAGGAAAGTGATAATCATTTAAGAGATAAAAACATAACTAACAAGCCAATATTAAGCATTAATAATAACAATGTTA
>JASCQY010000002.1:7019848-7030997 GCA_030264315.1 Sardinella tawilis
CCCGTACGAGAAAATGTATAGGTGGTCCCCAGACTAAATCTCACTTGAGATTTAGGCTGGTGTTAGCCAGGCTAGTTTGAATCCTTAATTATGGCAGTCATGCACTGCTTCTTTAATGTTTTTCCCCACTTTAAATCACATTTCCCTTGGTTTTCTCCTTTTCTCCAACACCTGCTTCTTATGTGCTTTTGTGCTTCAGCTTCTGTTCGTTCCTCTCAGTCTGCCGCATTCTACCCTGCATGTCTCATTCTATCGGTCTCCCTCTCGCTGTCCAGGTTGCTCAAGAACGCCTTCTCTGAGCTGGTGGCATTCCAGCGGGCACTGAAGGATTTAGTGTCCTCAATAGACGCCACATTCACCAAACAGTTTGAGGAGTTCCATGTGGGCTTTGAAGGCAGCTTTGGCAACAAGCACGTGACCCCTCGTTCCCTTAGTGCTCGTTTCCTAGGCAACCTTGTGTGTGTGGAGGGTATCGTCACCAAGTGTAAGGGCTCATGGTTTCTCATAATATTTTTTTATGACATATTTTTGAAAAATGTGTATTGGAAAGTTGCTGAAGAAATGAGGCCTAGTTTCAGTGTTTGAAATGAGAAATGATGGTTTCTGTGAAATGACATCATCTTAATAGCACAGATGTTAATGGTCCTAAATCCTAATGATGTATTTAAGCATATTTATTTCAAAGGAAAGAAAATTGTTGTCATAAAGTTTTGACTCTTCAGTCACTGTATATTGTGTAACACATGTTTGTATTGTGTAACACGTGTTTGTATGTTTGCCTCTGTCTGCAAAAGGCTCTCTTGTCAGACCAAAGATCATGCGCAGTGTCCACTACTGTCCCGCCACCAAGAAGACCTTAGAGAGGAAGTACACAGACCTCACCTCTCTGGATGCCTTCCCCTCCAGTGCAATCTATCCAACTAAGGTGAAGCATAAAGATTCTGTGTGTGTGTTTGTGTATTAAACAGTAAATGGCTACTGGTATGCATCTTGCACAACAGATCTAGTCATTGAAAGCAAAATAACCTGAAAAACCTCACCAAGTCCACAGTGATTTAAAAAGATTTGACTGTAGACTAAATCTCAGTGTGTGTGTGTGTGTGTGTGTGTGTGTGTGTGTGTGTGCGCGTGCGTGCATGCGTGCGTGCACTTATGTGTGTAGGATGAAGAGAACAACCCTCTGGAGACAGAGTTTGGCCTGTGTCGGTATAAGGACCACCAGACGCTCACTGTGCAGGAGATGCCAGAGAAGGCCCCAGCTGGTCAGCTCCCCCGCTCCGTCGACATCATCGTCAACGACGACCTGGTGGACAAAGTGAAGCCTGGGGACCGTGTGCAGCTGGTGGGCGTGTACCGCTGTTTGCCTGCCAAACAGGGGGGGTTCACCTCTGGCACCTTCAGGTCTGGGCTGGGGTCAAAGGTCAAATGACCTTTCATATTTTGTGCAGTCTGTTGATTCAAAGTATGGTTCATACTCGAAGACTCTTGTATCTGTTGAAACAGAACCATCCTCCTGGTGAACAACATTAAGTTGATGAGTAAGGAGATAGTCCCCACCTTCTCAGCTGATGACGTCAGTAAGATCAAGAAATTCTGTAAAACTCACTCTAAGGTGAGAGAAGCTTCCTCTGCCATACTCTCTCTCACCTGTGCATGCTTGAATGTGGCACGAGCATCTTGAAAGCTATGCATGCTGAATGATATGTATGAGTAATGAGCTGGATCATACCGGACACATGCATCTTAAAAGCTCTACATAATAAGTTACATGTGTGAGTGATGAGCTGGATCATACAGCCTGGGGCCTCTCCTCTGTGCAGGATGTTTTTGAGCGCCTCAGTGGCTCCCTGGCTCCCAGTATCCATGGCCATGAGTATATCAAGAAGGCCATCCTCTGCCTGTTGCTGGGTGGCAATGAGACCAATCTGGAAAACGGCACTCGTATCCGTGGAGACATTAACATTCTGCTGATAGGTAGGCTGGGCATGTCAATAGAAAAGCAATTTCCACTCATGGGTGCAATTTATTTGTGTCCCCTATTCTGCCTGTCCTGGGTCATGATTCGAGTATTACATTTACTCATTAATTTGATTAATCAATCAATTACTTTAAATCATATATTCAAAGTATTTTAAGAGTTTTGGCAACAAACATGTCACCATCACATCATCAGTGCTTGTGTCTAAACTAAGCAACTTTTTTTAGTTTTAGTTGGATTTTTATGGGTAGATGCCTTTTTGTGTGCAGGTGATCCATCGGTTGCTAAGTCCCAGCTCCTGCGCTACGTGTTGTTCACCGCACCAAGGGCCATTCCCACAACTGGACGTGGCTCGTCCGGAGTGGGTTTGACCGCAGCAGTGACCACTGACCAGGAGACTGGTACAAGAATTCACTCTTCGTCTCCCATACAGGAGGCATATTCTCAACTTGTCCCCATCTATACCCATTGGCATGAGCTTTAGCTGGTGTGGGCCATGTGTGGGTCATTCTTTCCCCTCCTCTTCTGTTCGGCCACAGGTGAGCGTCGTCTGGAGGCGGGTGCCATGGTGCTAGCAGACCGAGGGGTCGTCTGTATCGACGAGTTTGACAAAATGTCCGACATGGATAGGACTGCCATCCACGAGGTGATGGAACAAGGGCGCGTTACGATTGCCAAGGCTGGCATTCAGGCCCGACTAAACGCTCGTTGCAGTGTGCTGGCAGCAGCCAACCCGGTTTACGGCAGGGTGAGGCTACTTGGGGGTTTCTGTACATGTGTACCGATGTTATGGGAGCAGAAGACTTATTACCTCCTCTAAGCTGGAGTATCTGTACTGTGTGGACTATGTGGCTGCCTGTTTGCTGACCTTGCTCAGCCTCTCATGTCTGCATCCCTTCATGCTTCCTCTCCTCTCCTCTCCACTCCACCAGTATGACCAGTACAAAACCCCCATGGAGAACATCGGCCTGCAGGACTCCCTGCTCTCTCGCTTCGATCTGCTCTTCATCGTCCTGGACCAGATGGACCCGGACAGCGACCGCGAGATCTCTGAGCACGTGCTTCGAATGCACCGCTACCGCACACCTGGGGAGGCAGAGGGAACAGGTGGGCAAAAGGTTAAAGGTCACAGGTCATGACCCCAAATGAGAACAGTGACGCACACAAGAGCAGTGATGGCTGAATTGTTTTACATTGCAGCTATATACTGTATATAGCCTACCTGCACACCTTTAAGCCTTTTGTGCTTCTCAAAGTGTTGTCATGTCATGTGTCCAACAGCCATGCCCCTGGGGAGCACAGTGGACGTGTTTGCCACCGACGACCCCAACATCACCGAGGCTACCGACCAGGAGCTGCAGATATACGAGAAGAAAGATAACGTGCTACACGGCCACCGCAGGAAAAGGTACCTTACTCACCCAGGTTTCCACACTCGCTGAGGGGGACCAGAGCGGTTTAAGTCACCGCTGAGGCATTATTTGGAAAAATGATTTTAAAGAGAATTCTGATCTAATTGCTCATCCTCTTCATTTTTTTTTCATTTTCATATCCTATTCTTGCCACTTGTTGACAATGTAACAATCTTGTTTTACTTTCAGTAACTCAGAATGTCTTTGTTGTTCATGCAGGGAGAAGATAGTCACCATGGAGTTCATCAGGAAGTACATTCATGTGGCCAAGCTGGTGAAACCGGTCCTTACCCAGGAGGCCTCGGACCACATCGCCGAGGAGTATTCCAAGCTCCGCAGTCATGACCAGGTCAACCAGGAATCTGCCAGGGTCAGTGCCTCTAACCACACACCCTGCATAGGAACTATATATATACTGTGTGTGTATGTGTAAATGTAGATAGATAGATAGATAGATACACACGCGTGTGTATGTTTATAAATATACGTGTGTGTGTATTTATACATACAGTAAACAGTAGTATACATACATGGAAGTTATGCACAGTTTGTCATCAGTCGTAATGGACAATTCCGAGGCAAAATGTCTTAAATATGTGCATTTCGACTTTGTTTTTTTTTTTTTTTTTTTTTAAATTGAGTAAGGACTTTGTCTGATTGCTTTGATGTCCCACAGACAATGCCTGTGACAGCCAGAGCCCTTGAGACCATGATCCGATTGGCCACAGCGCATGCCAAAGCTCGCATGAGCAAAGCCATTGAACTGAGTGATGCAGAGGCAGCTCTCGAGCTCATGCAGTTTGCCTACTTTAAGAAGGTAACGCTGAAAGTTGCTAAACTTGTGACCTAGAAATGACCAACCATTTCGACATAATGACAGATATTGGTTCACATATTCAACCAACTAGTGGTGGGCCAACACTCGTACCATGTGTGATGTGCTGTCACATACAAAGGCCAATCAATGGAAGTGTCACGAGAGCTCTACATTCAAGACCCACTAGAAATTCCACAGCGAAATTCTCCATTGTACCTTTGAGCCCTTAACCTGTGTCAGCATAGGCACTATTTAGCCATGAGGGAATGTGGCAAAGCTTGGCGCTCTCTCGGCAGGTCCTGGAGAAGGGAAAGAGACGGAAGGTTGCAGAAGAGGAGGATGACATGGATGTGGACGCGTCACAAGAGACCCAGGACACGCAGAGCCAGAGAAGCACAAGGCAAATGCTCACCTCTCTCAGCTCTTCCTATACATATGAGCTCACATGTAGGTCTTCCTATACATATGAGCTCACCTCTCTCAGCTCTTCCTATACATATGAGCTCACATGTAGGTCTTCCTATACATATGAGCTCACCTCTCTCAGCTCTTCCTATACATATGAGCTCACATGTAGGTCTTCCTATACATATGAGCTCACATGTAGGTCTTCCTATACATATGAGCTCACATGTAGGTCTTCCTATACATATGAGCTCACATGTAGGTCTTCCTATACATATGAGCTCACATGGAGGTCTTCCTATACATATGAGCTCACATGGAGGTCTTCCTACACATATGAGCTCACCTCTCTCAGCTCTTCCTATACATATGAGCTCATCTGTATGTAGCCTAAGCTGATTTTGCCCTCATCCCAAAGATCATGATGGAAATTTCTGTGTGGTTGCTGTCACAGGAAAAGAGGGCGTGCTTCTAAAGATGATCTGGACCGCACAGACGCAGGAGATGGGATGGATCCTTACGATTTCACTGAGGAGGAACAGAGTGGGTTTCATTCCCGGTCTTTCGCTCTGCCTTTAACTAAGCATAATCAGATCTCTGAATATGACCGTGCTTGTTTCTCTGCAGCCCAGCCCAGTCAGTTGTCTCAGCCATCATCTCAGAAGAGTAAGAGCTCCATCAGTCAAGATAGGTACTGTGCCCATGAAATCCTTTCTCTCTGTCCACTGTGGCTCATTCTATTTGATGTGGCAACATTAAGATGCTTGAACTCTGATCTAGAATGAATGAATGAATGAATGAATTTCTCCATTTCCCTTAGGCTGAAGGTGTTTAAAGCAGCCCTCCTGAAAGCCTTCAAGTCCACCCGCTCTCAGTCTGTGGCAGTGGCCGACCTCCTGTCCCACGTCAACCAGAGCCAGGAGGAGTCCTTTCAGCCGCTTGAGATCCAGCAGCTGCTTGACCGCATGCAGGATGACAACCAGGTCATGGTGTCTGAGGACGTGGTATTCCTTATCTGAGAGTGGGCCTCTTCAGGTGGATTGGAGGAGTCAGGAAAAACTATTTATGCCCAATAAATCCTATTTTGCATCTTACTTGATTCATTGTGTGTTCTTGGCCAAACTGGAACATGCTGCTCCACATTTGTTATATTAACCAAACACAAAAATCTGGTAGCGTTGGCATGGCCTCAAAATAGCTGCCATCGTTATTATGGTCTTGCATGAATCTATGCGCCAATGAAATGCTCACACGTTATAGCATATCCTATTGTTAATGCTAATCAAAGAAGGAGAAAAATTAAGGATACAAATCTTTATTCATATGGCAATACAATAAAACATACAAAATAATGAATTTACAATAAATTTACAATAAGCTTTTTAAACATGAACTCTTCCTGTGGGCTATGTGATTTAATTGTGAATTGTGCTGGAGTTCATGCTGAACTGAGTTGTGCCGTTTAGATATTTGGTTTCCTGAAGCTGGGTGATGTGTGTAGACACACTGTTACTTTGGAGTCTGCTGCTGGATATTATTTTCTGTAAAAGATATTGGAGCATGTTGTAAGATACTGTACAGATGGTGTTTTTCCATTGTTTGTCTATCTACATTTGAAAATATCTTTCCAATCAATTCAAAACATTTACTCTAAATTGGCAGTGGATGATGAATTATTGCATACTTTAAATACACATACGTGTTTAAGATGTTGAAATGGGCCTTTAAATTAAAACATTTTAAATTTCAAGTCATAAAAGAAGTCAGTTGAGAGGAGACTCTGTCACTCACATTTGTGCTCTCCTCTGTTCTCCATCTCCATCCCTTGTTCGCCCTCCACATCACTTCTTCTCCTGTAGCGCCGGCCAAAGTACACCGTGCTCACGGCCACAACCAGAAACATGGCAGCCACAGCGAACATGGCCACAGCCACTGTTGCTACGGAGGCTCCCTGGGGAGTCTGGGAGGCCTGAGTTTCCGACTGTTTCCCCTGGCAACTGTCGCCACAGGAGCGGCTCTTGGGAGGAACCAGAGAGGACAAATCTGCCAAGACGAGAAAAGAGTTGGACAGAGTTAAGAGAGGAAGTGTTGAATTGGTCCTGTGTGTACTGCCACGTTGAGGAGGGATGAGTGGAACCTAAAAGGTCTCCAGTAACTGTGACTATGAGGAGTATGACCATGATTCATGATTCTGTCCAATGGAGGCACATATACCGTCAAGAGAGAGGAGGAAGATGGCGTCATGGCCCTTGATGTAGTCTCGGCTCTTGAGGCGACCGTGAGTGATGAAGGCGCTGGTACCAGTTCCAGGTCCACGATAGAACTGGGTTCCATCTTCGTCACTTTGTAAGCTTCCCACCTTTCTTGGGTCATCCCAATAGTACTCCACGGTGCCATCGGCTAAGAGAAAGCAGTGCCATATTATTACCCATACAGGTCAAAAACATAATTATCCATATTCGGCATAGGAAAAGAGTCCATCACACGCACAGGTGTAAACAACATAAACAAGAACTCACAATTTGTGGTGCTTTTGTCAGGATCAGTTGTTACCATCCTGTAGTTAGTCATTCGTTGACGGATATCTGGGTTCTGATCCATCAGCGCCATGGTAACCTGTCGCCACGGACATGGCCACTGGAGCTTGTCGTCGTTGGGCCCAGAGGTCAGGTGGAGGTAGATGGCCATGCTCCCTGGGCTGGACCTGCCGTTGATGTACAGCCCCACCTGGAAGGTGTAGCCGTCTCGCGAGGTGAAGCGTGGGCTGTAGTGTTTGACTCCGGGGGCGGTGCTGGCCAACAGGTGAGTGAAGTTGCGGATGCGCCAGGTGTGGTGAGGGCACTCGGTCTCTGACAGATTGATGTCATCCAGGGAGAGCCCCCCACTGGCTCCTCCTACGCCCTTAATTCCTTGAAACACCACCCGGAACTTTCTAGCGCTGTTGAGGGTCACATGGTGCAATTCCCATGAGTCCTTCACCCCACCTGCACAACATGGGAAAATAAGATCAAAGAAAACATTTATATTATCTTTCATGATCTTTATTCACACACGCCAACCTTTAGTCTCTTATCTTTAAAGGCTTCAATCAATCCTTGATTACCCTACCTACATTAATAACACAGAGTTCCACACAGTTCAATGTGCTGTCCAAGCATAATAATGTCTGGCCAAAGCTCTAGACTGTTCCATTACCACTGATGGTCTCGATGAGTCTGACGGTGCCTACGGTGTCTCCTTCGCCGTACTCGCGGATATGCACCTGCAGCTTGTCCTGGGAGGCTCCGCTCTGGTGCAGGTAGAACTGCAGGCACTGGGACTTTCGCTTGGGATAGAGTAGACGACTCTCCAACATGGCGCTGTCCTCTGCACTGCCATCGAAATGCATGAAATAGCCAGCTCCTGGGATGGGAGAGGGGGAAAAAATTCAAAATGGTATATAATTGCCAATGTCATCATTTGGTCATGAGAAATCGATGACTAGTCAAGGAACACACCGATAAACACACAAAAATATGTTTCTGGGATGTAGGTGGGTTATATGGTCATGAAGTTGAAGTGACTTCCATCAAGAGTGGCAGTCATTTAAGGTCATCCAATATCTGATCACAAATGATTGAACTGTTATCAATGTCCAGGATATTTTCCAGGCCTTAGGTTATCTCAGTATGTCAGTACAGTACACAGCCCTGCTTACGGGGACATCTTACAGCCCTCTTCAGAGCGTAGCCTGTTCCTAGAAAGTGCACTACACATAATGAGTATGTCAAGGAATCAAGGAATTTATTTGTCACATACATTGAAATACTGAAGTAAAACATGTGAAACTGCTTAGTAAAATATAAATACAAAGATAGGTTTCAGGAAAAAAGAATAGGACCATAGTGTGGAATTCTCCGGGGTGTGTAAGTTCAAAAATCACTTAGCTGCGTGCTTTTCCGCCATTTGCGCAAATGGTTAGCTAAGCTAAGTGATTTTTGAATTTACGCACCCTGGAGAATACCACCCTAAGTAAATAAAAACAATAAAGATTAAATAAATAAATAAATAAAAGTACAAAAATAAAATAAATAGTTTGTGTTGTCATCCAAGAACGCGATTACAGGTTACAGTTTGTATGCGGCACCTCAGAGACTGTGATCGCTCCAATGTCAGGAGGTGTGTGTGTGTGTGTGTGTGTGTGTGTGTGTGTGGCTCACCTTCACAGCGGCCCATGGTGGTATAATCTGTCTGGGGGCCCCCGACTGCCTTTGCCACGCGCTTCCAGACGCTCTTCCCCTCGCCGCCCTGGATCATGCCACACACACTCATCTCCTCAAAGGCACACATGTCCAGGAATGTGGAGGAGGAAGCTGGAGGGGGACAAAGGGAGGAGAGAGTGTTACTTTTACCTGTGTGTGTGCACGTGTGTGTGTGTGTGTGTGCGTGCGCGTGTGTGCAGGGGTGTATCAAGCTTTTTAAAAGTGGGGGTGTCCTGGGATCAGTGTGTGTGTGTGTGTGTGTGTGTGTGTGTGTGTGTGTGTGCGCGTGTTAGTATAGTATGGGAGGGATTAGACCCTTCTCTGGGATGGGGTGGGGGTGTGGTAGGTTGTAACAAGATGCTTTAGACTAGCAGGGGTTCTCAAAGTGCGGGCCGGGGACCGATGGCAGCCCGTGAAAGCATTTCTGGCGGCCCTCGATAACATCTGATACTATTTTTAAAATCTGTAAAATGCCAATTTTCACAAGTTTTGCCAGATTTAGTCTCGGTTATAAATTAAAATGTGTTTATTGCAATAATGTAAACTGTAGAATGCAACTGTAGAACTGCATAATGCAATGCAAGAATTTATTGCAATAATGTAAACTGTAAAATGACCCGTCCCTTTAGTGGTCCTCAGTTCAATGTTGGCTCGCTAAATTGGCCCTCACCCATCAAAACTTTGAGAACCCCTGGGCTATTGAGGTTTATGGCAAGTCTGTTAAGTACAACACTAAAGCACACGATTGGTACTTACTGCAGTTGTAGAGCCTGCTCAACTTCTCCAGGTCGCTCTCACTGAATCCCATTCGCTGCCCAATCACATCGGCAAATGCCGGGATTCTCGTGACTATGGTAGGCAGCTCTCCTATGTTGAAGGAGGTCTTGCTGTAGTGCATGACAGAGCCATAGTCGTATGCAACACCCAGGGCACTTGAGACGGTGTCTTCATATTTATTAAAGTTGTGCTCCTTACCTACAAGCGTGACGGCTGGGAGTTAGTTTGACCTGCCAGACTATTCTAATGTTTGAGGCCAGTAGGAAAATAGGATAAATGTAAAATGCACAGACTTACATGTACAATACAAACACATCAACATCAAACAATCACACTTTTCAGCAGATCGACTTTTTGATAGATGACCTGTAGGTTAAATGACTGACTTTGATTGAAATAAATAGATTACCAGGAGTGATCTCGTCCCACACAATGTTGACATAGTCGTCGCGGTCAGGGCGTGACTGCTCATGCCAGAAGCCTAGGGCATGAAGGAACTCATGCTCAACAGTCCCAAGCCGATCACAGTTGGAGCCGATGGACAGACGCTGCTTGCCTTCACGCCGGTTTCCCACTGAGGAGAAGCACCTGCAGCAAGATGAGAAGGATGCCACACACGTTATGTCCTGTGAGAACGAAGACTGGCTAGTCGGCTCGGTCATGCAGATTCTGTGGCAGTCCAGAGCTTGTGATGCCAGTGCTTACCCCGAGCCCTTGAACACACCAATGTAGTTCTCCTCATCAGTCCACGGCTTGAAGTCAATGCAGGTCTTCAGTCTGTACTCTTCGAAAGCCTTCAGAATGACTCCTTTGGCGTTGATTTCTGGAACGTCCGAAACACCCAATACAGATTAAGATACAGAAGTACATGTATTAGAGCGGCTCAGATGTCACTGAAGATGGTGTGTGTGTGTGCATGTGTGTGTGTGTGTGTGAGAATGTACATGTGTGGTGGTGTATTACCCACCCAGGCTGTCCTCCAGGACATATGGGACAGGCATTGGCCAGCGGTACTGCTCTCCAATAATCGAATTTCTCAGTTTATCCTGCAATACACAGAGTCGGCCAGGCATATGTACACACACACACACACACACACACACACACACAATCTCGTGATGCAAATGATTTGAGAGCAAGAAATGTGACAAACCCTCCGTAGACAAAATTCTGTCTCGTCCTTCTCACAGAAACTCTCACCTCATCCATGTCTATATCTCCTTCCACCAGATCCAGACCCGCCTCTGTGGGGCAAAGTGGGCATCAGTGTTTAAACTTGGATTCTTTCTAATTTATTATAGAATAGACATGTTTCATTTGACTCCACTAACCTGCATTGATGTCCAAGATGTCCAAGTCTCTTCCTTCATCCACATCAGTCTCATCTATACAGGGGCCAGAGGCACACATTAGCGAATCATAGACACCTGCACATCTGGATAACACACACACACACACACACACACACACACACACACACACACACACACACACACACACACAGACACACACACACCTG
>JASCQY010000002.1:7082547-7099548 GCA_030264315.1 Sardinella tawilis
TGAATTTTAGGTAATTTTTAAAGTGATTTGTAAATAAATTTGATGATGTTTTGTTTGGTACCATAGACTTCCATTGGCATGTCAAATAAGCTTACACTGTTGAACTAGGCATTACAGACACATAGAGAAAAAATTCTATGTATTTCCATGTTCAACTAGGGGTTGACTACAGATAAGCAATTTCCCGAAATTGGGTGGTGTATCCCTTTAAACGTGTGTGTGTGTGTGTGTGTGTGTGTGTGTGTGTGTGTGTGTGTGTGTGTGTGTGTGTGTTTCTCTTTTGAAGATGGGACTGTTGGCTGAAAATGTCTCCTTCTACTCCAATATTCCACCGGCAGCGGACGTGTCTGTGGGAATCATCTACTCTATATTTGGTAAGGCCTCAAGGCTTAACCCTTCCCACCACAATGACCCCCATAGTCATGGCCTTGACTATCATAATCAATCATAGTGTACATAGAGACAGCCACCATTATCATACTCCTTGATGAGCCACATGATGTTTCAGTGTTTCATAAGCATACCTATATCAAACTTCACATTGTATCATCTCTCTCATATGACCAGACACGCAAAGTCATATGCAGTCATAAACCATTGTTGTCGTTACCATTGCCATTGTGTGTCCTGTCATTCTGTTTGTTGGAGGGCTCCAGAGGTGTCTTGCTGAGTAGAATGACAACACTTTGTTTGAGGAACAGAGGGCTGCCTACTCACAGTGTACACTTCAGTACTGATGATCTGGCAACCCCACGGATCTGGCAACACCACTTGAGTGGTACTGGGAATGTATTAAAGTGGTAATTACACAGAACAATGGGGGTGACCCCACAGCAACGCTAATGGTGTAATTAGAGTTTTACCGATGTTAAATTACACACATGCCCACACACACACACACACACACACACACACACACACACACAGTGTATTCTCATAATAATTGCACTTGTACCATATAAACATAAGTTTTACTGGCAGCGGATAGTTGGGATATTAACCAAAGGAGCAGTGGCCTACCACGGACAACCAATTTGCTCTGCCAGGGGATACTTGAAAACACTAAACAAAAGTATTTTTTTCTTCTTACTAGCACTGTGTTAAGAGTTGTTTATGTCTGCGGTTGCACTTCAATTTGTTTTTCTCAA
Source organism: Sardinella tawilis (assembly GCA_030264315.1). Lineage (NCBI taxonomy): Eukaryota > Metazoa > Chordata > Actinopteri > Clupeiformes > Clupeidae > Sardinella > Sardinella tawilis. The sequence continues at coordinate 7,083,696 of JASCQY010000002.1, forward strand.
GATCAGTACTCGAGCTTTAACAAACTTTAACACTCAACATTCTGTGATTTTGAAAGAGGATATCTTACTGTTTGAAATCAAGAGTCTAAAATTGTACTAGTGTATTTCGTCTTGATATCTGTACAGCATCTGTGTGTGTGTGTGTGTGTGTGTGCGTGTGTGTGTTTCAGGAGTATGTTCCCTGTGTGGGAACAGCGTGTTATTGTATGTGTCCTATCGGAAGAGACACCTGTTGAAACCAGCCGAGCTCTTCATCGTTAACTTGGCCCTCAGTGACCTGGGCATGACCCTTACCCTCTACCCTCTGGCTGTCACCTCCAGCTTCTATCACAGGTCAGTAACATGCACACACTTCCGTAAACAGGTGAAGATCTGCATTTGGCATCAGCTCGTGGAGCTAAATACCACATAGCCTACACATTACTTTTAGTTGATGTTGGCCGAATCTTTTGCTTCTGACCTATAAAGTTCTGTACAGATGAGAGAGGCATATCAGTTTTGACATTTCTTATCAGCTTAGACCAGCATTTTATCTCATTTATTTGACATTCTTTACATCTACTGGGGATGGTTAGGATGTGTTTCCTGAAATCGGTTTGCAGTTTACACTTCAGCTGTAGTTCACACCGTATGCTTTGGCACGTCACACCCCGTCCACAAATCTCCCAAAAAGCCCCAGTCTGTTTCCAGTTGAAGCAAAGCTAAAAGTCAGCTTATGGTAAATCCTGCATTGTGGACTTGTGTTTATTTGGACCCTTGTGAATTCCCTTTGCCTGGACTGGTTTGGTTTTGGTTGGACACTGTTTTGTGTTGTTTGGTTTGGTTTGCGCTTCTGATGTTGCATTTGAGCTGTGTGGGTTTTTGGAGGCTTGAGCTCCTTACCAACTGACTAGCACACATCTCTAGAAGGCCTTTAGTGCATGCACTTTGATTTGGCTCAAGTTGGAACACCCCAGATGTTTTTAGGAGGATAATCTCAAACTGGAATGCATTTCTGAAGAAAATGCCAAAGTGTGCTTGCACCAACGCGCTGCGACAGCACCCTGGCAGGAGGCGCGACCGCATGCCCTCACATCAAGACTCAAGTCGACAAGCCATTATCCTCCCATCAGGACAGACATGTGAGAGGTGGAACGGCTCATAGAGCAAGCACACTTAATTAGAGTTTGGAAGTGTAGTCTGTCCAACTAACCTGTTTCTATGGTCCATGCCTCTGCCAATAACCGGATTATGTTCCTTTCCCTGGCTTGCTGCATTGCTGTGTAGGTGGTTGTTTGGAAGAGAAGTGTGTGTCTTCTACGCCTTCTGTGGGATTCTCTTTGGACTCTGCAGCCTCACAACACTAACTATTCTCAGTACAGTCTGCTGTCTGAAGGTCTGCTACCCCGTTTACGGTGAGGCGCTACGCTCACTAGACACCCTCGTTATCTTCTCTCACGTCTGTGAGTTACTGCACATGTGCCAGACACGCTCCCACTCGCCAAAGCCCAGCTGAACATTTCCCACACACAAACATACAAACACATGCGAAGAGGAGTTTACACAAACATCAGAAAACATCTAATTAGCTCCTTAGAGTGCATGACAGTTTGTGAGTATGTTGGACTGTACATACTGTATGTGTTTATATTTGCTTTCTTCCTATTTGCTTGACTTAAGTGTGTTTGTGTATATTTACCCGAACCTCCACTCATGAGTCTGATTGAATGTGACCCTGCACACAAACACACACCAATGCAAGCACACAGACACACACACACACACACACACACACACACAAACAGTCAGTGCTTGTCTCTTTCTCTCCTCATATCAGGGAACCGCTTCAGCCATCGGCATGGCAGCATGTTGGCGGCGTGTGCCTGGGGCTACGCGCTGCTCTTCGCCTGCTCGCCGCTGGCCCAGTGGGGCAGCTTCGGGCCGGAGCCATACGGCACAGCCTGCTGCATCGACTGGGGCCGCTCCAGCCGTGAGCCCCTGGCGCGCTCCTACACCGTGGCGCTCTTCCTGTGCTGCTACCTGCTGCCCTGCGGCCTCATCAGCTCGTCCTACACCCTCATCCTGCTCACCATGCGCCACTCGCGCAGGGCCCTGCGCCGCCACACGCACGCCCCCGCCCCCACCCGCGCCCCCCTGCATGCGCAGACACGCATGGGCAACGTCCACATCATCATCGTCAAGGTAAGGCCAGGCACAGGGACATGTGGCTAGATGTCTAGACAGGAAGTGAGAAGCCGTCTCCACACATGTAGATGAGAGGTAAACAGATGAATCCTAGTTTGTAGTTAGAGACTAATCCATTTGTTCACACTGTAACACATACATGTACACACACATACACGCTGACTGTAGACACACACATACATGAACTGAGGGTGAAGCGTCTAAGCACGTATGCTCATTTGCACACGACTACCTGATGTATGATGTCAAGGTGGTGATGAGGTCATCACAGTCGGCATAGCAACAAAAATAATCTTACTTCAGGGTAGCAAAAGTGAGGCAAAAATAAAGCCAGTGTTTCTTCAGTCTGAACTATATTTGCAGTGAGGTTAAGTACCTTATGTCCAACGTCCCACCCCTTGAATGTGTTCCTGCACACAGCTGAGTGTGGCCGTGTGCATCGGCTTCCTGGCCGCGTGGAGTCCCTATGCGGTGGTGTCTATGTGGGCAGCGTTTGGCGACTTTGACAACATCCCCCCGCTGGCATTCGCCATCCCGGCTCTCTTTGCCAAGTCCTCTCCCCTCTACAACCCTCTGGTCTACCTGCTGCTCAAGCCCAACTTCCGGCGAGATCTGCACTCCATGCTGGAGGCCTGCTCGTGCCCCAAGTCGCCGTGCCCCCACCCCTGCGCCAGCTGCATGCATGTCCTGCACACGGTGCAGCAAGTGGCTGGATCTGCCACCGCCTTGGGCCAACCGATGGTGAGAAAGAGAATAGTTCCATCTCCACCTACAGCTAGACTCGCTCTCGCTTGATGGTTCGGCTCATTGCTCTTTCAAACTCGTGTGTGTTTCTCCTAATGTTCTCTCTAATGTGCAAATCTTTCTTATGCGCCTCTTCTCTTCTATCCTTTCCTCCACTTTTCTCAAACTCTTCCCTTCTTTTCCTCCACTGATGTCCTCTGTTTCCCCCTTTCTCTTTCTCTGCTTCCTCTCCATTCCCCCTCTCCTCCCTCTCTGTCCATCTCTGGAGCAGGGCGGCGTGGAGCAGTGTGTGTGTGAGCACTGCCGCGACCCCTTTGAGCACTTCAGGCACTACCCCCGCGGCTGCCAGCTCAGCGTCAACACTGTGCAGCTGTCCCTGGAGCCTGTGCACACATCACCCTCGCGTGCTCCGCACACACACACGCATACACACACGCATACACACACTCACACACACACTCATTCAAGTGCTGATCCTCAGCACCCAGTGAAGGTGGTCGTGCGAGGAAAGAAGACTTTGGATATTGACAGTCTTGAGATCACGCTGGAGACAGTTCAGTCGTCATCCTGAATGTATTCCTTGTGTGTGTGTGTGTGTGTTTTCTGGGGTGTATGTGCTTTTTTTGATTGAAAGTGTGAGTGTGAGTGTTTGCATGTGTATGTGATGATGATGCTGGTCAAAGCATGCCAACACAAGCAGAAAACCTTCTCAGTGATCTATGTAGTGTACTGGAGAATTTGTACTACCTGCATCTGTGAAGGAGTATCCTCAAAGAAGGCAGCTATTTTTTATTTCGATTGTCAATGAATACTCACGTTTTTGTATTTGTCTACATTGGTATGGATATTTTGCAGATGTATTATTATTATTATGATTATTCTATGCTAGCATGACAGAACAAATTACAAAGTAAAAACACATGGTAAGACTCGACACATTGCTGTGTGACCTACAAATGAATCTTTTGTTTTTGTAAAGTCAGGTGTTTACCGACAATATTTTTCTTACCTTTTGTATTGCAATTTTGGCTTTTCCTCGTTCGTGACCTAGACTAACAGGGTGATCAACTCCGGAAGGGATAACCCTCTTAGCCAAGCTTTCATCACAGATGAGTTCAATGAGACATTTGCGGTGGAGTCCAGAATAGCTCTCTTGGAATGAAAACACAGTGCCACATGCCTCTCTCATCCTTAGCGCCAAACTTAGGAATAATATTCATTCTGTCATTCACTCTCACCTCCAGTCTCTCCCTCTCTCTCTCTTTTTCTCATGCTCTCATACTGGAGTATGCACATTTCAATGAGATATGAAGTATGAGGGAAGAGGAAGAATGTGCAAGAATGAAAAATGAAAGTCAACAAAAGGAGAGATGTTGAGTGATTTGGGGGGTTTAGTTGGGCGGGGAGAGTAAACTATGTACACTTAGGGCTATTGTGGTCTGTGCTGAAAGAACTGTTGGTTTGGGGAGATAGTAAACTATGTATACTTAGGGCTATTGTGGTCTGTGCTGAAAGAACTGTTGTCTTTTTTAATCAAATGAGTAGTCATGCTGCTGCTCTGATCACTTCTGCAGGTGGATTTTCAGTTAAACTGTTTTTGGATGTAAGCGTGTGTGTGTGTGTGTGTGTGAGAGTGTGTGTGTGTGTGTGTGTGTGTGTGTGTGTGTGTGTGAGTGAGTGTGTGTGTGTGACTGCACATCTGTGCCCCACACACTACTTGCAGAAATCTTGTTGGTGCTGTTTAAATAAATCTCCAAGTTAAATCTTTGTACATTGGGTACATGTGTTGTTTTTTCAACAGTGCTTGTTTTTTTTATTATTATTGACATTATTATTGAAGACAGCAATCTGGAGACAATCTTTTAGTGTAAACCTGTACGCATGCATTTATCAATACAATTATTCTTAGCTAAACCTGAATAAATATCAAGATAGACCACAGAGATGTTCCGACCAAATTATAGACTAAAGCCCATCAAAAATAAACAGTTGCACTGTTTTTAGCCCAGCTGTGGGTGGGTTTACTTTGTGCTTGTCAATGAACGTGAAGTAGCCTACCAGAAGTGTGTGTGTCAGCATTTAATGTGCCGTCTCCATGGTAACTGGGCAGTTTGTGTGGTTGGACTTGAGCGAGGAACTCCAGGCTGAGACAGAGCTGGAGAGCTACAAAGGAATAAGACAGAAAGAGAGAGAATGATGGAGAGAAGTGAGAGAGACAGCGAAAGAGTGAAAGAATGATGGAAGGAAGTGAAAGAGATAGCGAAAGAGTGGAGAGTAAGCACTGAAAAATCAGGGATGGGGATCAGGGATGCTCCAAAGGAGGCAACTGTGAGTGTGCACTGCTTTGCTAACAGAAATATCAATCGAAGAAATCCAGTGGGAATGGGAAGTGGGAACTGGAGAGGCAGAAGGAGGAGAGCAAGCGTGAGTGGGCTTCATTCATAACCGCACAGCAATTTCAAACAAGACAAAAGCCTGCTTAGAAACACGTGCAGTGGGGGTGGCACTTAGACACATTAGAACTTAAACATCCACTATACACAATACACACACACACACACACACACATATGAGTAATACTGTCTTTTAAACAGTAGTTTGCATACACAGAAACCAACAAACTACATCTGCTTTGGCTTATGAGCCATTGCTTGCATGCAAACTCAGAGGATTAAGTCATCAATCCAGGAGGACCTGATATGGAGAAAAGAAGGTCTCTCCCTCTTACACACAGATACACACACACACACATTCATTTAGCACCCCCATCAAGGGGAGAGATCATTATAAATCCTCAAGAAGAGCCTTTTTGCAATGAGGACTGTGTCGGTGTGTCTGTGTCTGCTGATGAGATTAAAAGTGATGAATGAATTGGAGATCAAGAAATGAATGGAAAGGCGCGAAGAGAGGAATTGATGTCGGCTACACAGAAAAAGGTGTCCGAGGAAACGCAAAGAAGAGATAAAAGGGATAGAGAGACAGTGCGTGGGGTGTAAAGGTGTGGGAGAGAGGGATGGGAAGAGGGAGGGATGCAGTTTATTTATAGAAAAGCTCCAGCCCTCCCCAGCCTCACGTGAGACTATATTTAGTCCTCAGCCAAGCAGACAGCAAACACACAACACACCTACACCTTATCTCACACACATACACACACACACACCCTATCTCTTACAACTGCGGTCCACAGGTATACACGCACTCTTTATCATCAAGGCTGAGACTGTCTGTCACATAGCGTGTTCATAACTGTAGAAAAACACACATACATGTAAAATCACAGTCATTACACTGACCAAATGAGCATATATTCCATACTTCTCCACCTTCATATTTATCACATTTACATTTGGAGAACTGACCATCGCTGACGCATGTAAAAGCTTTGCACTTTAAATAGGCGCCTCTCTCTCTCTTTTTTTGTGTGTGTGTGACGGGGTTTTCCGGAGAGCATCTACAATTCAGTCTAACTCTTTAACAACGCGAGCTCGTGACGTCCTTTGGCACAATTTCCGTTCCACCGGGAGAAGACCGGTGAGTCATTCTCACGTGCGGCTAAGGGGTGCGGGGGTCGCTGAGGGGGAGAACACAAGTCACCAGTTGCTTGAGGAATTTATGAAGGTATGATGACCAAATGCAGTCACAGGCTGCCTGTCTTTCCTCATGGTAAGCTTGTCTTCCAAACTGAAGTCGCTGATGTTTTTTTATGTGTGCGTCACAAACACACACACGCAGAGAGAGAGAGAGAGAGAGAGAGAGAGAATTCGTGTTACTTTTGTCTAGCTAAATCTAGATTTCATTTCCACTAATGGGCTGTATGTGTCACAATAAACACCAAGAGCCTGTGTACCTGGCCTTAATCCGGCTTCTGTCTATGCTCTCTAATGGCTAAATATCTTCCCTACGTTCCCTTGACCTTCAACCAAGACACACAAAGCAGCCCCTCGATCTCATAGCCTACCAAATGAAATGAACAACTTAATCCTCTAATGGACGCGAGAAAGATCCGTCTTACTACTCCCACTAGGGTCGTTGCACTGGCGACTTCATCACTTGTGTGTTGGTCATCGATCAGCGTGTGGCATGCATGGGTAATGCTTAGACTTTAGCTTCATTAACCTTCAATGAATGAATGGGTGTTCATTCATTGAATCAATCGGCTTGTTAAATAAAATAAAAAAAAACTCGCAGTCTGAAAACTTAGGCCAATTGAACTTCTTTATTTATTTCACACAAGAAAATCCAAAAAAAGAAATAGGGTCTAAAGGAAGAATGAAACCACCTTGATAATAGCCTAATAATAATAATAATAATAATGGGACTAATAACTATTGACAACATATTCGTGTTATGTTTATGACAGACTCATGTCACTCTTGTGCATGTCAAGCGAAATGCAGCCTAACCTGGTGTTCTACTGGAGCCATATCTTGGTGGAAACGCTAAAGCCATGAAAGGATATGAGATATGAGGCTGAGTTTGTAATTTTAACAATTAATTTATTTTTGACCAGCATATTTGAAAAAGGTTAATACGTGTTGCACAATGGATAGCCAATCACTTCCTTCAGTGTAGAACTGCCTGTTTGTCTGGCTGTAACTATTTAACGTCCTCACGGTCAAAGTTTATCAGAAGACATTATGAAGTGAATAAATGGAATAACTTTCTCTTCCCAATGCCACACAAGAGGACACTGATGAATGTTAAACAGTAGAGGCCTTACACACAGTGCACCTGCCAACATTCTGCTATGTGATATTGCCACCTAGAGTCAGCTATGTGATACTACAGTCTGCAAGACAGACAGGACCACTAGAACTGGCCATGTCTAGCCTGGGCTCGCCCATTCCGTGCCGTTATCGGCCACGCCCGCGGCCTCGCACGGTCTGGCCAAGCATACTATTCACAGGTTTCGTATTCCGGCAAACACGGGAACTCCACCAGCAGACTGAGACATTTGAGGGGGGCAGGTGCTTCAAATTTGAACCACGCACTTTTTTTGAGAACCAGGTTTTGTATTATGCTTGGCCAGACCCAATGCTAAGTTAGCATTGGTATTGTCGTGTCAACCAGGCAAGGCCATGTCTTCCATCCTTGTGAAATCAGAAAGAGAAAAACCTGGTTAGCCCTCATCTCATGTTTTAGTGAAACTTTTTTTTTCTGTTTTTCTGTTAACTACTAAGTATTGTTATTGAATATGCATGTTTAATCTGGATTTCATATTATTTACTGTTATAGTGGCACTCTTAAAGGAGAAGTTTGGTGTGAATCAATCCATAGCCCTGTTGTTAGAGGTGACTGAATGCTATCTATAGCAAAAAGAACCAGAACATTTGATGCAACTTGGACCAAGTAACAAACCAATAGAAAGGGCATAGCGAAATGAAATGAAACTGAAAGTAAGTCACTATGTCCCATTTACTCAGTGTAAAAACTAATTTCATGCACCAAAATAATGTACAACCAGTACCACTGGTCTGTTTCCATCTGTAAGCTGGCTCCCTTGGTTTACAGCAACTGCGCTAAGCTAAGGCTAAAAAACACTGCTCCTGGACAACGCCTGGACGGATTTTAACCATGTTTTTTTCAGTTTTAAGTCCGGAGGTGACCGAGACTGACTTTATTTCATGTTTGGGTGGAATATTCCATCCTTTTTCAGACTGCAAGGAACAGGGTCACAATCGTATTAGTGGCTGGTTCCAACATTGTGACTCATTTGGGAATGTCAGGCACATGGCTCATATCACAGCAAGATGTCACACTATTCCCACCCCACTGAGTCCTGCCCAAACTCTCTCTGCCCCAGACCACACATTTGCTCCACACCCCTGCAGCGAGACTCCTGCCAGATATGCCTAGCCATTTTAGTTCAGCATACACTATGCTTTCCCTGCGCTTGTTATGCAGTATTTCTCCCTGCAACAATGCATCAATGTGTAAGTCTATCAAAGCTTATAAGACATTTTTCACAGACTGAGTCAATGTGGCTCATTTTTACATGAAAAGGTCAATATTACAATGTTATTAGACAGGTGGCTCAAGGAGTAATCCCTTCTGATTGAGAAACAAAATGTATACACTATAACCTAACTATAGTATAGCCTGGTATTAAATCCAGCCCCTCGTACTTACACATCATTCCATACAGAGGGTGTGGCCATTCGGCAGGACAAACAATTGCCTGCTGCGGTGCTTAAGTTTAAAACGATTGGATCAGCCCTTGACTGATTGCCTGCCTTGGCTAATAGCATTCCAGCTCAGCGTTCACAACGCCTCCTTCTGTTTGCTGATTGGTTGCGGTATGGATGCCACTGGAGACAACAAGCTTAATGGGATCAAATCCATCCCATACTGTAGCGAGCCGATCATTGTGTGGGAAGACATGGCCAATTGTTCAAGAACATCAGTATACTTTAGAGATTGTTTCAGCACATTGAAGCTTACACGAATGAAACCATGAGGTTGAAAATGATTTATAGAATTAAAAGATTCAACAGAGCAGTCAAGTTCAGGCCTACTGGCTTTTGTGACGATTACTTGAATCTGAGATTGAGGTTTTATCTATCTATCTATCTATCTATCTATCTATCTATCTATCTATCTATCTATTTATAAATAAATCAATAAATAAAATACTGGCTTTTGTGACGATTACTTGAATCTGAGATTGAGCTTGGGCTTGATACCAATGTCATCTCCTGAACTCCATGGTCATATCCCACTCCTCTGAGGTGAGATTAGCAAATCAAAATGCCTCTGTTGGTTGTGTCTTGATGTCACTGCATTTGGAGCACATTCTTGATTGGTCCCCTAGCTCAGTCAGACAAAAAGAAGCACAAATAGGCCAGGCGGGTAGTCAGTGCAGACGGCAGTGCTGTCAGTGTCTTTGCCAGGGTAAATGAAACCAACAATTGTGGTAATCCTCATTTTCTTAACTACACAAAGCAAACCAACCAGCCTACTAGGAGATTTACCACTTCTTCTATCTAACCTTTAACGCATAACCACCTACTTTGAATACCCCTCCCCACCTGGTGGCCACCTGAGCCGCAAAGCAAATCAAATCGCTCACAGACCTGGGATGCCTTTCCCAAAACCATAATTGCTAACCAGCTTGCTAGTGAGTTGGTAGGCAATGGGCAATTGCCTTGAAATCAACAAAGTTGCTTCTATGAGAAACTATGGTAGCCTATTGGGCAACATGTCCCAGGATGGGTTTTTGCAGGTTAGCTTAGTCTTACTGACTGGTGATTTCAATAAACTTATCAATTTATACACCAACATCACCATACTTAAAAAAAATAATGAATAGGCCTAGTTGTGAAAATTGCCATACATTTGTGAGATACACCAAATGCTCCATACTGTAGGCCTATGTCCAGAATTGGTAATCTAATTGGTGCATGCAAAAATGGTGAAACCTGGAAAATATAATTAAATATTAGCCTAGTCGATCACACCAAGTCCTGAGGCATTTATTTACGTGTCGGAATCAGAAACAGTTTTACTGGCCAAGTATACTTATTGAGTGAGTAGTCACAATATATTTCAAGGAGATCAATGGTGGGGATGAAAAGGCGCATGTTAATGCAAAGCTTTATTCATTTGTGAACTCATCAACTAACGAATAACACTGTTGAAAAGCTCAGGTTTTGCTGTTTCACTTGTTACCGTGGTGAAGTTAGTTTCACGTTGGATATTCGACAGAAATTCAGATATTCGCAGAATCGTGCTGTAGGAGAGAGTAGAGAGATTTGAATGACAACAAGGTGGTGTATCCCTTTAATTCAACTTTGACTTATCAAAAATAAGCTCTTAAGGAATTTCACAACCCCACTTACAATCTTTAGACTGGGGATTTAAACATTACTTTTTGGCCAAATACTCTCTCTTTGGCAACAGTTGAATTACAAATGACATGAGACATCACAAAGGCTTTGCTATTCAGTATAAGGTGCATAATAAGAAGGGCATGCACGAGCACTTCAGGAGGCCTGCTTCTTCCTTGCTGCCTGTCAGTATTGATGGGGTGACTGTGAAGACTGTCAGTACATACAAATACCTGGGGGTACACCTGGACAACAAACTGAACTGGTCTGGTCTGCCAACACTGACGCACTGTACAAAAAGGTTCCTTTAATGTCTGCTTCAAGCTCTTGCTTTTGTTCTAGCCTACCAGTCTGTCGTGGCCAGTGTCCTTTTCTATGCTGTGGTATGCAGGGGAGGCAGCATTAGGAAAAGGGATGCTGGATTACTGGACAGGTTAGTTAGAAAAGCTGGCTCTTTGGTGGGAATGTAGCTGGAGTCACTGATATCAGTTGCAGATAGGAGGACCCTGAGACTGCTCTCTATACTGGACAATGACGAACACCCCCTGTACACCACTCTTTCCCAGCACAAGAGCTTGTTTAGTTGCAGGCTCCTCTCTGTCTCTTGCAAAACAGGCAGGCTGCGTAGGTTTGTCCCTACTAGGGGCGCCCAGCTCTTCAATGTTTCAAAAAGGAAGGTGAGTTTGACTTTAGTGCTTTGGTCCTGCTCACAACCCCCCCTGTGTGCCCTACAATGACTGGACTGTTTTGGACCTGGTGGCTAAACTCCTTACTGACTAGCCACTTATACCAGGCGACTAGGCTACTTGACCAAGATGATTTTGCACTAGGCCTAATCTTTTCGCACTGCACCTTTGCACTATGATTCCCTTGCACCTGCTGCTTCTTATGCACACTGGACACACCTTAGTAATATAAACTAAATTCACTTTAATGGCACTTAATCTCCCTTTGCTTTTGGGTAGTATGTTGTATGAATTTCATAGGGTGATCCTGTTTGGATGTCATTGGGTAGTTTAGGTGACATGTGTATTATGGATGTCATTGTTTGCGCGTTTGTACCTTGTATGCTTCTGGGCATCTTACTTTCCTTCGGGATAAGAAGATTGTCGTTTTCAGGGGCATTTAAGAGCCGAAGTGGAGGAAAAATCCCCAAGTGAATTCGCCTATCTAGGCTATGTAAAATAAACTTTAGGCCTAATTCAGGGTTTGGCTCTCATGTGCAATGCAGATGTTGCCCTCGCTCTTCCACAACGAGACACATGCAGTCATTCACACTGTTTTGAAGCACTGCACATTTGGCATCAGGGCAAATTACTCCAGGCCTCGATCAGCATTTTCTGAGATGCTGCGTCCACTCCGTCGACCGGCCACCGCCGCCACCACCTCGACCTCATGAACCCACAATTCACTGCAGTCTAGCGGTTGCCATGGAGAAAGCTGACAAGTGAAGGACCAAGGAGGAGGAGGAGGGAAACGGCTCGGCTGGCAACACCCTCTTGAAACCATGTCTGCATCGCCAGCAGAATTGAAATGGAGCAAAAACGGAATTGAAGTCGAAACTTGCTTTTGCTCACTTTGATTAGCACTAATGCCAATTTCGTGTAACGTTTGCGGGATTCACCAACTGGCAAAGCTTAAGTCATTACCGGTGTCGGATTTCAGGACGCTAGCTAGCGAAGTGGTCAGCTTAGGTAGTGTTTTGGAAACATCGCCAGGCTTGCGAGTGAGAGGAGGAGGCGGCGCACACCCGAATCCCCCGTGGTCATTTTAAACCGTTGCCGGCGAAAAATACGCATCGAAACATGAAACATTGTCATGGGTATCCATAAAATAATATTTTTAAATATCGAACCATATCATTACCTATTGCAGAATGCGTTGTCGACGATGCAATGAAAGCCCCGACAGTGCCTGATCAAGGCCTGCTTTTTCGATCTGGAAATTTCTTGAGTGGGATAGCTATTCGTTTTTTTTCCTGGCAAGCTAGCAAGCTAAGTCACTAGCATAGATTTAGCTAGCATTTTCGCTGCATCCCTGGCTATCACCGTTAGCAGAACGATGCGGACTTTATGGATGCATTGAGTTTCGCAAGGCCGATTTGGTGTCTTTGATATCCGTTTTTTTATCAAATCAAACGAGTTTATTTATATTTAGCGAGCAATATTTTTATGGACCTGTCCATTAGCTAGTGGTGGCTCGCAACAAAATGTTGAATTTAAGGCGGTTGTTGCGGTTATCAAACCGATCCTTTTTGGCCTTCATTTTTTTCTTTTCAATGTCTACGACCTGCTTGTACTTCATCTATGTCGCTCCTGGTATAGGTGAGTTTATTTTTATTGTCTGTACAGTTAATTAATATTATCACATGAGCCCTTCATTCATTCCTGGTTTGAAATCACTTAGCAATGTTAGCTAGCTGGCTAATACAATCAAACACATACCACTGCTAAGCCCCCGCTAGTTAAATTACTCCTAAGCCAATTTGCTGGACTTCATTCATTCTCTAGGTAGCGTTAGCGATAGCATACCAAGGTATCCTAGCGTGTCAGTTAGCGTTGTACCTAGTCAGTTGTTTGCAAAGAACATCTCATATCATCTACTAGTACGTTATTTGATGGCATGTTAGTCTTTGGGTAACGGTACATAACGTAATCACTTGTGCTCACTAGAGTGTAGTCTCAGCTGTTGTTGGTGTCATGGTGTAGAGCAAGCAAGCCTACGTAATTAACTGTGTTGCTAGTAAGCACGCTAGGTAAATTTAATGTTAATGATTTATTTTCGCCTTATGGACATCTCTGCATTAAGCTTACTGTCCGCCTGTCGATGTTGTCTAGTGTAATCTTGATTTAAGGTAACGTTAGGCTAACTGTTTAATCACACGCCTCATTAGTGAAACCCAATAGTGAAACCCTAGCCTGTCTGGGAGTAAATTAAACAGTAAACGCTGTCCGTGTCGTCAATATTGGACACTACAACATTATTTTCTGTTATAATATCGTTCAGTCTTAGATATATGTGGTGAAAATTTACATTCATACAAAGAGAACCTCAGGCCTAGATTTGCGATAGCATCGTGTTTAAGGGCTTATTGTATGATCTCAAACGTTGTCAAGGGGTGTTGCATTTGCGCAAATACTGTACATGCATTTGCCTAGCCTAGGCGAGTAGTTTAGATAGGACCTGTTATGTCCTAGGATTAATGTGTGGTTGAGCATCCATGAAGTTCTGTATGTTGGAGAGGTGGATGATGAGCTGTTATCTCTTTTCACCATGAGGGAGGAGGCCTATGAAAACTAGGTCCTATTTTATCTTCTCATACAATCGACCGCACTCAGGCCTCATGTTACACAGGAAGGCAACTTCTTATCCATCTTTTGCAGCCTTGCATGGTTTTATAAGATACTTGTAAAATACTTGTCACTGACTTGCAAACTCTCTGGTTTCATAAAGAAAATAGTATGTGTAAAGTAAGGGCTGTGGAAAAAGTCACAGCCCAGATCCCCATTTCTTGTCAGTTAGGAAGACCCCTGGGCTGATGATGGGTTACGGTATTATGTTTGAAATGGTTCAGGACCTCCAGACTGTAGGCTGTTTGGGATAAATCTGACCTGCAGTATAGATGTTCTTGGATAAGAGTGTACTGTATATCATTTGGATGGAGGAAAAGTCATTTGAATGTGATTCAGTGAGATTTCAGAGTTTTGCCAGTGTCTCATTTCTTGTCCAGTATGATGAACTGACTAAAGTCAAAGTGATGTTAGGAGTCAGGCTCAGTAGTGCGGACCAGTGAGGTTAAGGTTATGGGTCAGGCCCAGTTGGTGTGGACCCTTGAGGTTAGGGGGCAGGCCCAGTTTTAGGACTGGTTAGGGATCAGGGCCATCAGGCCCAGTTGGTGCAGACCAGTGAGGTAAGGGGTCAGGCCCACTTTGTACGGACTAGTGAGGTGTGCTGCCACTGGCAAGTCGTCTCCCTCTGCCATGTGGTGCTCTCATTCCACAGTGCAAATGCATACATCATGCGGTTGAATGACTGGAATGGGGAGGGGTCAAGTGTGTGTTTGTGTGTGTGTGATGTAGGCCTACTTGCGTATGTGCGTGCGTGTGTGTGTGTGTTTGTGTGCTCCTGCTGCCTGGCCATGAGGAAAAAGCCTGCAGGCCACACTGGTCTATTTTACTCTCAAAACAATGCTTGACTTAGTGTGTATGCTACCACCAAAACATTTCAGTATTTGTGACTAGCTTGCTTCATGGCTTGCGTTTCAGTGGCCAGCCAGCCAGAGTATCAGCTTTGTGTAGCACCCTCTCCATAACTCATAAGGTGTGCAATGTAATGACAGGAGGAAGGCTGTCGTTAGCCTAAATGTAGTTTCTGGCCCTGAATGGTAATTATAGCACCCCTAAATCCTCATCACATCTCGAGTGCATACATTGGGTGAAGTAGTTGTGGCTCATTTGAGGCTGCCTCCATTGCTGTGGTTTTATGTGCTAGACAGATGTGGCTGGACTGTTTTTGGCTCGGCTCCTGTTTATCTGTGCAGACTGAAAATCTTATGCTGTTAACAACTTACCTGTTTCCCTTTCAACTTGAGTCGTAGTCCCATGTAGTCCAGTTGTTCAGCCAGCGTCCACTGGTAGATTGGTACAGCCCAGTGCCTTAATGTTGGGGATGACCCAAAAGTATGTGGCTGTGCTAGGCTATTACCTCACAAGCAGTAAGCCAGGGGACATACGCTGTAGTCAAACAGATGTTACAGCTGCCTCTCCTGAGACCTGCCGTAGGTTCCTGCCTGGATCAATTTCTGAGCACATGTTTGAAAGAATTCAGAAATAGCCAGGGATTACAAGCCTATGTCTTTCAAGGAAATATGAGACAGAAAAGCTGATGAGCTGGCCTACCTTTTATTGTACGCTGTTGGTTAAACTGTTGCTCTTCTAAGTATTTTATTTTAATTAATTCATGAATATATTTTAGGGATGCACCGATCCAGCTTTTTTGATTCCGATACCGATTCCGATATCTGGGTTTTGGATATCGGTCGATACCCGATACCGATCCGATATTACCATTGAATTAATAAACACCTTCATAACTAGGAT
>JASCQY010000002.1:7110249-7126794 GCA_030264315.1 Sardinella tawilis
TCATTTCCCACGGCATCATCGTTCCAAGTCTGACATAATACACACACACACACACACACACACACACACACACACACTCACTCACATGTACCCACATGTACCTTCAAACACACTCTGACATGACAGTCTGTGTGTCCCACGCGCTTTCAGTGCAGTTCATCCCAGGCAAGCACACATGTGTTTGTGTGTTCCCCAGGAGGGGCAAATATGGTTTTGTGATAAGGAGTTCTGCTCCGTGGACTTTTGAGGGCACTCATCATTGTTCTGTTTGCTGATATCTGGACATGTACATAGTTTGTAGTCCATCGCTATCTGTGTGTGTCTCTTAAGTGGATAACACTCTGCCCTTCTTTTGCCATTTGTTACACCATGGGATGTGAAAAGGGTGTGTGTGTGTGTGTGTGTGGTAGAGGAGGAGAAGTTAATAAGGTTCTGGTGGTGTGATGGCGTCTGGTTTGAAATAATAGAAAATGAAATTCATTCTTTATAATCTGCTTTTCTATTTTGTCTCTGCGGCATGTGCTTTGTGTAAAGGACCAGCTCAGCATTTTCTCAGACCTCTCGGTCCGCTTTCTTTTTGAGCCTCCCACTCCTACCTGCGATTCTTGTCCCCTGGGTAAACTCAGGGTATTGGCATGCGCTCCCCGTGCACTGCTCTGGATATGAAGATCATCACGGGGAGACACAAGTGTCACGTCACCCATTCTTGGCACGCAGTGTAGAGTTCTCTTTTGTGCCTCTGAGGATTGCACACCCATGGTCTCCTCAGTGTCCCACTGCACGCGTGCACACAGGCACACATTATTGGCCAGACTCTGTGTGATGCTCCCGCTCCTTCCTCTCCGGTCACCTTCCTCTCTGTCTCTTCATCCCATTGTGTGTATTAAATCTCTCTCTCTCTCTCTCTCTCTCTCTCTCTCTCTCTCTCTCTCCCCCCCCTCTTTTTTGCTCTCTCTTCCCTCTCTCCTCTGTCTTTCTCAGATATAAGCTGTTGCGTTACTCTAAGGAGCGCCAGCATTTGGACGGCCTGAACAATCTGAACTACACGCCGGAGGTGTCCGTCTCCAGTCTCTACAAGAACATCAGTGTCAACCTGCACCCTGAGCTGGCTCCGATTGCAGACTACTGAATGCACACACACATGCACACACAGACACATTCACTCACTTGCACACACACTCATGTCTGACGTGTTCCACCTGTGTGTGTGTGTGTGTGTGTCTCAGAGAGAGAGAGAGAGAGAGAGAGAGAGAGTTGAGGAAGGAGCAAAAGCCTGAGGGAGAAATAGGATGAGGGTGAGCAAATTCAGTTGGTTGAGTATTATTGGGTTGGACATACATCAGTTTCAAGTCAGTTTTGAATGTGAATATATACAGTATATATATTTTTTTTGCTTTTTATTTTTTGGTCCAAGGTGTGTCTTATCAGTTTTGTATGTGTTTGAGGTGGGCAGATAAAAGGAAGGGTGTGTGTGTGTGTGTGTGTGTGCATATATCAATTAATTTGATATCTAGTATGTAAGGGACACTTGATCTTGTCCAACTGAGTGTGAAGTGTGTAAATGTTGTGTGATGTTGGTTGGGGTAGACGTACGAGGCAGAAAAACAACAAAACAAAACAAAAAAAAAACATATCCCTCTGATTGTGTCCGCAGGTTGGTTGACGTGTGTGAATACCTCATGTATGAATTTGTGTGTGTGCGCGTGCGTGCGTGCCTGTGTGTGTGAGAGTACATGTGCTTTTCTGATTCTCACTGCATGTCATTGCTGGCTTTATGCGACTTATGTCCACATTACACTACAAGCCAAGAGGCGGGGAGTGCCAGAATCAACCAATGGGATGTTTACTGCAAAGCCTTAACCTACCACTCATAGGCTCTTTCACCACTGTTTCCTGTCAGTCACTTGCTTTCACCCACTCAGCAGAAAGTGCCGCCTCTCGGCTGCCTCTCAGAAGCCAACAGACTCTCTTTCTTTAGTTTTTTTGTTGCAGTGCTTATCTTAAACGAAAAAAAAAAATCTTTTAGTTGCCAGGAAGTGAAATGGTTTGATTTATATGCGTGTTGCATATTGGTGACGTTTTTTTTTAATATTTTTTTAGTATTTATTTTTCATGTGATATTTAAGTATTGGAAGCACTCCTGTGTCGTGTTGCATTCCGTTAAGAGGGCATTGGTGTACATGAGTGTGTGTGTGTGTGTGTGTGTGTGTAGATGTTTATGGGTAGAGGTGAATGTACAGGTCATCTGCTTGTACAAACGCGCTCCCATCGGAAGCACTTGCCCCCCCCCCACACACACACACATAACACACTTCCACACACACCTCTGCCTTTGACATTCTTGTATTTCAATCTTCACTCTTCTTTTGGCAGCTATGTAGATTTCCCCTTAGTTTCTCTCTTATGTCCATGCCCCTCTTTAGGAGGAGAGTGGGACTATCAGAGCGTGTATGCCCCCTCTTTAGGAGGAGAGTGGGACTATCAGAGCGTGTATGCCCCCTCTTTAGGAGGAGAGTGGGACTATCAGAGCGAGCAGGTTTAGTGGAAGAAGAGGGTAAGAAAGAGAAGGGCCGATTTTTAAAAAACAAACAAAACGAAACAAAAAAAGCGAACACACTGTCGTGCATGCCTTACTCTTCTCTACTTTCTTTTGCTTTTGATATCGCGTCATTGGAGAAGTAGGGAGCGTTCTATCGGCTGTAGTCTCTTCTCTCCTTTTAAAGTGCACTATGTAACCCAAGGAGAGGCAGAGAGAGGTACGTGTGTGTGGTCCCTCTCTGCTCTTGGGCCACGGGGGCGGGCGGGGGGGGCTCCAGCGGGGATCATAGCTGCTAAACACCCCTTATTTGGGTGTGGCGTGTGCAAGTACAGTATGTGTGTCTGGAGTGCGTTGTGTACTCTTTGCATTTAGGTGTGTGTGTTTATGCTTTGCATTGCGGTCTGTCGGACAGCTGGGCCAGGATGAGGGGGCGCTTGCTCGCGTTCTTGAGTGGCCCCTGGGCCATGACGACTTTTCGCCCGTGAAGCTTTGAGCTCTTTGTGACCAGCGTGCCAGCGCTCGGCAGATAGAGCTCTCTCTCTGTCTCTGTCTGTCTGTACATAGTTTTTCCATTCTTTGGATTTTAAGCTTTTTAAACTTATGTTTGTGAGTGTGGATGTGGTTGGTTTTGTGTGTGCGCGCGCGAGAGAGAGGTTCAGCTGTTGATTGTCTTGTTTTTTATTTTGGTTGATGTTTGTTATTTATCATATCAGTGTCGATGAAGTGAGAGTTAACTGCTGTAGTAGGCATCCCAGGATGCCTTGCAGCAAGAGATGTGTGTTTGCCACTTCCTGGTGCTTTAGCTCTGGGAAGGCCTCTGAGGTAGGAGGAAGGACTTGGTGCTTTTTGTTTTTTAATAGGCTAAGGGTGTTACTGGGTAGCCATCTCCTGCTGTTTACATAGTAACGGTTGCCAAGGCAGGAGAGGTAAAGTCTGTATTTGATTTGGCCCTGTCGCTACGGGTTTCACAATCGTAAGCGTACGCATCTGACCAATGATAACAGAGGACGAATAATTCCAAAAAAAAAAAAACCTTTTTCAAAAAGTGAAGTGCACATATCTGTTGTTTGTGTTGGTGTGTCCGGTGCCAAAGTCAGTTTCTCTTTTCCCTTTCCTCCTCCTCCTCCTCCTGCACTGAAAGCTCAACTGGTAATGGGAGATTTGCTGTTTTTAAGATGACCGTATGCGAATGTGTGTGTGCGTGCGTGTGTATGTGTGCGTGCATAGGAAGCCCAAACATATTGCAGACAGACGTAGTCTTCATCTGTCGTAGTATATTCCATATGACCTCGTTGAAGGCCTTTTCTAGGGTCTCGGATGGTACAGTTGAATCACACCAGTGCGTTAACATTAGTCCACCTGGCCCCTAATGCCAGTGGGTCTGACAGAGCTCCAAGATTCTGCCATACCTCTCTCCACACCTTCCCAGGTCTGAGACTGGAATGGGACCAGAGTGGTTGGGCTCAGTGGGAAAGGGTTGGATGGTTGCGGGCTGAATGTTTCGGAAGGCCCTGCCCTTGGGATCATCTGGGTGGAGGCCAGTAGAAACTCTGTGCTTTTACGCCAAAACTCACATACATAGAATTCCTGTGAAGGGTGTGTCGGACTCACTGCCCAGAGCAGTGTGTTGTCTGACAATTAAACCCCACCCTCCTCCCGCACTTGTCCTGCGTCCAATAACGTAGCCCCAAAAAACAACAATAATAAAACGAATAAAAACAACTTTAAAAAGAGGAGCTAGATGACAAGATCATTAAGACATATTCACCATTACAAAGCTGTAATGTAGAGTGTTACCTTTTTTGCAGTATTCATATTTGTGCCTTGAGTTATTTTCTTTTATATTTTCTTTTGTTTTTTCTTTTTTTTAAATAATAGGTGTTTTTGTTTTTTCACTTCTGCATGGTTGCTGAGATGCGGTGGGTTAGTGTGGCTGCGGCGTTCACATGTCAATAGAGTGCACATTTATTTTTGAAAGAAGAGGGGAAAAGAATACAATACTCATTTATCTGTCAAGGTGTTGGCCTTTGGCCCTCCTCAAAAATGCGAGTGGTGTAAATGGTAAAGATACAGGGGTGGTGGTGGGGTGGGAGGGGGTGGGGTGGGGTGCTGCTGATGGAGGGGTGTCTATCTGTATATCTGTTGCTTTTTGGGTACGATGGTCTGGGGTGGGGAGGGCACTCTTTCACTGTAAGCACCCGTTTCCTTACGGGTGGTTTTACTGTAACACCAGTTTCAAAATCACAGCTCTGTGACTGGCTGACTTGATTGACAGGTACGACTCTTGTTTTTTCTGAAAAATCCTATGCCAGTCTGTTCACTGCGGTACGCTCTATTGATCATTAAAAAGAGTTTATAGGTGAAAACTTGTCTGATGTCTTTTTTTCATGAAATTTCATTGAATTCCATTACACTTTACAACAGATTTGTAGGTATTGTGATATTGTTATACTTTCCACCTCCAGTCCTAGCAGTCATCTGAAATACACATAGCTATTTCCACATTGGAGGAAGCCAGATTGAGGAGGAAAAACAGAGACAACTTAATGCATGTGTTACATCAGATGTTTATTATGTATTGGTCAGTGGAGAGTACTTCAGCTGAAGATGTATTTGTGCGTAACTGTTGTGTGCGTGAGAAGTGTGTGTGTGTGTTTCAGCATCAGTCGTGTGTCTTGACCACCACGGCAGTGGTGGTGTAGGAGAAGGGGCTCAGGAGCAGGGCTAGAGTGTAGTGGCGATGGCCCTCTGCATGCGCTTCAAACACCACCTGAGGGAACACACACACAGCAACAAGAAACTTTTCAAATGGCATTTTACTCAGCTGAAAGACAGACAACTGCTGAGTGAGTGTGAGCGTGTGTGTGTGTGCGTGCGCCTGCACATCAAGGGATCAAGGGTTAGCCAGGGAGGGGACTGTGGTAGTAAGTTTGAAATACGCCTGTCCACTAGTTTGTTGTCCGGACGTTTTTTGGCAAGCTCACCTCAGCCACCTCGTGGAACGGCGTTCGCCCCTCCCCTTTCCAGTAGGCCTTTGTGTCGAATTCTACCCGATATACTCCAGCTGTGAAGTCTTGTTCTGTGATCAGCTCATGGACTTCCCCCGTTGGATCTGTCACTCTGAGAGACAAGAGAAGGCAGCTTAATATCATAGAGAGAAAAGATGTTTTTGTGGAAAAAAAACTTACCTACATGAGCTATTTCTGGCATTTCCACACACACAATTTTTTTGTTTTTTGTTCCAGTCTACCCTAATCAAGTTCTCGAGTCATTGGAATGGTAACCTCTAAGTTTTCACCATCAAGCAAGCAAGCAGTTTACCCGTTGGCGACCTGTGACCACTCCCCATTTGCTCCACGCCGGGACACCTTGAGTGCCACACTGCCTGCAGGCGCCCCCTTCACTGCATCCAGGATCTTCACCATCAGCGGACACTTGGCATCAGAGCCGCCATGAGAATCCTAGGGTCAGAGGGCACACAGAGACGTCTGATTGTAAGCAGTACTGCATGGCTTTCGGACCACATTTCCTGACACCCCACTAGATTTGATCTTATTGTAGTCTTTTTGTCAGCAAGCAGATTCGTTTGATTGCATAAATAGCTCCCATTTCAAGAAGTCTTTTTCAGATGGCAGCTTTGTAATCTCTCTCTGTCCTTTAATGTCAGCACAGATGTATGTATAGAGGCATGAGATGACAGCATGATGGGGCAAGTTGAGCATGGGCATGCTGGTATAGGTTATCTGTTTTATAAAAATGTAATTGATGTTGCAGAGAGAAGGCTAATTCCTCAATCAATTGGCTGATGATTTTCCTGTAAATGGGAAAGAGAAATGTGTGCGTTTGTTGTCTGCTCAAATAACTTTGTCGGGTTAGTGGCCTTTGGGTCATTGCGTGAAATAAGCATGCCCTCTTGTGTACTCCGACGCCCACACTCACTCATAAGTCAGCGTTCATTCACTGCATTGTCTGCTGAGGAAATGCCAGAGATGTACTACAACCACTTTTTTATTTAGACATTACAATACACACGATTTATATATCAACTGGACTGGGCTGAACTCAACTAAACTTGCACAGAAACTCATGCATCCTTTGTTTATTCTAGAGAAATTAGTCAAGGAAGCCAAGTACAGTCATTTCCAGGATATAAGCCGCATCTTGTATAAACCTCAGGTCAGCATTTAATACAAGTTCAAGTTAAATTTGTGGAATAACCACACACAGATATAAACCTTAGTTTACTAAAAATTGCTTATTGAATCAGAATCACATCATTATGATCATGTACAGTAGAATGTAGAAAAGAGATGTGGCTCTCCCCTTAAACCTCATAGATGATAATGAATGTGGAAAAATGGTAAACTTGGTAAACTTCTGGTTCTTCTTAGTGAACTATAGGCCTAATGTGCTCAGAGAAAATTGCATTATGCAGCTCAGCAGAACTTAAACGGCACTACAGCATTAGCCTCACATGAACACTAACACATTAACATGAACACATTTCTCACCATCATCACCTCACAAAAAGTCCTGGCAGCAAAACCAGCCCAGTGGACCATAGTGCCGGCCATGGGCCACACTCATAGGTTGGACATTTGATGATATGTCTCCCTTTCTTTGAACTTCAAACTTCTAACCATCTTACTGTAGTATGCAAAACTGAACCCTGTCCTCAAACATCTGAACGAATTTAGTCACAGCATGAGTTTTAAGGTTCTGCAAGCTTCTTGACATAAAAAACAACCCAACGTGAAACATTGTCCCTGAATATTATGGCAGGAAAAACAATGAAAATCTCAAACGTTTAAATAAAATCTCCCTCAACACATTCAACCTCCTTGCGTTTGCAATTTTGAGGTCAGCTAGGCTGTCAAGTGTAGTTCAGGTACTTACCACCGGGGCGGCGCTGCACACAAACAGTGCAGAGGCCAAGAACACACAGACCGCGCTGTTTTGCATTGCAAGGGCTGATAGCGTTGTGCTGTGCGAGTATGTGTGCTTGTGCCCTCTTATAGGCGGGCGGCACCAACCATCAGCTGACCTGACACACTCTCTGCCCCCCTCTGTTGACTGGGTAAATACCAGGCTGATCAGTAACTCTGGACAGAGTCGGCTTTGTGGCAGGCAGTTCTTATTAAAAAGAGGCTTAATTCAGCGGCAGCCGTCTGCAGGCTAATCTCTGTCCCACTCCAATCTCTCCATTCCCCTGACCAGACGAGACATTAGGAGGGCTGGGGAACAGCCAAACCAACCCTCCACCCTCCACCAGGCCTCCCAAGCTCAGAGGTGGAGGAGCCGCCTTTGGGCTACTGTATGTGCAACACTGGGTGGATTGCTGTTTGGATGACGTTGCCTCGCAGGCACGGCCTCCTTTCAGGACTTTAAACACCCCTTGACCCTGAGGTTAGGGGTAAGAAATATGGCCAACCCAGCAAATCACAGAGCTCCATCCTCCTCCACCATAAACACGTGGAGTTGTGGTCTCTCCGCTTTAGCCTCACCTCCTGGTAATGCCCCTCTGAGAGATTCCACCACCCCTGACCCTGATGGAGCTTTACAGAAAGCCTCTGTGGCGAAATACGGTATGTTAGCGTGTAACCCACCCCACTGTTCCAAGAAAGGTGGATATGGAGTTTGGGCTCATTCCAATTTTGGGAAATGTGAAGCAATGACTTTATATAAAAAGCCTTTGAACCAGTGGTGGGCAAACTAAGGCCCCAGGGCCATATGCGGACTGTTGTGCTGTTTAATCAGGCAATGTAGGCAACATTGTTCTTTCCGATCAAAGATTAATTTGTAAAGAATGGATTGTAGTATTCAAAGAATATCCAAACCATCAGCTGTCACTTCACCAAGAATGGAAAGATGCTAGAAGATAGGCAAGGTACTGTATTTGCTGGTGTACAAGCTATGTGGATTTTAACATCTCATCTACTTGCTGTCTAGTTCACCTAGCCCATGTTGAGCTACAAAGTTGCTTACCCCTGCTATTTAAACTATGAAGAACCTACAGTAGCCTGACAAGCCAGACTATGACATTACATGTCGTACCTTCAACCAGGCTCACTTATAGCGGCGAAAAAAAAAGGCGAAGTCTAACGTCTCAAGTAGCAAAACGCTTATTCAAACTGACACCACTGACTGAGAACCAACAACAGGGCCATGGTTGGAACTTCCAACTTGGAAGTGCTTTGGACAGTGGCTTTAGGAAACATATATTTATATATCTATGTATAAATATTGTGTAGAGAGTGCTTGTATATGGACGAACTATCGACAGATAATTGCTTTAAATCTTTGTTTCAAATTGATAGTCATGACATGATGTAGGCTATTGAATGAAGGAATATTGTACCCAGGTAATGGACTGACTGCTATGGTCGGACTAGTCTGGTAAAGTGATATTTAAAACCCACTCGTCACTCTGTGCAGTCACTGGACTGGGCCCAGGGCCATACAGCAACATCTTCAGTCATGCAATCTTCCTTGGAGTGAAAGTCCTGCTTCCCTCAGCTCTCATAGGGTGTTAAGCTTTTTTTTTTTTTAAACACTGCTGTTGCTCATTGATCATAATGTGCAGGAAGACCACTACTTTGATGAAGATTGCATAATAGAGGGTTCTCATGCACCCTTAAAATTCTTGAAAGTTTTTCATTTTCCTTGGCCTTGTTACTTTAGCATTATCTGCCAGTTTGCTATTCAGTCTATATTCAAAGTTTTCTTGTAAGGATAAATAAGCCTTACCACTCCCACTAAGACAACACAGCCTAGTGCAGTGTTGAATTGCTATGGGGGAAGCAGAGTACTGATCTGTGGATTGGTGAGCTACTGTACATTGTTGTATAGTTCACCGTTGTAAATGAACAGTATGTTGTCTTCCCTTCTGAATTTTTTAAAAAATATTAAAATAGCATAGCATAGAAAAAAGGATCTATATATCTATCTATCTATCTATCTGTCTATCTATCTATCTATCTATCATCATGTAATTAATTTACATTACTCTGAATACATTTCATATATCCCACATTTCTAGTAACAATATTGGTATCCTTCATTGGAATGCTCATCAGAGAGACAATACAGTATATGACTTTTAGAGTGTGGTGTTTTTAGCATGGTCTCTTTATGGGGTGAGCTTTATTTCATTACAGTTGACAGGATTGTACTTTGTGTTATAGCGACCCCTTGTGACTTTACTATGCTACTTCATCTTCACTAAGGTCCTCACTTATTTGGCCTAACTCAGACCTTGGAATTACTAGACATTCATACTGGAGAAATGATGTAAAGAAAAAATGCACTGTTTTTATTAAGTTTTTATTAAGTGCAATGGATTCAAGCAAACCAAAAGAAATACAATTTGTCCAAGAAACATAAAACTAATAAGTATAGGCATAAAACTGTAAACAGATTTGAAGTGAACCAAGTCATGAAATTATCATGTGTACATTACACCAATTACCAGACCTTACTCCAAGTTCCTGTGGAACGCATGTCCATACACAATGTCTGTCTGGAGAATTCTTAAAATCTTCTATTGCTAGCAAGACTTAGAGGTGGCTTAAATTCTGAGGGTAATAGAAATGACTTAACACAAATTAGAAAAAAAGCATTCAATATTCACTATGTCAGTGTCATATAAAAGCATAGGTAGGCAGTAGTCTTGACACAAAAACCATCAAACTTGACTATGCTCTCTGAAGTGCTGCTCACTGTTGTTTACATTTTCCCACTGGACTCTTTGGGCTTTTGGGTCCCTTTGACGCTCTCTTGCTGGATTTTTTCTGCTTTTTACTCATGCTGCTTGAACTGACTGCAGCTGTGGCGCCCAGCTCTTGCCCCTGCGGCTGTGCCACCTGCCAGCCCTGCCCATCCTCCACCTCCTCTGTTGTCGCAGCTGTGGGAGACTCAGTTTTTGTCTCCTGTGAAGACGCTACACTTTGCAAAATCTCTTCAACCTCAGTCGACAGATTGGTGCCACTAGCCTCAACTGTTTCTGGCTGTAGGTCCAGGTCTCCTGTCATTTCCAGGGCCTGTAGAACCTCCAGAGTCACCCCAGGTTCCTCTGTCGCCATCTCTACTCTCCTTGGCTGGGGCTCAGCTCGCCGCTCTCCTGATTCCACACTTATTGACTGTGGAGTGGCCTCAGGTTCCTCAACTGAGGCTTCTGATTCAAGCTCAGCCTCCTCGACTGGGGTTTCCAAGCCCAGTGGCTCCTCTGCTTCCTTGGACGCTGCTGTGGTCACCATGCTGTCTACTTGCTCTCTCTCTACCTCAGCATTGGCATTAACTGACTCTGCACTCGCAACCTCAGGTTCCCCTGCTGCCACCACACTTTCAGTCTCAGTCTGAACTTCCTCCTCTCCCTCTGAGCCTGGTTGACTGTCAGGCTGTGCTGCTATTACCACCCCTAAATTGGTCTCTGCTTCAGTAACTTCATCAATTCCACATGCAGCCTCCCCTAATTCTTCCTCAACTGCCAATGAAATTCCAGGATCCTGTACTACTGCTACATCTGGCACAAGATGTTCAGGTGATTCTTCAACCACTGAGTCTGCCTCTCTCTCCACTATCATGGTAGTTGGCACAGTCTGCATGGACATCGCTGACTCAACAAATGCTGTGGGCTGTGCGGCATTGGTTGGCAAAATCATGTCCTCATATTCACATGGTTGAGCCTCTTCTGGCTGGACTGGTGGGACCTCTGCATCTAATGCTTCATCACCACATCCATCACTCATCTTGTCTGCCCCTGCAACCTCTGAGTCACTCAAGTCATCTGTTTGTTCTGAGTAGGCTGTAGAGCACTGTACAGACATACTCCCTGCATCAGACATGTCCTCTTCATCTGGCTGTTGCGGCTCTTCTTGTATTTCTGATTGATCTTCACATGCATCAAGAGATTCATCCTGTGCATCCTGCTCAGCTATAGTGGGCATTTCTAAATCCAGTGTCTGGTCATGGTGAGGAGGTTTTTCCTCTTCTTGCAAAGTCTCTTCTGGCAAGTGTGCATTAGAGTCATCCTCCATCTGCAGGTCTTGATGCTCCTCAATGTCTTGTCCAAATGTTTGACCCTCTGGCATTTGACCAGTTTCTTCCCACATCCCTTCCACCTCACTTTTTTCCTCCACTGAGGCTGTACTTTCGGTCTGCATCACCACAGCACTGGAATCCTGAGATGTCTCATCCATAGGTGCCTGTGCTTTCTCAGATTCAATCAAAGCCTTTTCGGACGTCTCTGCATTTAGTGTGGAACCAACTTCTACTTCCTCTAACAGCTGGTCATTGCGAGGGAGTTCATCCTCTGCTTCTACTGGCTCGTCTGTCGAGGCATCCTGTTCATGGTGAGAGAGTTCGTCCTCTGCTTGTACTGGCTCGTCTGTCGAGGCATCCTGTTCATGGTGAGAGAGTTCGTCCTCTGCTTGTACTGGCTCGTCTGTTTCTGGAAGCTCGGTGGTAGAGGCATCCTGAGTCTGTGGGTCTTGTTCATTTTGTCCCGTTGTCTGACCCTCTGGTATTTGTCCAGTGTACTCTATCTCTTCCACTTCACACTCCTCTTCCACAGGGTCTGGATCAGCTTCCTGCATCTCCACAGCAGTGGGCTCCAGAGATTCCTCTGCTTTTATATCATCCATCTCAGACACAGTTGTCATTTCTTGATTCAAAATCACACCATCACCCTCCATGGCTACATCTTCCCCAATTGCTGCCATCAAGAACACTTGACCTGTTGCACCTTGCTCCGTTTGTTCATATGAGATCTCTTTAGACCGCAGTGATACGTTAGACACCTCATCTTCAGTCTCCATAGCATGTATGTCCTGGGTTGCAGACACCTCCATTTCACTCACTGACACAGTGATTATATCTTGCACTGTCTCTGACTCGCTCTGCAGTGAGTGGCCAGCAGTCATCTGGCCTGCTACAAGATCAATTATGTCAGTGTCTTCTGGTGATATTTCAGGAGCAGAGTCAACTGTATCAGACGCATACTCATTTACTGTCCAACCAGTGTCTGTGTTTCCAATGATGGTTCCTGTTAAGGAAGGATCCTCAGTCACTGATATGTCTAGTAATGCTGCCGCATCCAAAACCTGTGAGGAGACAGTCAAGGTTTCCTCATGCTTCTCAATGGCTTCCATGTCAGGCTCAACAACATCATCAGACACATCCTCAGACAAACTCATTTCCTCCACAGAGGCTGTACTTTCTGTCTGCATCACCACAGCACTGGAATCCTGAGATGTCTCATCCATGCGTGCCTGTGCTTCCTCATGAATTACCGATTGATCTTCAGAAGCTTCCAAAGATTCAGCGTCTCTGACTTCTGTGGCTTCAGCTTCTGTTGCTTTCTCGCTGCTGTCTATCTCTAGGTGAAATTGAGTTTTGTCAGCTTCTATCTCGACTTCTACATGCTCTTCTGCCAAAGCATTGCCCTGTATCTCCACTGAAACCTCGTCTTGTTGGGTTGTGTCTTTGGCCAGATCCTCCACAGCTGGTACAGATAACTCTCTCTTCTCCAACTCAGCCTCAAGCTGTGTACTTACAGTTACTATAGGAGGAACTTGTGGAACCGCAGCAACAGAAATGGTCTCTTCAACACCCTTGCTTGAGAAAGAGCTCATGGAGTGTTCTGCTGTTGTCAGACTGCCCCTCCCAACCCCCTCAAGGAACCCTGTGGTGAAAAGTGATTGCTGGAGTTGAGGGACCTGAGTGATGTTGCTTTGCACCATGTTAACCTGCTCACTGCTCAGCAGACCACTTTCATATGTTGGCACTGTTGGACTAGAAAATGTCGTACTTTGGATCTGGCTTGTGGGCCACAGTGTTCTGACACTTCCTGGGGCATCTGTCCTTTGATCTACCTGCCTGTCATGTAGCACTACCCTCTCTCGACCAAGGGTATGCACCTGCTGGGGAGAAGGGCTGGATGTTTGGCCTTGTGTTACTGCCACCACACGTTGAGACCCAGCAATCATAGCCCTTGGGAGTGTGCTGTTTTGAACTAGGGTCTGACCACCCTGAAGTAATAGTGTGGGGCTTGTTGTGGTGGCTGTTTGACCTGGTATGACTCCCTGTAAAACAGGCCCACTGTTGACCAGAAGTAGGCCCTGACTCAGTCCCACTGGGGGTCTCTCAGCCAACACTACTCTGTGCTGAACCTGTGGCTCTACTAAATAGTACAGGGGCTGCTGCTGCTGCACTAGCACAGTCTGGGCTGGTACAGTTTCTCGCACGAGCATTCTGGGAAGTGTGGCAGAGCTGCTGATGGTCCTGCTGGTTTCAGTGACTGTGGGTTGGACAGGAGGCAAAGGGGGAGGAGCCTGGGTAACCTTCACTGTTCTGGCAGAGATGGAGCTTTCTCTCTTGACCTCACTTTGAAGCGATGCGGCCTGGCCAACGGTGGGTTTGGGAGGTTTGCAGATCTGGGCGAGGGTGGTGAACTTTGGCCCAAGATCCTCAAGGAAGGCGAGGTCATCATCAACCCCAAGGAGGCTACAGCAGCCTAGAGAACCAGCAGGAGATTCCTGTCCCTCGTAGTCGTACACCAGCAGACAGTCATTTACTTTGCAGTTCTGACTTTCATACATTGCTTTCTGTGGAAACAATATTCAGATGTTTCATTTGTCTATATTTTCATTAATCGGGCTTTAGCTTCCAGCACTGACATGATGCTACAGGATTTAATTGAGCTGTGAATTTGTTCTCACCTGAAAGTAATATTCATGTAGTATGTCATCTGGTAGCGCAATCCCTTCAAAGATGTCTTGTGTCACATTAGTATGAGAAGTATAAAATTCCTGCCTTCTCCCAGAGGAAAAGGAATTCTGATGGAATCCATACTGGTAATCCGTCTCCTGCATCCCACCCATCATCTCTTGACCAAAGGTGCCTCCTGCTTCACCGTAAAAGCTTCCTGAGCTCTTCCCCAGGACACCCATGGAGGACTTGGTGGCCACGTTAGCAATATTCACAGCGCTTACAGCACGGCCTGCCTCTGCCAGGCTGACTGGACTGCTTAAGAGTGGAACTTCCTGTATGTAAAATTAGAAAATAGTTTAAATAAGCAATAGATTAAACTAAAGTTATGAAGAACATACTTCCTGACTGAAGACTGAAAGAGGAGAATTAGTTTTGAGCAAATTTAGAATCCTCAACAACTTCAATGGCTGTCTTTTTTAAGTTTATTTGTTCTAGACTATGTTCTGTTCTTTCTTGAATTCAGTATGAATGTAGAGCTCTCCAGTATGTTACAGTACCTTGTCCTCTCCAATTGATTCAATGTGATATGGGATAAGGTACTCCTTAGCATCAAAGGGCATTTCAGTGAAATGTGCAGCTGCTGCTCCACATTGGCAAACCAATAGCAGAAGAGGAACCACTGCACAAATACAGAAAGGGAAAATATTTACCATTGCCTCAGCATAATGAACATTCAGTAAATATACACATTAGTTGTCTGTAAAATACCTATAAAATAGAATACGTTATGTTGTCTAAAACAATGAATACTAATCTGTCCCTATTGTCTGTGGCATTACTCAATTTGATCATCTTTCATGCTCAAAGAACTGGATATTGCAAACCAATTTGAGGGAACACAGATAACGCAATGGAATGTCATCGTCAGTGCCAAGGACAAACTGCCACAGATTTAATGTGTTTTGTTTTACTTGGCTTTAGAAATTAAATGATGCAATTAATCTGCCTAAAGGCAGATTAGGTATGTACCTGTGGTTCTGTTTTGAAAGTCACATGTAAGTTGTGTGGCAAGAATTCTGTGTGTGTGTGTATGAATGTGGGTATTTACACAACAAGAGTGCCAGTCCCAGAATCATTAGACCGATAGCAGACATTCCCACGTTGAATGAGGAGCTTGTTTGCTGAGCTGCTTTGAGGCCACAACCTCCTTCTCCTCCCTCTTCACAGGTGCACACCAGCAACTCCATCTTCTGTCTGTCCGGGCAGGTTGTACCTTGAGCATCAATCACCTCCACTGTTATATGATACATCCCAGGCCACAACGGCTCCTTGGCCCAGAAGGAAGCACTGGTGTCTGCCAAGGAGATGAAACAAAGCTAGGTTAGAATAGAGTAATGAGCCATGTTACAACTTTTCTGCTTTTCTGAGAGCAGTGTTGAGTAAGTAAAAAAAGGACTTCCCTAATGTTGCAAGACTTCAGATATATGAAAGATACTATCCTACTAGTTCCTACAAGATGTTAGTCTTACCATCAATTGGTTTCATCTCCCATTCTCCACGGCTGTCTTCTTCGATGAGCCTAAAGAACAGGGGGTTGGCATCGTCGTCTGCATCAAAAGCCGAAATATTCACTACTTTGGTGTTGGTGCAGGCACTCTGGTATGTGCTTGTCAGCATTGGGCAGTGGTCATTTGAATCCTCCACAGTTAAGGCTATTGTTCCTGTGACAGTTTTACTTGGCACATCTAAACAGAAAGCACAGCCACCATATGTTATAATACCTCTATGCCATTCCTATGGCCACACTATTTTCTCTAATGGAACCAGATTCTGCATGTCACAAATATGGCACAAGTTAGTTGCTTGAAAGAAAGATTGTGGCTATGATATGCCATCAGCAATATTGTCAATGCTGTTAATACTACAGAGTAGATGCTCCAGCAAACTCATGATCACTAGATGTAAAGGTCCTCTAGGATAATGAACTTGACAAGCTGTGACATGACAAGGTGGTTGGTACCATCAAACATGATGCAATGTAAATCATCTGTTCATTATAAGATGGTTGTATTGGATAATCAATAAATGAAAATTTGAACTACAGTATAGCAAAGTAAGTAAGTTGGTAAAGCCGTCCTTAAAGGGATACGCCGGCGCGTCCAAATGTAACATTCCAGTGGAAGCAGTGGTTGAGTACAAGGAGCTGACAAAAAATTAGCTGAAACCATGCTACCTGACCAGAGTTATAGCGATTTTAGCGAAGCAGCAAAATAGCGTTTCTAAGCGAGCACTCTTCT